>OU898276.1:24851909-25450774 GCA_918026665.1 Diabrotica balteata | reverse complement strand
TTGCACTACAACACTGAAAAGTAACTTTCTATCCACATTTGCTTCATAAATTGCTTCTTCTGCTAGGTTCCTTTTCATTGCTGTTACACATAAAACGAGGATTTTTTCATGACATTGAAACCCCATTGATAAGAAGTAGGTTGTATTTATAAATTTCTTCGCTTATCTGAAATGTGTTAATTAATTTTCCAGTATTAAATACATTAATATCACCTAGTAGTCTGTTTCATGACGATTTCAGATACTTTTTAATTATGTTTCACTGGTAAAAGTGAAGGAGGAGATTTCTTTATTATCTTCCAACTTAAACACTAGTTCCTGTAATTAAAGATGCCTTTAACCATCCTCTGCATTACGCTGGCCATAGTTGGAGCAAAATTTTTCAATAATTTCGAGCTTCTCCAGATTGTTAAGTTTCATTTCATATTTATAACACTACTTTGACCCAAAACTTTTCGTTTTAAAAAATCTGGCCACAAATGACATTGTAATACACTGACAATTTGGGTGCGATGCTTTTTAAGACTCTTCACCAGCTATCACCAGTGTACTTATTCTATGTCGTGCAAATCAATTTAATGATCAGCCCCTTTACATAATCCATCCACCACGTCGCAGATCTACCCTACCTCTTTATGTTTAAAATCTAGGAAGCCATTACATTATACGTTTTAGTTCACCAAGCGCCATTCATACTCGCCACTTATCTGAGCAGTTCCTCTTCATATAACTCAATACCAGGAGCACACATTGTTCAAGAACCTTTCTTTTTAGACATAACGGTAGTAAATTTCGGGTTTTAAATACCGTACTAAGAAGAAAGAGTAAATCGCACTATCTCGGTTGCCAATTCACATTATCTAGACGTGATATGTGGTGCTATAGAAGGATCTTGAAAATACCATGGACCCAACGAGTTACAAATGCAGAAGTATTAAGAAGGCTACAAAGGTTTGCGAGGTCATAAAGCACATCAAAACAAGAACGCTGAAATATTAAGGCCACATTACCAGAGGTGCGAATATGAGATATTAAGGCTCCTAATGCAAGGTAAAATCAGAGGTAAAAGATCCATAGGAAGACGAAGAATGTCCTGCCTGAGAAACCTAAGAGAGTGGTATAGTTGCGGCTCAGTAGGTCTTTTTATAGCAGCCGCCAATATGGTACGGATATCTGTGATGATAGTCAACCTCCGATAGGAGAAGGAACTACAAGAAGAAGAAGTCGTGATATGACTATAACCTTAAATCGCTCGTGAACAATGTCCAGTGTGAAATAAGCTGTGTGGCATGTAACGCCAGGCATGTTGAAAATACATATCGTTGGTGTTCTTATACCCACAGCCAATAGTACCTATAATATAATTATAATAATTATATATAATTATATTGTCATACCCATTCATTCAAAAATTTGCTTCATCGTAAACAAATTTTTCGATGAAAATTAGAAGATTTTTTATGAAAAAAGCTTGTTAGAAAAAAAAACTATAAAAAATATCCGATTTTAAATAATTATCTTAACCCCCTCTGTGGCTCAGTGGTAAGAGCGCCTCTCTTTAAAACCTAAAGGTCGTGAGTTCGAATCTCATCTGGGTGGAGAAATTTTCGTTTATTAAAAATTATTAAATGAAAAATATTTCTATCCTTGTGCGATCGGTACTCACCGGAGGGGACCGCAGACGTTCGGATACAATTAGCGTCTCTTAGCAAAGACAATGACGTCGACTTTGCTATGTAAGTATCAAGACAATTACTCTACACACTACACACACCTACACTAGTACCTGACTGTACCATGCCAATGATCTTAGTTGTCGAGGCAATTAACTCAATAATAAAAAAAAAATAATTATCTTAATAGTTAAATGATTTCTGTCAACATATGTAAACACGCTATTTTTTAGATTAAATAATAAAATATAATCATAATCATCAATAAAATACAATCATAATAAAAATTCACAATGCGGCTAATTTGATCAGGTCTATGGGGCGAAATTGATCATCATCAGGGAAATTTGATAACATTTTTTCTAAAGAAATCTTAAATGCTTTCTTTTCAGTAAAAATGGTTCGGAATTATATAAGAAAACTTATTGTTATTAAGAAAGGATGGTACGTCACGCTGACGAGGAATATGAAATTCCCTATGGAACCCTTAGTAACCGCTACAATGAAAGAAACAATAATGGAAAAAACGACATGGAAGAAAAAATGATGGGCAGGCCGTATTTTTCGCGAACGAAGAAAAAACCATTATATAACGTGCTGCAATACCCAAGTGGGGATTATGTTTTGTGGGTGTTCTATATTGTAATTACTATTTAAATGGGAATAAGCCACAATTAAAGGTTAAAGTAAGTTTATTGACGTTTCACTTTCCACTTCGGCCATCGTTCTCAAAATACAAACATTTTTAAATACAGTTCTTAAAATACAGAACGATTTCCGAAGTGGAAATTGAAACGTTAATAAACTTTCTTTAACCTTTAATTGTGGCTTATTCCCATTTAAATAGTAATTACTTTAAAATGCCACAAGAAAATAGCTTCAGAACAATTTTATATTGTAGTACTAGCCCAACTTTGTCATTACAATTACATATACGATTACAATTTTTAGAAAATATTAATTTTTAATGAATATGGCTCTTTGGTTCATTCTTTTAATATTATTGATAACTTTTGTTTGTAAAACCTAATTTAGGGCGTATTAGCATATTTTTGTTTTTTGTGTATAAAAAATAAACCTGCATGACATGACACACGAGTTTTAACCTTGTTTAGGCCTGAGCCTCTTCAAGGAATGAGTTACTCCTTTTTTTAACGAAGTTGTGGGGGTGTGATAAACATCAATTAAGAGATGTCCGATGTTAAGAAGTAGTGGACTACTAAGGAGCAGGGGGAAAAGGTGATTTGTATGTGTGATCGATAAGAATCGATAAGAACGCACAAGAAGAAGTGGGAACTGCCTAGCATGCCAGTTGAGGTACATCAGGGGTTACCAGCCATACTAGGAATGGCTCTTTATCAGAGTTTTTGGCGCGCAGTCTTTATCTGCGATATTATATGGGGAATGTTTCTATAATTTCAAAATACTCATCAGGAAGTTCATATCCAGTGTTGTGCAGAAGTTTTGCTAGATAAAACGGAACTTTCTTAGTGGGAAACCTTGGTGAGTATTTGCCCTCTATGATTGCAGGCGTCTTTAGTGTTCGTTTTGCTCTGTTGTTCGAGCCAGCTAGGTTGTTAGGACATACTTCCTGCTGAGGGTTAGTATTCTGTCCTTGATTGGCGTGATGTTGGCCAATATGTGTATGTGGTCTGATGGATACGACCTATCTTTTCTCATGCAGTGTCTTAGTATTTTACGTTCAGTAGCTGCAATGGCATTCAGTTGGTGACTCTTGAGAGAGATGTAGATGCATGCCTTGTATTCGATTATCGGTCTGACAAAAGTTTTGTAAGTGTGTAACAAAGGTTTTGGAAGACGTTCCGCCAATTTTACCGGTTAGCACTTTCAGGAGATTTAACATCTGTCTCATCCTATCTAAGGATTCCTGAACGTCGGTCTTCCAGCCGAGAGCGCTTGTAAAACGAACTACCAAGTAGAGAACCGAGTTTCAAAGAATGAGGTCTTCTCCCAAAAGTGATATCCGGCCCTGGACAACTGGTAACGACAATAAAGAGATTTAAATAAAATTGCTTGTGTTTTGGAGGGATTTATGGTTACACTCCATTTGTTGCACCACTTCACAACTCTGTCAAGGAATTCTTGCGATCTTTCGAATACAGACCGTCGCGTCGCTTACATTCTCTGTTGGAGCCCGAAGTGAGGATGGCCGTATCTTCAGCGAAAAGGAGGAGAGACTCTGATCTTTGCTGTGGGCGGGGAATGTCACTATTGTAAACTGTGTAGAGTATTGGTGCAAGTATTGAGCCTTGGAGCACTCCAGCTTGTGGAGTGAAGGGGGTGGAGAGGTGGTCAGCTACTTTGATCCTGATCGTCCTATGAGAGAGATAAGAATTAATTAATTTAAACCTGCAGAAAATCAAAGTGTGGTTTAAATTGCAATCTTCAATTTCGCTACAGTATAATTTTTTCAGAATGCAAAAAATATTTATAATGTGGGGTGAATATGATTGGTCGGCATTTTATATTATGCTATTTTCATTCACCTAAAAAGGGGTGATCAATTTCGCCCCATTCAGGGTATGAAATTGAGCATCCAATTGTTTTCATTTTTTAGTCAAAATCTTAATCAAATAAATATGTTTTATGGAGAAACATTTAATATAGATCTTATTAAATCATATTAGTAAAAAATATGTAGTGAATTTTACAATTTACTATCATATTGTTGAATGAATAATTTTAGAGTGATCAAATTTACCGCGTTTTACGAAATTTAAAAACAATATTTTTTATAGTGACATTCTACGGCACATCGATTTAACTAATATTATATTTTTCTGAAGTTTACAGTGTACTCATTTCTAACTGTACGGTAGTGTAGATCGCAGCATAGAATATCACGTTTCTAAAGTTAGAAAATGCTATCGAATAACTTTGAAATATAAAATGAGTAATTTAATTTAAAAACAGTGTAGGTGCTTGGGCGGCGAGATCAAAGGATCACAGAGCCTCTTATTATCTTGCTACTGTCGGTTGTACCGAACCATAGCCGGCTACAACACCTTTTTGTAGGGAGTGCCTTATCTCCATGTCCGTATCTTTACTGTATCGGTGAGGTTTGCTCAAAGAATGATCTTACACAAGAACCTCTTGAAGATTTCCACAAAATTTTACCCTGAAAAACATGTTTTAAATTTCAATTGCAGGATATAACATCGGGATAAAAGTAAATCTACTAAAAAAACCTAATGAATGAATATAAATGTTTAATTTGCAGATGTTCTTACACTAAACACAAAAAAAATGTTCCATCTACCAAATTTTGTAGCACAAGACGGGAAGCTTGGAGTATGGTACTAATAATTAAAAAAAAAACTGGAATTCAAGTTACCCAATCAAATAAATTTTAATACACGTAAATTTTTAGTTCAAAGTTTCAATTGAGACCTTCAAGTTTAGGTGAAAAAAAAATATTTTTTCATAAATGTCGCTTTAATTTTAGTTTTGATTAAAAAGCCAAAAATGAGTTTTTTACATCCCCCAAAAAAGTCGTTCCCATAGAAGTTTTTACTTCTTTTTTCTTTAATGTTCTTTAAAAAATGACTTCTTTTTAGACTTAAATATACTTCATCTAATTTACATGCCGATGCACGTCATTATCTACGTCAGAGATCGAAGTTGACATAGTTGCCAAAGTATAAAAAAATCCTGACTCCATTTTAAATCAAATATATCACATACTTGTTGCAAAAGTATTAACATCTCTTGACAACGACTATTTAAATTCTCACGTGACATTTTTGAAATAAAACACACTAATTTTGTTCTAAAAAGAACAGATTTTATTAAATAGGTAAAAATATAAAACAAGAGGTATTCACTTTAAAATTCAAAATAACAAAGGCAAAAAGTGTAAACACCGCAACTGTCAAAAAGTGTTACCAATTTATGTCAAAATTTCACCTTCGTTTCGATTACAGTTACCGTGTGTTCTGAACAAATGTTCTTCATAAAAACGCTTTATAATGTATTTATACAAATTTAATGAAACATATTATTGTGTTTTTCTTTAAGTTAACATTAATAGAAATTTTTGAATATTATTTCTACGCGTATATAATAAAATATCATGAATGTGTTGTTTGTGTGACTCCATTTCAAATAGGTAAAGAAATAATAAATAAGACTTACTCACAATCAATTTAATTTAACTATCAGACGACCGGTTTCGCTTTCTACAATATGCAAAGCATCCTCAGGTCTCGATACAAAGTTAAACAAATGCTGAAATAATAAAAACCCATATTAGGGTGTTGTCTAATAACGATAAACAAAGTAGGTGTTGTAAATTTACAATAATTATGCCAATATTACATGTCTGTGGTTTTATTTAAATGAGTAAGTTGAATAAAAGGTATAAAATTTTAAAAGTTTAAACAGACAAGGTAAGGCCCACAAATTGTTATAAAATAGTCTCTTCGATTGTATTAAATTAATAAATGAGCAAATAAATAAATAAAATAAACATTACTTACATGCCGGTACTCTTTAATAGATGGATGGTAGAACATGGTTGAAACTACTTTATATTGTTGAATGGAGAACTCAATTCTATTATTGCAGTTGTTTGACAGTAAACAGGAAGTTCTTGAGGAGATAGATTTGATCCAATGAAGAAGAGATATGTGTGAGATTGTTTGTTAAATGTAAGTGATGTAATATACCATTGTGTTATTAAAAGCTATTTATACGTATTCGGGAGATATATTTTTGAAATGTGTGTTATTTATTGAGTAATTGTTTTATTGAAGGTGACAGTTTTATGACAATTAATAAGTTTAGATGTAAAAATTGTGTTGGTGTGCAATTATTTTCCAACTTGTAGTTATCAAATTACTTTGATAAAGTTCTATTGGCAATGAGTTAATTATTGGAAAGTCAAGTAAATAAAATATTAAAATACAAACAATTAAGTATAATTTAAACACACTAAAACAGAAAACACTTAGAAGGGACGAAACAAACATTGAATTTAAAAAGGGGGG
The DNA here is from genome assembly GCA_918026665.1 of Diabrotica balteata. Taxonomy (NCBI): domain Eukaryota; kingdom Metazoa; phylum Arthropoda; class Insecta; order Coleoptera; family Chrysomelidae; genus Diabrotica; species Diabrotica balteata. Next base: position 25,444,092 of record OU898276.1, on the reverse strand, counting down.
AAGGGCTTTAATGCACTACATCGCAGTCTTGGGCACAATGAGTTTTTTTTATGTTTTATCTATTAGTTTTAGTGGTAAATTTGACAGATGTAGGTTAGCATGTGACAGTTCTTCTTCTGTTTCTCAATACTGTAAGTTAAGTTATCTAGTTTTATGAAATATGCTGTTATTAATGAATGTCTATAAAATTGTTTCAATTTATACATCAAAAGTAAATTGATGTGTTTAATATTGGCATACTTTAACAATCTTTAATTAATCAAATTTAATGTAACAATATGGATAATTGAAATACATCCTACAAAATATAACTAACTTAGTCTAATGTCCAAATTACTGAACAAATAAAAAGTAATTCTTTGGCAACTAAATATGTACATTTTATAATCAAATGTATAATAAGTTTACAAAGTTTTTTATTTTTGTTATAATAAAATATAAAATATATAAAATATATAAATAAAGTATAATAAAATATGTTTAGTGGCTGTAATGCCAGTGTACTCGGCAAAGTGAATCTAAAAAAGAACACACCTACCGCCTAAATACTCCGTATTGGTATCATGTGACGTCACGGGCTATGACGCCAATGACGCGCATTGGTATTAGATGAAGTTGTATATAAAATGTTATAGGTACAGTGTGTCAATTTTCAAACTTACAATGGGCCATATCTCACGAACAAAAGCTGATATCGAAAAATGCTTGAAACTTTTCTAGCATAGTAAAGGGGAACTAAAATGGCATGAAAGAGAACTTAACCCCCATTAATCCCCTAGGCCCCACCCACCACAACCAAAAAAGTTTAAATTGGAAACTACAAAAAACTACAAAAAATGCTATCCGATGGTATAAATAATAATTATATGTAGTAATGTAATGTTTATTTACGGACTTGCCATTTTTTTACAAATCAACTTAAATTTAGCTTAAACTAATTAAACACAATGTGATTACACAAAAAGGTATTTTCGATCTTATTCTTAATAGTACTTAGTGATAAATGAAAAAATTCATTACTATTAAATTTATTTGCATTTCTACACATTCTCTGTAAGGGTTAACATATTATAATATACATGGTGAAGCAATATTTGTGAAACATTGGCTTAAATGGAAAATTTAATTTTTTTTGTTTGAACTACAAATTTGTTAAAGATGCCAATTAAGTTAATGTTCAAATTGGGTTCCGTTGTTTTGTAAACAAGAATACAGCCTATTTTTAAATTCTGCACGAACTTTGGCAAATGTTCTGTTAATAGCGCGACATGCCTGCTTAATTCTTTCGCGCAATTCTCCAAATGCCGCAGGTTGAGCTTTATAAATAACTGAATTGAAGTAAACTCATAGAAAAACGTCAGGTAACGGTAAGTCTGGTGACCTCGGTGGCCACTCAATAGGACCTCTCCTTCCAATCCATTTGTTCTGATAATTAGTGTCCAACCAGTGACTAACTGGAACTGCATAGTGAGGAGGTGCTCCATCTTGGAAGTGCAGCAAATATTTATCTAGAGCTAGGTTGCCTTGATCATCCCGTTGGTTCTCTAATTCATAAACAATTAAAGGTTCGATGGTATTTTCTATCATTTCGAGATAAATGTCGCTACTTAAATTGCCTCGTATGAACAAGGGGCCAATTATAGCATCGACTAATATTCTTGCCCAAACATTCAGTTTTTCAGGATATTGAGTATGACCTCTGAATCGATGCGGGTTCGCATCACTCCAGTACCGACAGTTTTGTTTATTTACATTACCATTCAGCATAAAAGTACATTCATTAGCGAAACAAATATTTTTTAGGATTCTCGGTTCAACGCGAATTCCTTCAGTCATAAGTTCACAAAACTCCATGCGTCGGTATGGATCATCATCGCCTAGTTCTTGAAGAATTTGTGTTTTGTCCAGGTGAAATTTTAACAACTTTCTAACCGACTCATGTGAAAGTACATACTGTCATTGCAGATACTTGACATGTTGATGCAGTAGGCTCTATTGCAAAATTTCCAAGAACCTAAATTTGGGATGCTTCATTCAGTAATCTTGGGGCATCCTTTTTTTTATTTTGCACTGATCCCGTTTATCTAAACATGAGACTTACATTTTTGTCTGGGTGTTTTTTATTAAATATTTGAGCTGTTCGCAAATAAGGTTCTGAGGTGCAAATATGAAAATGATCTCCACGCGTTCAAGTATACTGTAAACCATCGTGACAACTACAGCTGAATGACAGTACTGATCGTACAAATGATGAAAACTAATGACATTTAAAATTCTCAACTAAACCAAAAAATATTGAACTGATAGAACCCAAAAAAGAGATGTTTTCAAATTGTTTTGCAAAAACGGCAAACTAAGTTTTTATTTAACAAAAAAAAAAATCTAACGTTCACTTATCATTAAAAATAATAGTCCGGATAATTTGCAATACCATTACAAATACAAATGTCATAGTAAGTCGGCTAATACTAACACCCTGTATAATCATTAAACGATAATTATACAGGGTCATCAACAGAATCAACAAAAACCTCAATAAAATTTCCATTTTAGCCAAAGTTTCGCAATTATTGCTTCACCCTGTATAACTAATATTAATACCATTGGATAGCATTTTTTGTAGTCTTTTCAATGATGTATCGTAAGTAGGGGTTTGCGATTTAAACTTTTTTGGTTGTCGTGGATAGGACCTAGGGGGTTGATAGGAGTGAGTTCTCTTTCATGTCATTTTAGTTCCCTCTTACTATCCTAGAAACGGTTTAAAGCATTTTTCGATATCAGCTTTTGTTCGTGATATATAGCCTATTGTAAGTTTTAAAATTGACACGCTGTATATAACTTCTTTAAATAATAAAAAACCTTTTGTAAGTAGAATCGGCATTAGAATAAATAAAAATGGATAAATAATTGATAAATAGTCGAAACACTTAGATTCCCAAAAAAGATTTAGTCTTCCTTCCGTTCGAAATCCGCTTCTTAATTTCTTGGCTTTCTTCCCCTTTACTTGTTAGGTTACTCCTAGATACTCAAACATCGTCACCTTTTTTAAGCATTCCCCTTTACTCTCGATGTTTGTGGTAGTCTTCAGTTGTGTGTCTTTATATCTGGTCTGCCGCATTTCCATATACTTTGTTTAATGCTCAATAATAATCAGTCCAGACTGTTTAGCCCTCGCTTCAAAGAGTTTGAAAATCATCAGCAGTTCCTCTATAGTTCTTGCCATTACCACTACATCATCTGCAAAGGCCAGGATCTGGCTTTTATTGTCCTAAATCATACGTTTGTATTTCAATCTCTCTCATTATTGCCAACAGCAAAAAACTGAAGAGTATCTATTGTGGACAGCGGATCTCTCTGCTTTAGTCCACTTTTTACTTTAAACTTTGTTGTTAGACGGTATTTTAGCTTTAAACTATCTTTACTCTCTTGTCGGTCTTTATTAAGGTCATTTGACTAGTATGATCATCTTTTCCGAAATTCCAAGTACTCTTAAGGCATGATACAGACACCTTATCACAGAATTGTAAGCTTGTTTGAAGTCTATACAGAAGACGTTTAGCTTTAACTGTTGCTCTTACGTACTACTCTGAATTATTTTTTACACGAATATTTGGTCTATAGTAGATCTAACCTTTTTGAATTCTTCCTGGTAATTCCCAACCTGCCCGTTAAAGTGCCTTTCTAGTCTACTTCTTATGACTTTGGCGAGTACCTTATATCATATATCCAGAATACCCTTATAGTTTTCGCACACTGCTTGATCTTCCTTCTTATGAATAGACATACTGTTACCCCTCTCCGTACTTCTGAAATTTCCTCTCGCTTCCTGATTTTCGTCAGCAGGCTACATATCCGCGTTATAAGTGCTTCTCCCGCTTACTTGATTAGTTCTACAGGAATACCATTGCTGCCTGCACTTTTATTGTTTTGCATGCTATCTATGATTTCTCTTACTTCTTCCACGGTGGGAGTCTCCATTGTTTTCTTCATGTCGTTGACTTTCCCTACCATTCCACTTGCTCCTCATTATTTCTATCAAGTTCTTCAGTACGCAGCTCTCTTAAATTCTCCTGCTATCTATCTAGCTTTTCCTCGTTATCTCCTATTAGTTTCTCTTGTAGTAATTCTAATTTCTTGGACCTTGGTCACTGATTCTTTTCATCCCCTAGTAGAAGTTTCTCACATTATTATTAATATAATTTTCTTCAATCTCTTGGAACTTTTTATTCATATATCTATCTATCCATGTCTTACCTCGTTTTATTTGTTTAATGCTTTTCTTGCAATCGGCATCAAACCATTCTTTATACCTCGCCTTCTTTACTGGACCTAACCGCTTTTGAGCTGCTTCGTTCATAGCTTCGTATATTATTCCCAACTCCATGTTGATGTCATCTTGATTTTCGCTTTGAAGTTTTGCTGTCAAGTCTGTCTAGAAGTTTCTGGAAGTCACGCCATATTTCTTATACGATATTCTTTGTTCTCTGACTTTTGGGATAGTTTTTCTTAATTTCGTGATAATTCTGTTCCATATATGTCTCAATTATTATAATCTCTCGACCATTCAATCGAACCATTAAAGAGAAATTTGCTTAAAGTTGTGAATAATGAAAAAGAACGTGGGATTAAAAGTTTTACGTTTACTATTTGCTTTTAACACCCAACCAGTATATAACTGCAGATAATGCTAAAGTATTATTGAAATTATCGGCCTTTCTTTAACACAATGCCAAAATACCTGAGTGCTCTTAACACTGAAATAATAACCTCATAAAACTGTAATTTTTCTGATAATAAAATATAATTCTTTAACAAAGGGTCTGAAGGAAGCACTTGACGTTTATTAAATAAAATGCAAATGGTCCATTTTAAAGTACCTGAAGATGGATTAAACAAATATTCACCTGGACTTCAGTGGGGTATGCCGACCGGTAATTCATAACCACAAATGTCAGGAGACAGGGTTGGACTTAAACGGATGAGTGTTGCTGTATATCAAATTGATTAAAAAAAAAAATCTTCGTTAAAACATCAACATTTAATGTTGTTACTTTGTACCTTTCAACGTATTTCTAGTACTCTCCTTGATTGAATTTTTCATTACTGCAAATGTATTTATTTTTTGTTTGGTGAAGTAGTGAAGACTTTAACTCTATTTAATATGTCTATTAAATAGGGTTGACAAAGTAATAACTCGATTTTTAACTAGTTGATTTATAATGGCAAAAGCAGATAAGTGTTTTGCTGAGTATTATCGTGATGAAACAATATTGTCTTCATTGTCAAATGTATTTATAGTTAAGTGATCTGGTCTGGCTATTAAATAACGACACTACTTAGAAAAAGAATTTTATTTAAAACATTATTCTGCAATCGAATGCTTACTTCAATATATTACCCTTCCCTCGCCACACACCGTTCCATTCGTTTTTTCCATTAGTCAAAGCAATGCTGGAAGTCTTTTTTCGTTAGATTTTTTAGAAGCTCCTCCGTTTTTCGCTTCACCTCTTTCATATACTCGAACCGGATTCCTTTTAAGACAGACTTGATCTTCGGAAACAGCAAAAAGTCACAGGGTGCTAATTCAGGCGAGTACGGCTGGTGTTTTAGCACTGAAATGCCTCTAGCGGCTAAATAGCTCTTCACAGACAGCGCGTTATGGGCAGGTGCGTTGTCCTGGTGCAAGATCCACGGCTTGTTTTTCCACAACTCCGGCCGTTTTTTACAAACTCGCTCTCGCAGCGTTGCCAAATTTTCGTACTGCATTCGTTTCCCACTTTTCCCCTCTAGGACGCCTTCTGCTCGCTCAGTCCCGTTATTTAATAGCCTAACTTCGTATATATAATCGTAATAATAATGTCGTATGGCATCTTTGCCAGGAAGGTCATTTCGGACAAGTTCTGTCGCCAATTGCATCTTTAACCCTATTTCAAGGAGATAGTGTTGATACACACAATTATATCTATTACATTTTGTAAATACTGTTCATTGTCAGTGGTAGTACAGCATGGTCGGCAAGCCAGATGTGTTTGACAACAATAGGTTAATAAACCTATCAAGATCACTGAACATGGTGATTGAGTACATACTTTGAGTACTCAAAAAGATATTACCAGGAGAAAAGCAAATCCGGATGCCGATCATTACCTGGTCGAAACTAGGGTAAGGGCCACAAATTTAAACATAAAAAAGAAAAATGGTTCTAAACATGAACCATACAATGTAGGACTTAATAATAGACTTAAATATGAAAAAATAAATTGGGTTTGAGAAAAGTGCAGTAACATCGTAGAATAAGCAGCTGGAAAAGTACTAGGAATGAAAGGTAAATAAATAAGAACAAGAACGGATGACTGGTTTGACGAAAAACCAAGATTATAAAACAAAAGAAAAAAGAAAGCGTATTTACTAATGCAACAGGGGCATAGAACTCGACAAGCAGAAGAGGAATATACAAAACTACCTAAAGAAGAAAAGAAAATCCACCGAGGACGGAAGAGAGGAAATATGAACAAAGAACTTCAAAAACTAAAGAACTAAGTAAGTAAACAAATATAAGAAAGTTTTACCAGAAACTGGATAAAAACAGAGACGAATTTAAACCTACAACAACGATATGTAGAGATAAGGAGGTTAATGTATTGAAAGCGCAGCAAGAAATACTGTGAAGATGGACAGACCATGTTAAGAAAAAGCTTGGGGGAGATAGGAGAGAGGCGAACACTGATATACCATTAGACCACGCAGACAACTACAACAGAGAAAAGAGTCCACCAACAATAGCCTAGATAAGAACAGCAGTAGACAAATTAAAGAACAAAATTCACAAGGAAAATAAATTCCTGCAGCTGGCTGTATACCATGTATCACAAAAAGAGGTTTAATCTTTGTAAGTATGTATATTAAAAAAAACCCTAAAAGGGTTACATCAAAATAACAAACGTTTTCGGAATAATAATTCCATCATCAGGTTTAAAGCAGGTTTCCATGCCTGAGCCACCAAAATAGTAAGGTAATTTAAAGTAAATAAAGTTACCATCGATTGTACATATTGTTGTTAAAAATTAATGATGTTTAATATTTTATTATCTTTTACTTCAGGTAACATACACCCATGCATTACGTGAGTACCAACGTCCGGAGGGTAAACCTCTACAAACGGACTTCAGCTGGTAACTCTTTTTTTTTTAATTAAATAACAACCGAGATTGGAGCTACTGAAGGAGAGGGAGTGTACTGATAACAAAGAGATGATTGAATAAGCAGTTACCAGCAGAGTGGAAAAGCGGTATTATTGTACCATTGCATAAAAAGAAGAGCAGTTAGAATGTGGAATCACGCAGCATGAACGCAGCGCACAAAATAATGTCCAACATCATTTAAGAAAGGCTTAGACCACACGCTGAAAAAATAGTTGGCAAATACCAACTGGGCTTCTGTAACCGGAAGTCAGCAATAGACCAGGTATTTGTTCTACAACAGACACTCGAAAAAACAGGTGTATATAACACTAACACACATCATCTATTCATCTATTTCAGAAGTACATACGACAATGTAAAGCTAGAATTCTTGGTACAAACACTATATTTATTCAATAAAATAAACTACATAATTTCCAAGAATAGCTTAAAATGAACTTCTGCTGAAGTATAAAAGAAAATTTGGTGTGTTATGGTGAAAATCTAATCAAAACATGGTGATGTGACGTCATCGCTAGTGTAGTAAAGGTTTATAATAGTTATAATGATCCTAAATTGTGCCAATTGTCACCAGTCTGATCCTGTCCGATGCGGCACCTTTGTGCCACCAGATAATGGCCGGGAATTTTGAAAATTTATTGACTATTAAGATATTCTTATTGCATAACGTCAAGAATGTTCTAGTGTTTTTGTTTTATTATACCAAGAATGAGGATTCCTCGAAAACCATAACAGCTGTTTTCATTTTGAGAATGAATAAATTGAATGCAAATAATTGCCAAGAGGGAATTCTAATTAATATTTGATTAGTGTTTTTTAAAAGGTTATTATAAAAGTATAAGGATTCCCCTACTAGTTTAATCAAAGCACTTAAACTAGCTAATACTCTTATAAAATAAAAAACCTATTCCTATTGCTATGGTCCTATAATTTCTTTCAATGTTCTGTATAATGTATTCGCTAAAAGATTAACCACCATACAAATGGCAAATTTTGATAGGCATTAATCAAGAAAACAAGCTGATTTATATACTGTATTTATATACAAGCTGATACTACTGTTACAGAGTATAACTTTCGTTAATTTCGAAAAAGTATTCGATTATATAGAGCATAAAATTTAATATCTCCGTACAAAGGTTTTTAGGACAGTGTTTCGGAAGCAAGTAGATAACAATACAATTCCATAAACCACAAACACTGTGTGGGTAATGTCATCTAGAAGATATTACACTCTAAATGACTCTAATCTAATGAGTTCGTAGAATCTTTGCTAAAAAACTGGAGTTTAACATTGAAAGAAAAGCAAATGCACAAATATGAAACGATATTCCCCAAGGAAGCATAATTGTCCTGGTTCTGTTCATTATTTACACAAATGACCAGTCACTAACGAAGGACACAAGACACGTCCCATATTCTGACGATCTTGCTTTTGCTATAAAATCGGAGGACTTCTATAATATTGAAGGAAAGCGCCAAGTAACATGGGAGAGATTATTGTGAAGAGAAAGGGGGAAATATACAGGGCCTTTTGATAAAATCTTCAGCTTAGAATAAATAAATCCATACACATGTATAGCTGGTTACCTATCGATCCTACAAAATTTCATAAACTCCAGTTTACCCACATTAATTTTTAAAAAACCAATTTTTTCAATGTTTCCAATATAGCTATATGATTAATTCACATTACAGACTACAACATTGATGGTTGATACTGTTACATTATTATAATTTTAACTTTTTTCAATTTTAAATAATGCTGGCATCTGTCATTTTTAGACAACTACCGTAAGTTACACTGACTGCTCTGACACAACATCCTCTAACATGTCAACAATGTCATTTTGATCAGTTGTTATCAACATAGATAAAGAATATATATTACCGGATAAATAGGAAATTGTGTAGGTTATTTCTGGACAATGCGCCATCTGGCGGCCTTAGGAAAGCAACATCTTTTTAAAAAATCTCGTAATTCTTCAAATATAAAGATTAATTTTTGAGGGTTTGGGTTTGACTACAAAAATAAAACAAACGTTGGTTCTTTTTCTACTTTATTTTTTTTTATAGACATTAATTACATGTATTTAAATGTAGTTGGTTAAACAGTGGCTATTCTGTAGTTTCTATAAATTATATCTAATACATTATCAAATATTTTCTATTAATATCGTCGGCATACTGCTAAAAAAATCTAATTTTGATGTTTATTGATCTAATGACTTGAATTTATAATATCGCACCCTTAGTAACGTATAGGTACAAATCCAAAATGTAGGGTAACATGTTGATGTCATCTTGATTTATCTTCCTGTGGTGTCTATTCTATTCCTTGTTCATGTGGACATGTGTATATTGGCGAAACTGGTCGTTCCGTCAAAACTCGGATTCAAGAGCATCAAAGATGCATTCGATCAGGTCTTTTCTCCCATTCTGCAGTTGCAGAACACTGCCAAGAAACCGGTCATTCCATATTGTTCGAAAAAACCCATATTATTTCTAAGAGCCCCTTCTTTTATTCCAGGAAAATCCGCAAATCTCTAGAGATCCGAAAAAATCCACATAACATCAATCGAGAGGAAGGATACTACTTGTCTCCCATCTGGAATCTCAGTCTAGAGCCTCCGTCCGGTCCCGCTACCACGATGCAGCCACATGATTGGCCAGCGCGCGCTTCTTGACGTTCGCGCCACGGAGTGTGCCGATACGTTCCGACACGACAGGTCACCGCGACTATAAATAGAGCGGTAGCGGAGTAATCGTCGGATGCACTCCCCGCTTCTCGACGCGTTAGTGTTCTGAGCTGTTGGACGTGAATCCCTGTCCTGGCATTTGGTTTTCACCTCTGGCTGCGTTGAGTAGTTGAGTTACTGTGACCAAATGCCCATCTTGGTAGTTAGTATTCGCCTCTGGTTGCGTTGAGTAACTGAGTTACCGTTGCTAACTACCCATCTTCCTGTCTTTTGTTTTCTTTTTCTTTTTCTTTGTTCTCCTGAAGAAGCTACATACAATTGTAGCGAAATGTCGAGATGAACCCACTTTTGGGTCACTCACAAATGACACGGTCCAAACCCGGAAGACGAATAAATTATAATTCTGACTCTGGCTGTGGAAGCCTACGATCTCATAAGACATAAATGGATGGGTGACAAAACGGAAACAATAGTGGACGAACACATTGGTAGATTGGCAAAGGATAGGATAGTACTAATAGCACGAGATAAGTCACCAAATGGGCGAAGAAGTATTGGCAGACCAAAAAAAAGATAGTGCGATAATTTAAACAATTTAGTAAGGCTACTATTGAAAAAGAAACAGGCTTTAAATCCTACATACAAGAAGGAAGAAGAAGAAGAAGAAAAAGAGATATTTTTGGTTCCGGTATTAAAAATTTCGATTAGTAAATCAGGTTCTTAATTTATTATTTGGTAAATACTATTACCTATATCTCTTACAGGTGTTTATTTATGTTTAAACTGGATCTGGTTCTCATTTTATCATTTGGTAAATAATAGTTTGTCTAAATGTTCTAGTTTTTAATAGTCAAAGTTTTTTTGTTCCGGTATTAACAATTTACATTAGTAAAATCAGGTAGTCATTTTATTATTTTGGTAAATATTAATACGTGTATCTATTACAGGTGTTTATTTATGTTCAACCTGGATCTGGTTCTGTTTTTTCTGTCATTTGGTAAATAATAATGTGTCTAAATATTCTAGTTGTTAATAGTCGAGTATCACGTTTTACAACGGCCCACCTTGGTGCACCCAAACGAAGACTGGTGTTTACTTTCTGGCTTATATGAGTAAATCCACACTTCATCAGTATTTCTTAATAAAAGTGATTCAAAATTATTTAACACTAATTTAGATGTTTAGAGAAAAAAAAATTAATTGAGGGTTTTGAAATCATTAGTGACATGCACATTACAGTAATATGTCACTTGCGCGTCTCAGTGGTCTCATAAATTTGCATCCAATATTGATGTGTCCTGGTTCACTGCGGTTTTTGTCGCATGGTCGCCAAGACTAATCCATTTCCATACCAGCGGGAAATTGTTAACTGAACTAATGCTTCATTACCGAAAACAGATACTAGCTAGTTCATATTGAAATAATTGTTTTTGAAAATTTAGCAGATTTAGTGCCATCAAATGTTCACTATTTAATTTATTTTTCGACGACCTTGTCAACTTTGGTGTGGCTCAAACACCGTACAATGTATATATGTTATATCGAACTGAAATTCTGGATTTAAATTAACTAAACATGAAATATTACTTTTTAGAGTGGGAGACGTTACCGAGTAAGTAAAAAACCTCTCAATGAACATATTAACACACGATAAATAGATTTACTTTTCATAGTTCGATCAGAAAATAAAAATGCACAGAGAGAAACTAAACGCATTTTAAACAGTTTATGTCGAAAGAATACGGTTTGTAAGTGACAAATATGGTGATATATTTATGAATATGCCCTCTGGGACATATAATGAGAGGTAGCAATGGAAAGATTCCTCGTTCCGAAATCTTCGTCAATGGACTGGCTTATCAGCAGACGAATTGTTACATGCCGCAGAAGATGGAGTGCAAGATCGGCAAAGATATTTATGAAGCAACAATCCAGTAGAGAACAATTTATTCACAAATTTATCTGAAAAAGAATATGATTGTGGAATTAGAATGAGGGATCCCAATTCTGTATATTCATTTGAATGTTTATTAGTTCTCTAACATTTATTTATAATTTCGTACAAAACTGTAAAAAGTGTTTGCCATACAAAGGATCGCAGTCACTGAATCCTTCTTCTTTGCTTCTTCTGTTTCCTCCTGGATAAGTCTGCTCTGGAAAAGTACCTTTCTGGTAGGGCGGACATAAGTAGAAAGGACCCCACTTCACCCCACTTTGACCTTTGACGTCACAAAGCCCCATCCACCTTCGACTCCACTCCGCGCTTCGGTCATGCGACCGCCACATGACGACGTCAGAGTTTGGTAAGAAATTTATCCTGGTTATCTTTCTACCCCAAGATAAGATGTCCACGTTTCTGTCTTCTCGTTCTTCTGCTAGATCCAGTTCGTCTTCATAAGAAGATATAACTTTATTGTTTGTTGCCTCCAGATTGAGGCTCTTTTTTCCATATTTTTTATATAATTGTTTTGTCTTTGTTTCTTGTTTCAAAGAACAGCCTCATTCCGATAAATCGAAAGCTTCGAAACAATTTGTTTTATTGTAGTATTTCATAATCTTATTTCTTGCTACTATAAAAGGGTTTTTTAAATTGAATTTCTTGTCATTGTTTTGGTCAGTAGTAATTTCTATAATTTTTTTGTCTAGATAGTCGAGTAATTTATGTATATGACCACGTAGGGAAGCGTGACATACTTTTCTCCTCTTAGTAAGTGTTCTTCTAGTAACTTTTTTGCAGTTTTTTTAAGAAAACTTCTATTGGCTTTTGAAAATCACATTCTACTTCTTAGAAATCCCTTATTTCTCTTTATTTATCACGTTTACGGTTAGATTCAAAGGCATCATCATCTAGTGCTGTCGCCTAAATGTCGCATGACGGTTTATTAGGAGAACCTAAACCAAAATAATTTTTTACATACCTGGCGAACATCGCAATAAATCAAAAAGAGTTTTTGTTATTATAAAAACAGACAATGTTAATTTATATAAAATATTGTTACGTTGCAAACATAATACAGATACTTGTACAACTTTAATTACCAAATCGTTACGATAATAATAAAAGTGCAGTTTTTGCGACATACAGATTGAACCAAATTAAAACGGAACATACAATTTAATACATGTCTGTTTGAACTGCATTTGAAATAGTGGACCAATATAAAACTCGGACAAAAATAAATCCATACCTGGGTATAGACATTGTATAAAATATCGTTCAACTATCTGTCTCACAACAATGTTGTTTGCGTAAGACGGGTTTGTCTAAGGAAACGATAATAGTTCAGGAAATGAAGCTCGAAAATAGTTAAAACCTCGCAATTTTTTCGTCCTGCATGTATCCAGTTGAAATTTTAACAGAAGGTAGGTGATAGCCCAAGGATCAAAATCTATATCGAACCGAAGTGCGCTGAGGGGTTTTAGGGGTGAAAACTACCCCTAATTGTCAAAAATTATAAAATAACATATTAAACCTGAATATGGGTAAGATTTGGTTTGAATTAATTAAATAATGATAGTTTCGTGCTTTTGAATAAAGTTCCATCATATTTCAACCCTTAAAAAGCGACCCTTATTAGAGATTAATATAAAAAAATTAGTAATGCGAAGAAAATGATTTCACCTTGGATCGATTTGGATAAAAATTTGGATTTAAGCTCAATTCACTCGCTGCTTTATAGTTTATGTCATGTCGACGAACCCTGATTGTTCTAAGGGGTGAAAACAACCCGTTATTGTCAAAAATTATAAAATAACATATTAAACCTGAATATGGGTAAAATTTGGTTTGAATTAATTAAATAATGATAGTTTCGTGCTTTTGAATAAAGTTCCATCATATTTCAACCCTTAAAAAGCGACCCTTATTAGAGATTAATATAAAAAAATTAGTAATGCGAAGAAAATGATTTCACCTTGGAACGATTTGCATAAAAATTTGGAATTAAGCTCAACTCACCCTCTGCTTTATAGTTTATGTCATGCCGATGAACCCTGATTGTTCTTAGGGGTGAAAACTACCCCTAATTTTCAAAAATTGTAAAATAATATTATAAATCTTAAGATGAGTAAAATTTGGTTTGGATAAGTTAAATAGTGATTTTTTTATACTTTAAAATACAAATTTATACATTTTCAACCGTTAAAAATCAATTGTTATGAGTGCTATAGGTGAAAACAATTTTTTGCCAAAATTTTGCAACTTTTCAACTTTTGAAAATCACCCTTTACAACATTGCAGTGTTTATAAACTAATTTATAAGATATAAATTGAAAAAAGTAGAATTAAACACAAAAAAATTTATCAACATAAAAAGGCACCATATATTCTTATACATTTATATAAATAGTTGAAAATATTTCGAATGTATACCGCCCCACTAGCTAATATACCGGTTTTGTAGGTTAGTATGCTCCGAAATGTACTGTACTATACTAATAGAATTTTCCGGAAAAAAATTCACTGGTTTTTTTTAACGTATTTCCTTTAATTTTTAACGATAGAGTGTTTCTTCAAAAACGATTTGTAGAGGTTTTTAAGAGCTACAAGGATCTGTGAATTAAATCTTTTTGGAACCCTTGGTTTTTAAATGGGGTGAGTTTAAAGGGCTCGAAAAAGATGGTGCTTGATCGTAAATCGATGCTTTAAACGGCTATATCTCGCCAAATATTCATTGTACAACAAATCTAAATAAAGGATAATTTTAGTCATTAAAAAAGCTACAATTTGGTAATTTGTATTTTTTTCATATATTCAGTATTTTCGGGCATATTTAAAAAAAGAAGGGTAAAAAATATGAAATTGTAAATCGTTTCTCGCTTTAAGCTGTACTTTTTCTAACACAAAGCATTTTAAATGGGTCAAACTTCTTGGACGTATTAACAATACATGTACAAAGGGAATTTCAGAAGGGTGAAGATCGATTTTAATTGTGGGGGTGGTTAGGGGTTGTTTTCATCGATTTTTTCGTAAAAAATGAGGTATTGACCTTATTTTCATCATAACTCACTCAATTTTTGAGCTAGAGTCTTTTTTATAATAGGTCTATTTATGCTCTTTAAAAAAGGTTTTGTGAGTTTTCTTCCAAAAATGCATCATTTTCCCGATATTTGATTTTGAATCTTTCAAATTTGGCATTTGAAGAACATTGCTAGGCCGTATTTCGGTTCCTATTATATCCCAAAAACATTTTAAAAAATGAATTGTATTTGTCTTTTTAAAAGCTACAAATTTGTTCTCTACAATTTTTTTGATAAAATGCACCATTTTCGAATTATTCGCGAAAAATCGATTAAAAACGTGGATTTTTTCGTCTAAAACTTATTACTTTCAATCGCGAATAACTTGAAAAATATCATTTTATAAAAAAAATGTATAGCACATTTTTTGTTTAGAATCACTTTTTTAATCGAAGCCTGTAGTTAAAACGTAAAAAAAATTCACCCCGGAGATGGGGTGGCAACCACCCCCTAGGCTTTGGCGCACTTTGGTTCGATATAGATTTTGAGCCTTAGGCTATTACCTACCTTCTGTTAAATTTCAAGTCAATCCAGGGAGCACGAAAAAATTGCGAGGTGAAATGCTTCATTTCCTGGACTATAACTGGTTGACAGCATAATAAAATCGTAGATTTATGTGTAGCTTTCAATTTTTATGAGTTCAGAATTCAGCAGCCCGCTGAAGTATTGGATTTTTATAATATAATTATTTGACAATATTTTGTTGGCCAACCACCTACAGCAGAATTGAGCCGAAATACATTATATTCCTATGTTCCGAATTCATTTCGTTCAATCTGTATGCGGGATGTCTGTCCCGTCCCGCAGCAAAAATCGGCATCCCTAACTTATAAATCTAATGTTGTCTGATTTTTAATTAAAAAAATGTTTAAAATCTTAACTATCCACACATGTTTACATGTTTTACTTGAAGCTGAGCCAGATAATACGAAACCTTCTAAACACAATCTCTGAGCATTGGTTGTTTTCAATCATGTTATTCTTTTGTAAATAATTGACAACTTCTTTCAAGCTCTATTTGCTTCGTCCCAATAAACATTTCGATTTGCATTTGTATTATTTTTGTTTTCGGAGCTATCACTTTAGAACACTCACAGCTTTTAAGCTTTTCCGTTGTCCCTTTTTATTTTCCTGTTCCACGAGCTCAAAAGCGATATACCTTCCAGACCAAAAGCGTGTAACCTAAAAGAAATCGATCAGAATGTAAGTACACTTAAAAATAAGAAAAATACCGAACCCATCTGGTTTTTCGTCTTCTTTCAAGTCGCGAATGAATTTGAATGTCATTACTTTTTACGATTGTCATCTCTGGTACAGGGTAGAGGTGAGATTGGAGAGTATATTTTGAAAACGAGCTACTAGTGGGCAGAATGTAGTAAAACTTTTTAATGCAGTATATAACACTGGAGTAATTTTCAGACTGACGCAAGTTCATCTTTGTCCCAATACCTAGAAAACACAATGCTAGAAAATGCTCAGAATATCGATTAATTAGTCTAATAAGCCACACTCTTAAGATTTTCCTAAAAATATTTCACAACAGAATTAGATGCAAATGCAAAGAATTGCATGCTTCGTCGACTTCGAAGAGGCATTCCATAAAGTACAGCATGTAAAATTAATGCAGATGCCAAAAAATAAAGGAATAAACGACAAGAAAGATATTCGTGTCATTAAAAATCTGTACTGGAATCAAATTGCTATCGTAAAAATTGGAGATAACTATACCTCTTAAAACTCCATACAACAAGGAGTCAAATACGTGAAGTAAAATGGACAGAATATTAAAAAAGACAGACCTTTTCTACAATGAAGAACATTTTCGGAACTCTTGATATAGATACCTAAAATGGTATGTGTATCCTGTATTACTGTACGGATGTGAAACTTGGATTATGAAGATTAACATGATGAATGAAGACGTCGAAAATGCGGTAACAGAAAAGAAAAGATTATACCATAAGTGGTTGAATACAAAAGATGACGCAGACAAAGACCGATACAATGAAATGAAGAAGAAAGCTAGAAAGATAATTATGACCTCCAAAAATGAGACATGGGACAGAAGGTGCAGAGAGATAGAATCTTATATTGGAGGACGACAATGCACTGAGGCGTGGAAGTTTATAAACTCTGTTAAGAAGCCGACTAACGAGAAAGTGATTCTAAATCCCATAAATCCCGAGGATTGGACACATTATTACAAACATCTATTAAATGAGAACAGAGACGAATTTAAAGAAGATATGAATTCATCAAGAATCGAAATTCTGGGAGAGCATATTACCATAGATATCAACACAGTTCAAAAAGCTATAGCAGGGATGAAGAATGGGAAAGCAAGTGGACCAGAGGGAGTAACTACGGAATTAATAAAGAATGGCTCAGAGAAATTACACAGAATGATCACGGTGATATTTAACGAATATATTAATGGACATCCAACACCAGATAAATGGAAAACAGCATATATGACCCCAATATATAAAAAAGGTGACAGGAGAAATTGTAAAAACTATAGAGGGATATCGGTCACAAGTTCAATGAGTCGACTATACGGTCGAATACTACGGGACCTGATAGAGGAAGATTATCAATCGTCTGAAGACGAAGAACAAGGAGGATTTAGAGCAGGTCGTTCATGTACAGATAACATCTTCTGTCTTAAAC
This sequence comes from Diabrotica balteata, assembly GCA_918026665.1. Lineage (NCBI taxonomy): Eukaryota > Metazoa > Arthropoda > Insecta > Coleoptera > Chrysomelidae > Diabrotica > Diabrotica balteata. The sequence continues at coordinate 25,426,502 of OU898276.1, read as the reverse complement.
AAATTATAGACAGAGTATTCTAGAGAGTATAGTAGGTCAAGGTGAAGGTGACTTAATGAAGATGATTAAAAAGAGGAAACTCGAATATCTGGGGCATATAATGAGAGGAAGCAGATACAGTATAACGCAGTTGATACTCAACGGAATGATCGACGGAAAAAGAGGAATTTGTAGGAAGAAATACTCACGCTACTCAAAGAAGAAGAAGACATAGATACTTGGCTATTGGTAGCATTGAACTGTTTTTGAACATCTTTAACCAATGGGCTTTTGGGTGTTAGTCTCTTTCTACTTATTTTTGATGTTGTATAAGTTTTTTCCATTTTTTTTGTACACCATTTAGAACAATTTTTTTCAACAGTTACTATAATCCCCGCAATTATATCCCTGTAATATCCTACGATACATCCATTTCTTAATCCTGAAACTCAGCTGGGAGCTCAAATAATTTGCTGAGGAAGACCGAAGACACAAAAAGGTTTGCCAAAATCGTTGCCGATCTTCGATACGAGAAGGTACTTGAAAAAAAAAGACGATATAAAGCAGTAAAAATGTACATCGACCATACATAACAACAAAACAGCTTTGATTAGTTTGAACAGTCAAAGATTGTCACTTGGTCCTTATCACAAATTGGTGCAGAAATCACAATAAAAATATCGGTTATAGAGATCAACAGTAACTCCCACCTCTATCAGTACTCCAACTCTTGAGCCGTTTTGTGTTTGCGCGTTGAGTCGGTATTAAAGATCCCTTTTTTGAACTTGGTCTTAATTTTATCATAATATCACAAGCCAGCCGACTGATTTGAATACTTGAAATATCTCCTTATAAATGAAGTATTTGAAAGGAACTGGTTAGATCAAAGGCGGCAAATGCAGGACCGACTTTTAATTATTTACTATGTAGATTTATTTAATAAGTGGATGATGATGGTACAGTGGCTTGACTTCCAAAGATTAGTCGTTGTGGCTAAGATTTCGGCATCCGGAATATAAATGAAATACGTTTACGTTAATCTATATATGGGGACTATCTGTGAAATGTTGTGGTCTTTAAATAAGATAAATTTTTCTTCTTTTAAGAAAGTATACCTTAATGAAGTAGAAAAACTTTCAAAAAAATGAAATTTAAGGTAATAACTGAACCAAAATGGAATTTTGTGTGTGTGTGTTTTTTTTTCACAGCAATAACGCATCAACAGATCAGCTGTATAAATGTTTAGATTGCTACAAATAGCATTTATGCTGTTACTAGAATATTTTCTTCTCGGTGTAAGGGAATCCTTCTTCGAACGGTGAAACGATTGGAAACTAGGCATTTATTCAGTGGCGTATCTGCGAGATGTTAATTACTATTAAGTAATTAACATCTCGCTTACCCACTGCTGGACATAGATCTCCCTCATAATTTTCCATCTATTTCGATCTTGTGCCTCTTGCATCCAATTCCTATGACAACGTTTTAGATCGTCAGTCCAACGTGTTGATGGACGACCTCTACTTCGGTAGGCATCATCTCTTGGTCTCCATTCCAGTATCCGCTGTGTCCATCTATTATCTGTCATTCGAGAAACGTGACCAGCCCAGTTCCTTCTCAGTGTTGCTACTCTCTCTCTACTGCATCAGCCACTCCTTTTCTTTGTCGTAGCTGGCGATTTGGGATCTTGTCTCGTAGTGAAACGCCCAACATAGCACGCTCCATCACCCTTTGACACACACGGATCTTTTGAACTGTTCTCCTTGTCATGGTCAACGTTTCCGCACCGTAAGTCAACACTTGCAAAACACACTGATTAAAGGTTTTTCTTTTATATGTTCTACTATAGCTACTTGTCATTATACTGTCATCTGATAATATCTTCTACTATAACATTATATTGTCATCTTATGTTTTGAAATATCTTATTTCGGAATTTTCTAGACTGTGCAGGTGCAGTAGTAAGTAATGAGCCAACTGAACAATTGTGTAAGGATTTGACAGCCTTGAAAGCACGGACCAGCCTATTTGTACACAGCCTTGAACGGTCTTATTATTGCTCGGTCAAGAGGCTGAAGTTTATGGGTGGTGTGAGTGGATAGAATTATCATGTGAACATTGTGGTCTCTCGCATATATGCAAGGGGATCCTAGTTTGATCTGAGTAGGACCACTTCGAAATGTGGGCTTACCGACGTATATTACGTATATCCTGGACTGAGCACGTGACCAACGAAGAGGTACTACGCCGGCTAGGTAAAGAGAGAGAAGTAGAAATAAGTATAAAGAAAACAAAGTTGGAATACTTGGGTCACGTTATGAGACATAATAAATATAGAGTACTACAGCTGATCGTTCAACGGAAAATAGACAGCAGAAGGGGTCCAGGGAGGAGAAGACACTCGTGGCTTCAAAACTTGCGGCAATGGTTCGGATTGTCATCTGCTGAACTATTCAGATCTGCCGTAAAAAAAGTCAGAATAGCCATGTTGATTGCCAACGTTCGAAACGGACAAGGCACATGAAGAAGAAGAAGGACGACTCCAGTATTTCGCACAGACATACTGTGTGGGGAAACTCTCATCTCCACCACAACGCTTTCCAATCGCTGATAGGAAACGTTTTATGGGTATATAAGACACATGTAAATAAGATATAATGAAAAATCATCCACGGATCAACTGAGAATACAGCAGCTATGCCAGACGTCATTAACTGTAGGTTTGTTAACTGAACATCCATAAATCCACATGTAGAAATACTCATCTACACCATGAGCAATCGATAAATCACCAGACAGTTGCACTACAGCTGGCTAATCATAAGCTGAAGTTTGTGCTGCGTCAAAACTTTACTCACAATGGGTATACCTAAACACTTGACTCACCTTATTAGCAAACTGTATCAAGATAACCTGGCATATATTCGAATGGACGGATATCTGTCTGACAAATGCACTTTGGAGAAGGGAGTACGCCAAGGATGCGTTTTATCTCCCTTATTATTTAACATCTATTCGGAGTTTAGAATGCGCAGAGTTTTGGATGGTTGGGAGGGAGGAGTAAACCTAGGTGGTGTTAAGATATCTAACTTGCGTTTCGCAGACGACACTACACTTCTAGCCTCTACTCCAGAAGAAATTATTAAATTATTAAAAAAACTCGAGGTAGAAAGTGCTAAATTTGGACTCATGGTTAACTACAACAAAACCAAAATCATGGTTATTGATCGCCAACAACAGTTTCCTAAAACCCAAACTATTGCGGGATGCGAGGTAGTCTCATCTATGATATATCTTGGAGCTCTAGTTAACAACACAGGCAGTTGTGAATCCGAAATTAGAAGACGCATTCAACTAGCAAGAGCAGCAATGAGTGAACTAAACGGGGTCTGGCGTGATCGTCACATTACTATGACAAACAAAAAGAGACTCGTTTCAACTCTGGTCTTTTCCATATTTTACTATGCATGCGAGACATGGACAGTCAAAGAATCAGATCGACGACGTATAGACGCCTTTGAAATGTGGACATGGAGACGCCTGCTTCGAATTCCATGGACGGCTCGCCGTACAAATATCTCGGTTCTGGATGAAATTAAACCGGATCAGCGTCTCTCCAGTACCGTTTACTCTAGAATTTTAAAGTTCTTTGGCCATATCCATCGAAGTGATCACAAATGGAGCGGTTGGTGGTCCAAGGAAGGCCTCAGACTCAACGCCAACGCGGAAGATCTCCACAGCGATGGGCGGACATCACTAAAAAGCTTCTCAATAAACAGTATACTGAGGCAATACATATAACTGATGACCGCGACCAGTGGAGAAATATTATCAATCAAACTGTCCGAGCTGCTGAAGCCCAATTATGAACCACAACACATCTACTAAGATGTTAATGACTGTGATGATGATGAAAACTTTACTTAATTCCTACATACGTAATGCGATATTGCCCAAGGAATAATGTATTTCTTGGACAATATCGGTATGGGTACAAAATGGACACTCTAGCAAAAATGATTGCTAGATGATATAACAAATAATCGAAAATCTTTACTTTAATCATCATCAAGGCCTTTCGTTTCTAATGGTATGTTTGTCGCTCTTACTTAGAACTCTTTAATTCGCTTATTACGGTGAATCACTTTACATTTTTCTTATGTATTTTTAAAGGTTTTTGTATAACTGAGCGTTCATTACAATTTTCTTCCACTTGTTTCGATCTGTGCATAGGTCCAGTTTCTCACTACTTTTAGAATTCTGATATCTCTCATGGCCTGGTTCTACTAACCTTCTCTATTACTTCCCCTTGGTGTTTTAGTTTTTGGCTTCCATCTGGTGGAGAAAGATTCTTAATCTTTCTTCATCTTTATCTGTGTGGTACATTGTCTCAGCTTCGTATGTAACTACTGGTCTGATTGCAACGCTGTATTCGTTCTCCCTTCTTGTTGTTATCCTTGATTAGCATGTGGTATCTCTAGTATGTTTTGTTGCCTGCTAGTACCACTTCTATTAGTTTTGCCATTCACTAGTTTTCTATCTTGATTTCTCTCATTTTTTTTATCTTCTTCTAGAGCAGATTACATACTTTGACTTTCCTTCGTTTCCTTGGCCCCCTTTACGTGCTTTAATTGCCAGGTGTTAATGCTTTTTTGAGTCTTTCCTTGTCTCTTTCTACAAGACCTATCTCATCTGCATATGCTACTATTTGTATTGAGGAAATGGACTTCCTTTAATTCGTTTAATGTTCCCTCTACTGATATGTTAAATAGTACCTTAATATGTATGTTTATATATATATATATATATATATATATATATATATATATATATATATATCTGTTAAAAAAAATAATATTTTCATAAACAGATTTTAATGTGCGAACAATATACATGTATGTATGTATTTACTTTATTTTTTATTTTTGGATCTAGCTCCTAAATGTTTCTCAAATACTGGTCAAAGTTTTAATGAAATTGCTGTTTTCAGGTAATATGAAAATTTCTGTTACAAACTATATTAAATTTATCTTTTTGTTTTATTAAAATGCCACATGAAAATAGCTTCTGAACAATATTCTTTTGTTAGTAATTTTTTAAGTTGCTGAGCATCAACTGCATGTTAATAGATTTTACTGAAATTTTTCAAGTACTTCGGCCGACTAGACATAACGTTAAGTTAATATACCTGCTCTTTTAGAATGAAATAATAATTGGACGTAATAACAGTGCCCTGAAGAAGATATAAATGTGGCAATACATCAAAGAAACATCTGGTTCATCAGCGGCGTTATTTATTTGGCGTTTAAAGAACGCTCGTTGAATTTGGATCGTTTGATGTGAACAACTATCTGTAGGTAGCTTAGAAGAATGCACTGAAAAGGACCATGTAGTCTACTATTTCCTACATCTTTGAACTAACATTTTTACTCTGAATAGCGAGTGTCTTAACGCAGGAGCTTGCAATTTGTCATTAAACTTGACAAGAGCGTTCATTACAAGGCAACAAAATCAGAAAAGCATCAGATTGTATAATTTAGTTGGTTTACAAAGTATGTGGAATTTTCTTCTTTTTATTTTGTCGTTAAAATGTATATGTGGACAGTAGAGTAGTAGAGTCATGAATACTTGTGCCTTTTATAGAGCCGGTATTAGTAACGTAATTTATTATTAAGAAAATATTTTGTTATTTCGATGGGTTAGTGTGCTGCCACACTCTAAATAAGTCTATGAAACGAAATTCGAGAGTAAATCAAGTCATTGAATGGATAAGAAGGGCCGTCAGAGAGCAGATCGTCTTACCGTTCGGTGATAGTCATTCATTGGTTCCTATCCAAAGGCATTAATTTTTGTATTATAAAGTTTTAAATGAAATAAAATTTGATTTCAATATTGAGAGAAAACCAAATTAACTATTTTGTAATGACGATATGAAGATCCAGCACGAAGTCCGACTGAAATAAACAATCCATACGGCCCAGCAATAACAAACCAAGAAGTAACTATGGCCATTTTGCGTATTAAAGATGGGAAGTCACCAGGATCTGATAAGGTGCATGAAGAAAATTTAAAGCTATTAGAGGTACACAAAATCACAGCATTTACGAAGCTATTCAACAACATCTACGAGACTGGTTATTTACCAAAAGACTGGTTGCTATCAATATTCATACCACTTCCTAAAAAAGACAACATGAACTTCAATTTGGATTTAGGGCAGGACTCGGAATGAGGGAAGCACTTTTTAGTTTACAAGTTCGAATACAGAGGTATTCGAATCCTAAAAAGGAGATATCCTAAAAACATCAGGACTCGATGGTAAGGATATAAGACGTAGTTCAAACTTATATCTCAAATAAAAAGCAACAGTGCGATTAGAAAATGAACTGTCCGAGATCTTTACAGTCGAAAAAGGAGTTAGACAGGGTTGCATATTGTCACAGGAATTATTATTATTTAAAATATACTCTGAAAGCATCTTTAGAGAGGCCTTAGTGGAATTAGAAGATGGGATTGCTGAAAATGTCCGACTTATTAACAATATTAGATATACAGACGATACAGTGTTGCTGGCAGATAGTACGCAGGGGCTCCAAAGGATGATGGATATCGTTGTAGAAACATGTAACAAATACGGCCTAAAACTAAATTGTAAGACAAAAGAACACCCAAATTACAATAGGCTATAGTCCGTTAGAAAGAGTGGAAAAAATATGCTACTTGGGCTGTAATATTAAGGATACAGTTGATTCTACAGACCAAGATTGAGGGTAAGAGAGGCCCTTTACGTAGACGTATATCCTGGCTTGCCAATCTTAGGAAGTGTACTGGTCTAACGTCAACTGATCCATTTGGAGCTGCTGTAATTAGAATAAGATGGGTCAATGTAGTCACCAGCATCTCTAAAAAATAGGCACATTTAGAAAAAGAATAAGTTTTATCTTGCTTTCCTTAAAATATGATATAACAGGATGGTTTTGCTGTCATTTTTAACTCCGACAGAATCTCTGATATTCGTAAAGACCTATCAGATGCTATATTTACTTGTCCTAAAGACAAGTTTATGTAATTTAATCAACTATTCTCAAATAAAGTCGTTAATAAACCGAATTATTTAGGAAAATGAATTCAGTCAACTCGAAGTTTTGAAATACTAGAAATATATGGTCTTATAATGTTTAATCTATTCCAGATATTTTCCTTGTGGTTTGGGATGTGTCTAGCCTTCCATGGTGGTCAAGGTGAAGTGACAGTTCAACAACCGATCTACACGAATACCATTCAAAGGTTCGACCATAACACCGATCACAACGGAACGCATGAGAATGAAGTCAAAGCTTTAAAGAAGGTGTTTCTATCCAACAGATCTATTACATGCAACGATGGATCGCAAGCTGGGTAAGTGTAAGGATTTTATTAATAAGATAAGGGCTTTTTTATTAAATATTGTCCTTACTAGAAATTTGTTCTTACTAAGAAAATACTAAAGGTTATATTATTGGAATGCCTGTCAATATCTTGTCAATCATCTTTATAAAAGGTGTAAAAATGATTTTTTACACAAGGTATTTATTTTTCTTTAAAACTGTTAGCTACTAATGAGAGGGGCTGTTTATTAATTTTAAACATTTATATGACAGTTATGTTAGAAACATGTTAAATAATGTAAGATATTTTTAGAAATTTTAGAAAAACTGATGCGATTAGTTAAAATGACATTATCGTCTCCTATCAATGAAGAATTTAATCGTCGAGATCCTCTATCAAAATAACCTGTTTAACGTATTGTTGAAAATTATAATTAGAGTGGTCAATATCAAAACTAATGGTAAGATTTGCAGCAACATATGCAATACATAAGTTTCGTAGGTGATCTGCTATTTCTAACACCACTAAGAAAAGAGCTCTAAACAAAATTTTCATAGAATTCTAAGGGGAATCTGGGATATGTGGTATGGATGTAAAACAAATAAAAATGAAATATGGAAAATGGAAATATCAAAAAATGTCTTTTGAGAGCGGTGAGCCTTGTCGTACTGAGGGGGTTCTTCACGCATGATCGCGGTATTTAATTTTGTGAGGTCTCTAATTTTTCTTCTTCATGTACCATGTCCTTTAAGAACGTTGGTTACCATCATAGCTATCTTAATTTTATTCACTGCCACCCTAATAGCATGCTGGTATCAACACCATACCAATCTCGCAAGTTCTTCAACCATGAGGTTCTTCTTCGTCCTGGACTGCGTTTGTCTGCTATTTTTCCTTGCATGATATTTTGTAGCAACCTATATTTGGGACCTCTCATTAAATGTCCGAAATATTCCATCTTTCTCTGCTTGATGCTTTTGATGATCTCAGTAGTCTTGCTGAGACGTTCTAGTATTGTGGAGTTTCGAATCTTCTCCACCCAGGAAACTTTTAAAATTCTTCTATAGCTCCACATTTTGAAAGCCTCAAGGTGATTTAGATAGATTGTGTTTACAGTCCAGGACTCGACAACATAAAGTAAGATCGAGAACACGTAGCAGCGAAGCAGGCGGATCCTTAATGCCAATTTTCGTTGTTTCGTAAAGTGTTTCGTTGTTTTTCGCTAGTCGCCGTTGTTCCATCAAATCCAGTATGTCATCTGTCATCCAAGCCTGCTTTTTTAGCTTTGACCTGCCTTGTAAATTTCTCAGACAGATTTCCTGGTCTCTAGTTGCATGAGCTTAAACTGGTAAGACCTCTACCAAGAAGAAGCCTGTTCGAGAGCCATAGACATAGATGTAAAATACGCATAGATTATTCAAGTCGCATAGTCGAAAGGCCCAACAACCATCATCATCATCATCAGTGGTGCTACAGCTCTAGTTGAGCCTTGACCTTCCCCAGTCTATTTCGCCAGTCGTTTCTGTTCATCGCCAACCGTTGCCAATTTGCCGCGCCGATTTTCCTTGCGTCCTCGTCCACACCGTCCCTCCATCTCAGTCGTGGTCTGCCTCTACTCCTATTTCCCACTGGGACCGATAATAGAGTTCGTCTGGGTGGGTAATTTTCATTTGCTCTTGACACATGTCCAGCCCATCTAAGCCTGCCTATTTTTATGAAGGATATTACATCTCTACCATTTACTATTTTTTTATATTTCTCGTATAATTCGAAATTATATCGCCTTCTCCAAATACCATTCTCACAGAATGCGCCCATTATTCTTCTTAGTATCTTCCTTTCGAAGACGAGCAGAAGATTTGCGTCTGTTTTGGAGATGGTCCATGTTTCTGACCCATATGTCAGCACTGGTAGGATGAGTGTTCGATATATTATTAGTTTGGTTTTCTGGCTTAAGTTTCTGTTTTTTAGCTGCTTGCTTAGTCCAAAATAACATTTGTTTGCTAGCAGTACCCTCCGTTTAACTTCTTCAGATGTGTCATTATCGTTTGTTATGAGAGAACCCAAATATGTAAACTTATTTACTACCTCAAAATTATATTGGTCTATACTGAAGTTTTGTTCGGCGTTTCTAGCTCTATCTCTGTTATTTGGAATAGATGCTAGCATTTTGGTTTTTTCCTCGTTTATTTTAAGGCCCATATTTTGTGCGGCTGTCAAGTAGGTGGAAGTCATCTCCTTAAGTCCTCGGGTAGTACGTGCAATCAAATCCAAATCGTCAGCGTACGCCATAATCTGCGTTGATTTATTAAAGATTGTTCCCCTATTGTGTAACTCGGCATCTCTTATAGTCTTTTCTAACGCTATATTAAAGAGAAGGCACGCCAGCGCGTCTCCCTGCCGTAACCCTGCATATGTTTCAAACGCTTGTGACATATCGCCTTGTATTTGCACTCTGCAGATCACTTTACTCATAGTTGTTTTTACGAGCCTTATTAATTTATGGGGAATGTTAAGTTCATTCATGGCTTCGTATAATTTACCTCTTAGGACGCTATCATACGCTGACTTAAAGTCCACAAAGAGATGGAACGTGTCAATATTAAATTCATTGGTTTTTTCTAAGATTTGACGTAGCACAAAAATCTGGTCAATTGTTGACCTACCTGGCCTAAAACCGCTTTGATACTCACCAAGGATTTCTTCCACGTACGTACTTAAACGGCTGTACAGGGTGTTGGAGAATATTTTGTACATTGTATTCAGAAGAGTTATACCCCTATAATTTTTACATTCCAACAAATCTCTCTTTTTGTGTAGTGGACATATGATTCCAGTGCACCATTCCTCTGGCATTTGTTCTTCTTCCCAGACTTTGACTATTATGTTGTGAATTTGGTGCATAATGCTGTTACCTCCATGTTTGATGAGCTCTGCGGGGATTCAATCCACTCCTGGGGACTTGCTATTTTTGAGTCGTGTGATTGCGTCTTTCACTTCAAATATTGAAGGAGGTTCTACGTGAGTGTTATTTCTTGGTCTTTGGGGTGACGCATCATTTTCCACTGCGGTACCAAGTAGTTCTTTGAAGTGCTCAACCCATCTGCTTTGTACTGCGTCAGCGGTACTGACTATATGTCCATTTTTGTCTCTACACAAAGGCCCAACAACCTTTCATGTAAAATCTGCAATATGGCAATGAGATGGGAAGTAACAAAAGAAAATAAATAAATAATACTAAGAAAAAATGGAAAAGAATACTGTAAGTCGAGCAAAGTAAGAGAATTCGTGTATCTAGGACTAACATGTAGAGGATTAGGAGAGAAAAAATAGGTAAAATGCTAATGAATTGTACCAAAATAGTATCAATAAATAAACTATTGAAGGCAAAAAATATGTACAGGATAGCTAACACCCTAACAAATAATAATTCAGCCTACAGTACTGTTGACATGAAAAAAGTAGATCACAAACCAAAGGAGGAAAGAAACGTGAACATCTGGGAGAGTAAAACTCTAAATAAAATCTTCGCAGATATAGTAGTAGCGGAAAGAGAGACGAATTAACCAGAAGTAAAAGAATACATGGGCGATCGAAAGTAACTAATAAAATTAGGATAAATAGACTAAGAGAGTCAGCCACATGTTATAAATACCAAAGAAAAAATTGCCTTAGAATATTACAGGATGGAGAAATAACAGAGAAAAGCAGAGAATGATGACGAAAAAAATAGAGAGATACATTTAGAGAGGCATCGAAGCAAATGGAATGTTCTTCTATGAATACTGTGCTCAAATTAGGTGTAGGTAGCTTCCATGACTATTCCATATTCCAATATATAACATTCCAACATATTCCAATATATTCTGGTCATAAACCAGTCCATTGACGAAGGTTTCGGAGCCTTGCATAGTTCTTCCTACCAATTCTTTGTTTTTCCTTGATCTTTCCGTTGAGTATTAACTGCAGTATCCAGTATATGCTACCTCTCATTTTCTGCCCCAGATATTTAAGTTCAATTGGAATAGTAGAGAAGAAAGAACAATCGAATATAACCTAAAAGCTTCGGAATAAAAAGCTTTTGCTTTTTATTAAAAAAGTTGTGTAGAACGCATGATACAGCGCAGATGCATAATTAATTCGATTTAATACTTTTTGGAGTAAAGCACTTTTCAGTTTTCCATCAAATATTGAACTGATATATATTTTATTACTAGTCCATTTTACATCAATTAAACAGTTTATTCAATATTATAGTCTATTAAAATGGTTGATACAACTAAGCCCACAAGAAATTACTTATAAATAAAACAATTCTTTACTTTAATAAATTAACAAAAATTAGTGTAAATCATTGTTGTTTTTATTACAGATTTTACTTGAGGCGGTCGCACTCTAGCACAAAGTGGATAATTTTCTTGGAAGGAGGATGGTATTGTTATGATGTACATACATGTCGAAATCGATGGTTAAAACAAAGACATTACATGACCTCATCAAAGTGGCCGGAGACCAAAGACGGTAAGCATTATTATTGTTATTATTAAAGTGACTTGTTTCCATCGTGATTCAAGGCCTTATATCAAGTTCAGTTCTCTATAATAGTTTTTCAAAACTACAAAACACTCAAAAGAATAAAGAAATTAGTCAGCTTACTTATTCTGGTTCTCATGTATGGCATATTAATAATAATATCTTTGGTTTGCTTACAGTTGGTGGTTTACTTTCGCCAAACATGAAGGAGAATCCATTCTGGTGGAACGCAAACCACGTCTTTGTTCCATATTGCACTAGTGACTCCTGGAGCGGTACGAAGCCACCATCATCGAATGATATGTTCAGCTTTATGGGATCTTTCATCGTAAGACAAGTGGTCCGAGACCTCATTCCTTTGGGACTGGAAAATAGTACGGACCTCATATTGAGCGGTTAGTACCATCAAAAAATTATTTAAGAGATATGATAAATTTTGTAACTGTACGTATTTTATTTTATATCATATCATTCGCTTAAAAAATCTGGGGTTTATGAAAGATCTTACGGTTTTTTCTATGGGAAGACCAATCTCTTGCAACCAGATGTGAAGTCCAGTGGATCTGTTTTGATACGTTTGACAGATACCATAGTATGTATGTAGTAAGGCATGGGCTTTTAATATTTCCCAATTTATTTTGATCATTTTGTGTGAGTGAAGGAAGGTCTTTAAAAGAAACCGTTTGGACCATATTGGATGATAGTGTGAGATTTCTATCCACTTTCTGTCCACTAAAAATCTAATTTAATTTGTTGCATTCGTCTTCCGTTCTAACTATGACAACAACTTCTAGATCGTCGGCATAGTTACAAGCTATAGAGGTCCGTCGGTATCTGAAGACACAGATCCCCATCGCAGTATATATTTCACAAGGTGAGTTCCAAGATGTGAAACCGCAGGATGATGAGCCTAATTACTAATGACTGTGTTACTAAAACCAAATAGTTCCTGGTACGCCATCTACTGGTGTTTGCTACGCTAGCTATCTTTTTCACCCTCTTCATTTCATCCGCCATTGATAGATTTTGCCGAAAACCATACTGTGATTTGAATAGGCTTTCATTCCCTTTAACTCTCCCAGCAGTATATTGTACAAAAACCTTGAAATAGGTACATTTGCCATTACATTTAGCAAGTTTAGTAGTCTATATTTTAGTTCTTTTCCCTGCTTTCGTTCCCTCTTCATTATAACAAGCATTCCCTCCATCCACACTCTCGCAAAAATACAACTTGACAACAAGTTGCCATACAAATGAATTATCAGTTTCACATATACTGTATAGTCCTAGTGCTTTTCCTATCTTAATTCGGATTGTATTAGCTGAGAGTTACTTTTAGTTGGTTCAGGAATCCTTCCAATGTGCCGCAGTTTCTTTATCTTCATAGGCCTTTATACACTTTGCTGTAGTCAGTTTTGTCTTTGCTTTTTACAAGGGCCACATAATTGCCAAAAATGAGGCATTGAGAAAGAAAAGTAGTGCAGAATCTTGTGTATATCATCATCATCACGTAGCGCTACAACCCTGGGTGGGTCTTGGCTGACTGTACAACTTTTTTCCAATTTGTTCGGTCTTCCATCAACCTAGGGTCAAATGGAGTGTTCATTTTCCAGAGATCTGCTTGGATGTTATCTTTCTATCGTATTCTGGGACGTCCGAGTGGTCTTTTGCCTGTGGGAATCTCCTCCCATACCAGTTTCACGTCTTTCGTTATGCAATCTGTGCACATGGCATGCCCATCTTAGTCGCTGTGATTTAATTTCTTGGACAGTATCGGCCTCGTTGTAGAGTGCTTTTAATTCGATATTGCTTCTGATCTTATATTGGTTTGTGGTGATGTCATGGTGAGATCCGAAAATTTTTCGTTCAAAGCGTCTGAGTTTTTCTTCGTTGGCTTTAGTCATGGTCCACGTTTCGCATCCGTATGTTATTACAGGTCTGACGATGGATTTATAGATTTTGATCTTTGAACTTCTTGTGAGATTTTTTGATTTTATGAGCTTATCCAGTGCAAATAGCCAGCGGTTTGCAGATTGGATTCTGTCTTTTATTTCTTCAGTGACATCGTTATCAGCTGTGATTACGGCCCCCAGATACTTAAAACGTTGTACTCTTTCGAAATTGAAGGTGTTGACCGTGACATTTTGTCCTATTCTGTCTCTTCGTGTCGTTCTATTCTATTTATACACATATATTTCGCCTTTTTCATCTCCGTCTTCGTAATCTTATGTATATATGTGATAGATTTCTTACACTTTTATTTTTTCAGGTAGTAGTGCTGGTGGGACTGGTGTGATGCTGAATCTAGACTATGTAAAAGAACTTCTACACGAAGAATTAATGTTAACTCAAATTAACGTAAGAGGAGTAACCGACTCTGGTTGGTTCCTGGACAGGACTCCTTATGCTCCTACTAATAAACCAGCTGTAGAAGCTATCAGAAAAGGAATGGAAATGTGGAGAGGAAAGGTGCCAAGGCGGTGTAGAGAGGAGTACATGAATGAGCCGTGGAGGTGTTATTTTGGATACAGACTTTATCCTACACTTAAATGTAAGTAACATATTGTTCTTTAAGGCTCTATTTTTAATTAAAGTTTTACCTTTCTGACCATAGTCTACTGAGTAGATTGTTTAATTTTAAGGTTTTAGACTTTATGAGTTTAAGGACCATAAGTTTTAAAATTGTTGTTATCTGTGCATCTTCTAGATAACAAGATCTTATAGAAACTTTTGTGTACCTCATTTAAAAAACAAACAAACACACTTTAACAACCTTGGTGAAATATTGCAAAAACATGTATCGATAAACTTTAATAATTTTCTAAACAGTTTCTCTGATAAGTCTGATGATCATATTAGAACGGTATAGTTCTTGGAAGATATATAGGCCAATCAAGTTACTTTATCATCATCAGTGGCATTACAACTCGTCATGAGCCAAAGCCTTCTTCAGAACAATCTTCCATTTGCCCTTATCTCTGACAACTCTTCTCCATGCTTTAACTCCGATGGATTTTATTGCATCCTCTATGTTATCTTGATACCTAAGTTTTGGTCTTCCTCTAGCTCGTCTTCCCGTTTAAGCAGTTCTCGGTCGTTCTGTGTGAGTGACCACGTTTGTGACTCGTATGTTAACACTGGCCTTATTAGTGTTTTATATACTCGCCAGAATAGAAAAAAATGTCGACAAGCACCTCATCCCACAACAAGGAGGATTCAGAACTGGCAAATCTTGAACCGGTCAAGTCCTCGCATTAACAGAACACATTAACAGAAAAGGGCTTTGAAGAAAAACTTATAACAGGGGCTGCTTTTGTAGATCTGACAGCAGCCTATGACAAAAGGCACAAAACATTGCTCCGCAAATTATACGACACTCTCAATGACCACCATCTGGGAAAGGTCGTATATTCTTTACTGCAAAATAGACGTTTTTTCGTTATGCTGGAGGGTAAAGTAAGTAGTTGGAGAGTTCAAAAAAACGGCCTCCCACAGGGAAGTGTTTTAGCACCAATGCTCTTCAATATATACACAAACGACCAACCTACTCCGATCGAAACCAAGCACTTCCTCTATGCTGACGATCTTGCAATATGTTCTCAAGGAAATAGTTTTAAAGAAGTGGAGGAGGAACTCTAAACTGCTTTAAAAACAATGATAGCGTACTACCAGCAGAATTCTCTGAGACCCAATCCCTCTAAAACCCAAGTCTGCGCTTTCCACCTTCGCACAAAGGAAGCCAAGCGAAAACTCCAAATTGTGTGGAATGGTAATACATTAGAACACACAAACCAACCTATATATCTTGGAGTAACTCTGGACCGGTCCCTCACCTACAGACAAGATTGCATAAACACAAGAGGGAAAGTAACAACTAGGAACAGCATACTCAGAAAGCTAACGGGAAGTAAATGGGGCGCACGTCCTGGCGTTTTAAGAACAACGGCACAGGCACTGTATTTCTCAACTTCTGAATATGCGTGCCCCGTTTGGAGCAGATCTGCCCACACCAAACAAGTTGATACTGCGCTAAATGAGACATTCAGGATAGTAACGGGGTGCATGAAACCAACGCCACTTTCAAATCTATATAGAGCAGCGGGTTTTGCAGAACCCTCAACACGCAGAGGCGCTGCAGAACACATAGAGAAAATTAAACAGATCGCGGACGATCGGCATGCCCTATACAAAGCTCGAACACCACGAAAGCGACTAAAATCTAGGAAAAGCTTCCTTGGAACAGTGCAGGATGAACCGCCTGAGTATTTTCCACTTCCCGAGGTTCAATGGACCGGCCAGACCCTAGACTTTAAAACGTGGAAAACCTTGAATAGGATAAGAACGGGGGTTGCTACAGTAAAATCAAACATGGCAAAATGGGGAAAAATAGACCAATATGATGTGAACTGTGACTGTGGAGAAACACAGATTATGAAACATCTTCTTACATGCAGAAACTGTCCTCATCGATGTACCCTTGAAGATTTGTGGCTCGCCAACAAAGATGGAACCGCCGTAGCCCGATACTGGGCCGAAATTTTGTGAATGTCCGGACACGATAAAGTAAAGTAAGTAGTGTTTTATATATGGTAATTTTAAATTTTCTGGGTAGTTTTGGGACCAACTGTTTCCTCAAGCCATAATAGCACTTTTGGCAAGCACTATTTATTGTTGTCTTTGGTCAGCAGCGAGCCAGTTTTAATATGGCCCTCTCGAAATACTTTTTCTAGTGCAAGGTTAAATGAGAGACACGACGACAGTCCATCTCCCTGTATCAGTCCATTTTTACAATGGAAGGGTGTTGAAAAGTTGTTTTGAATTATGATTACACTCTCTATGCCTGTGAGTGTAAGTTCCGTTAGTTGAAGTTACTTTATGCTCAACGATATTTAAAAAAAAGCGATTTTTTTGTACAGTTTGAAGTAACTTTTTTTTTATTAACCGATTTTAATTTAGCATATCTCGTTTTGTGTATCTGAAAATGTTGTTTGTTGACAACAAATCTCTAAATAGACAAAGTTTTTAAGTTATGAGCAAAATTACACATAACGTTTGAATTATTTGCTGAAATCATGTTTGCATAGTACATGTTTTGTTGTTTATTGACAGACGCACCTGATTTTAGCTATACAAATATTTTTCATTTAGTAATCATGGAAGATTATTCCTATTCATATTATGGGAGAACACATACATTAGAATTGTTTTACGAATTTTGGTGCAAACAATGCCTTTCATCAATCAGTGAACAAACGCCCATCAAATGAACATAGGCCGAAGCAAATGGTGCCAAAACAAACGAAACAAAGCACGCAAACATCAACGAAACAGCTTTCATTCGCAATGTGCGGTGGCACTGATGCCGCCGTTTTAGATTTGAATCACTTGTTAACGGCACATAAACGACCGGCAATAACGAGCAAAATGAACTATAAATAAGGTTGGTGTGATCGCTTGATGGGGATTTATACAAATCTATATGACATATTAAATGGTAGACAATACATTGTATATACAACTTCGATTTATTCGGTATTTTTACTTATGTTCTTATTAAAATACCGGGTTTTGAGATATATTATGGTTTACAATGCATAAAATAATATTTCCCGCCAACTATGTCAAAATTCGCACTTTTCATGTATATCCTGATGTAAATCTTGATGTACATCCATACGAGTCTCTTAGGTTGCACAGTCATAATATTCTACGTCTTCCTTGTGCAGAACACTCTTATCATTTTTTTGAAGCGTGCACTAGTAAGCAGGTAATCTAACATAGTTGATTACTGACACTACTGCGTATCTTTTCTTAAAGGTTAACTGATCATTTTTGATGTCAGTTTTGACCAGATAAATCTCTGGTATTCAGAAAGAAAAAAAAACCAAGAAAATCTCTAAGAAAATATGGTATGTAAGAGAATACATACTATTGTTAGAAGAAAGATAAGAGAAGTAAAAGAGAGAAAAAATGCAGAATAATTTCAAAAAATAGAGGAATATGAGAGTTGATATGATGACTTCAATGTCCATCGAAATGTGAAGAAAATAGCTGGAAAGTTGCGAAAACGCAACAGCGGAAAAATAACAGATGATGAAGGCAATCTTGACATAACCAAAGAAGATAAAAAAAAAGTATGGAAAGAATACTTGGAGAAACTTTTCCGTGACCTTAGAACCATACAAGAACCCACCATTGAAGAAAATTTAGGTCCCGAAATCCTATCAGAAGAAGTATTGGCAGCCATTAGACAAATGAAGAATGAGAGGCACCGGGACTTGATGAAATTTCTGCAGAACTGCTTAAGCTTTTAGATGCTCAATAAATAAAAATAATAACTGAAATGTTTAATGAAATATACAAAGCAGGAAAAATACCAGTAGAGTGGCTCAAATCGGAGCCATTTCCCAAAAAACCAAGAGCAAAAGTTTGTGAAGACTATAGGACCATAAGCCTAATAAGCCACCTGCTGAAGCTGTTTTTAAAAATCATCCACAAAGAATTTACTGGAAATGCGAGGAACAAATTGCGCCCAATTAATTTGGATTTATGAACGCCGTCGGTATGAGGAAGACTTTATTTGGCGTGTAGATACTGTTTTAGAAATGTAGAGATATCAGCTGTGATTGTTTTGCATGCCTGATTCACTACAAGAAGACTCTCGACTAGTGACTAGTGTCAGGCATGAACAAATAATGGAAATGCTGAAGAGGACTGAGATTGACGAAAGATACCTAAAAATAATAGCTAACCTGTATTGGAATCAATCAATCAATATATGGAAAATATACAGATCAGGTCAAAATCTTTAGGGGAGTGAGACAGGGATGCATAATTTCATCACTGATATTCAATCTGTACTCAGGGCACATTTTTGAAAGGGCTCTAAAAGAAATTGATGAAGGCATCTCAATAAATGGAGTTAAGCTCAATAACCTGCGGTTGTCAGATGATACAATAGTGTTTTCCAATACCATAGAAGGGCTGCAAAACTTAATTAACAAAACAGCAAAAACAAGTAAAACATATGGATTGGATATAAACACCAGCAAAACCAAGCTAATGATCATCAGCAAGAGAATTGGAGCAAATATGTATGTGAATCAAATGAGAATTAAACGTCTTACAGTACAACTACTTGGGAACTATAATCAATGAGTCGTGGGATAATGCCGAAGAGATTAAATGTCGCATCGGAAAGGTAAAAAGTGCATTTTTGACTATGGGTTCTGTGTTCAAGAGCCATGACCTCACACTGGAAACAAAAATAGGGCTCCTTAAATATTACGTGTACTCAGTGCTTCTGTACACGAAGTACAAACGTGGACATTGAAGGTAGAAACTCTAGCAAAACTTTTTTGAGATACCGATCCTGAAGATACCATGGACAGACAAAGTTACCAATGAAGAAGTACTACGAAAGATGAACAGAGCCGCGGATTTGGTCAACATCGTGAATGGCCGTAAGCTGCAGTACTTGGGACATAAATTGAGAAATCAAGGCAGATATGAGCTACTCCAATGCATTTTGCAAGGTAAAATTTAAGGGAAAAGAGTCCCAGGACGAAGAAGAATATCCTGGCTTGTTAACCTGAGAACATGGTATAGAGAGACCTCAACACAGTTACCTACTTCATATAGCAACCAACCAAGTCATCATAGCCAGAATGATCGCCAACGTTTGGAATGAACAGGCACCCTAAGAAGATTCAGAAAGAATATGCTCCGTCAGTATTTTGAGCAACTATTTTCTTGTTTATATTAATTCATTTACCCATATCAGTAAATGAACAGTTTGCTACCAGTTTCTTAAAATAGTGTTTATAAAATCAAGGTGAAAGTAATTTTAAACTCATTAAAATAAACGATTTATACGATCTGCATTCAAAGTAGATCTTTGATATGCACAATAATTTTTTTTTATATTTACAGCTGAACTCTTCGTATTCCAATGGCTTTTCGACGAAGCACAGATGGACGTAGACAACGTCGGCGCCCCAGTCACCAAGCAACAGTGGGACTACATCCACAAGATGGGAGATGCTCTCCGTCACAGCTTCCAGAACGTGTCTGCTGTCTTTGCTCCGGCGTGCATATCCCATTCAATTTTAACCAAAAGAGACTGGCAAAACGTGAAGATCGACGACATCTCAATAGCCGAAGCGTTACATTGTTGGGAACAGAAGACAACGAGAAGGAGGCTAAAAAGGGTGAATAATGGTAAAATGTTGAGTAATCTACAAGGTAGGATGGGAAAAAGGAAGAGAAATCAAAGAAGGAACAGGATGTCATATGAGAGTTTGATGGACAATGATGATAGGGTTGGACATATGCAAAATGCTCCCATTAATATGAAGAGAAGAAGAAGAAACAGAAAGAATAAGAGGCCGAATAAAAACAAAAGTAAGCCTTACTCTTATTCTTACTTTTCGTATTAATCTAAAACATAAAACCCTTTATTATTGTTGTATTCAAAAAACATTACGATGTAGTTTCACCTTTGCATGGTGTTTCTTAATTACCACAATTTTGTTTTTCCTGTCGTACTTTTTTTAGGTGACTGTTCTACCATAGCAGATTTGGTTTTTTTTTTGCGAATTGCGAAACAAGCGAATTTTTTTTTTGGTTGTTAATTTTGTTGGTTTATAATGTTAGTATCAACTTATGTTTTATCTCTAGACTTTAGTATATCTTTCTATATTATAATATTTTAAATTGACTAAATCACACATCCAATAATCCTCTTCTTCTTCACTGTAGAGTTTGACATTGGTTAATTAGGTTGGGTTAGGTTGAGTGTTGGACTTTCCTTCAGTATCATCCCTTCTGTTTATATGTTGTTTTCATTCTATTATATTTCCATCAAATTGATCAAATCTTATTCAGTTCTTTTCTTTGGTCGCAAATTTGTCACATTTGTACACACTTAAAAATACTTTCCTCTTCTATCTTTTGATTTTTAAATATTATTAGCTCGCTGTCTCCATTGTCTGCGATCGTGTGCCATATGGACGGTTTCATAAAGTTTTCCTACCAGAGTCGTCATTTGGCCTGCAAATCGTGTTAAAGATAGGTAAAGAAATAATAATAAGACTTACTCACAATCAATTTAATTTAACAATCTGACGACCGGTTTCGCTTTCTACAATTTGCAAAGCATCTTCAGGTCTAGATACAAAGTTAAACTAATGCTGCAATAAAATAAACCCAATTAGGGTGGTGTCTAATAAAGATAAAATAAACAAATAAGTTAGTTCATACAAATTATAGTAATTATGCCAATATTACATGTCTGTGGTTTTCAAAATGAATAAATTTGAATATATAAAAGGTATTAACAGACAAGGTAAGACCCACAATTGGTATAAAGTAGTAATATTATATTGTAATAAATTAATAAATGAGCAGATAAATAAAACAAAACAAACATTACTTACATGCCGGTACTCTATTAATTGATGGATGGTAGGTCATGGTTGCAAAAATCATGTATTGTTGATTGGAGAACTTTAATGTGCTATTGCAGTTGTTTTGACAATAAACGGGAAGTTCTTGAGGAGAACAGATTTGATCCAATGAATTAGAGATAGGTATATTGTGGTTGTTTGTCAGATGAAAGTGATGTTCTTTACTATTGTATTATTTAAATTATTTACACTTATATCAGAGATATATTTTTGGAATGTGTGTTATTTATTGAGTATTTATGTTATGAAGGAGACAGTTTTATGACAATGAATAAGAGTAGCTGTACCGATTGTGTGGTTGTGCAATTATTTTGACTTCTAATTATCAAGTCTATTGGCAAAATTAATCAATTATTGTAAAGTCAAGTATATAAAAAGTATATAAAATTATTACAAATTAAGACAATCAGGGACAAATTAAACACACATTAACAGGAACAGAAACACTAAATGACGGGACAAACATTGAATTTAAAACTTAAACTTGGGGAATGGAAGAAACTGGAAGCACTACATCTCACTGTTGGAAGTAATGAGTTTTTTCATATTTAATCTATTAGATTTAAGAGGCAAATTTGACATATGTAGGTTGAAGTGTGACAGTTCTTCTTCTATTACTAAATACTGTAAGTTTAGTTATTCAGTATTATGGAGTATGTTGATATTAATGAATGTCTCAAAATTTGTTTTAATTTAGAAATCAAAAGTAAATTGATGTGTTTAATATTGGCATACAAAAAAAACTCATTACTTCCAACAGTGAGATGTAGTGCTTCCAGTTTCTTCCATTCCCCAAGTTTAAGTTTTAAATTCAATGTTTGCCCCGTCATTTAGTGTTTCTGTTCCTGTTAATGTGTGTTTAATTTGTCCCTGATTGTCTTAATTTGTAATAATTTTATATACTTTTTATATACTTGACTACAATAATTGATTAATTTTGCCAATAGACTTGATAATTACAAGTCAAAATAATTGCACAACCACACAATCGGTACAGCTACTCTTATTCATTGTCATAAAACTGTCTCCTTCATAACATAAATACTCAATAAATAACACACATTCCAAAAATATATCTCTGATATAAGTGTAAATAATTTAAATAATACAATAGTAAAGAACATCACTTTCATCTGACAAACAACCACAATATACCTATCTCTAATTCATTGGATCAAATCTGTTCTCCTCAAGAACTTCCCGTTTATTGTCAAAACAACTGCAATAGCACATTAAAGTTCTCCAATCAACAATACATGATTTTTGCAACCATGACCTACCATCCATCAATTAATAGAGTACCGGCATGTAAGTAATGTTTGTTTTGTTTTATTTATCTGCTCATTTATTAATTTATTACAATATAATATTACTACTTTATACCAATTGTGGGTCTTACCTTGTCTGTTAATACCTTTTATATATTCAAATTTATTCATTTTGAAAACCACAGACATGTTATATTGGCATAATTACTATAATTTGTATGAACTAACTTATTTGTTTATTTTATCTTTATTAGACACCACCCTAATTGGGTTTATTTTATTGCAGCATTAGTTTAACTTTGTATCTAAACCTGAAGATGCTTTGCAAATTGTAGAAAGCGAAACCGGTCGTCAGATTGTTAAATTAAATTGATTGTGAGTAAGTCTTATTATTATTTCTTTACCTATTTGATATGGACTCACACAAGCAACACATTCATAATTCGTGTTAAAGATCTTTCTCTTGGTCTTCGGCCTTCTACCTTTTTTTCTACTACGAATAGTTCCATGGTCCCAGTCCTACTAGTTAAGAGGCCGAAGTAAATTAGGTTGTGCTCATTTTACTTTTTTAATAGACTGTCGGTTATATGAAGCTTTTCCAGAATTGACAGACTGATGCTATATTTTGTCCAGGACACTCGTAGATTTCTTCTATACATCCACATTTCGAAGGCTTTTTTTGAGAATCCATGTTTCGGTTGCGTATGTAGCAATGGAAAAAATAAGGGCATTGACCAGCCTGTTCTGAGTATAAAACAACTTAATAAATAAATAAAAAATTACATCTATTAGTACGTTTTTGTGAATTGACGTATTATGCCCTGTATAAATAATTTGTATCCTTAATTTAACATACGTATTTTTTCAGTTCGACCGAGAAAACAACGTAATCAGGTAAACAACGAGAACAAACCTCTACACAACTCCAACAATTTCTCTCCTTTAGATAAAAGACCGTCGAGATCGGTCTTACAGAATTCAAGGTGGCCACGAAAGAGGCGATGCGTTCATCGAAGGTTAGAGCGATGTTCTTGGCCACAGTGTAACCATTCTTGCCCCAAACTGCACAATCCCTTCACCGGGGAAGAGATGGACTTCATAGAATTGCTGAAGTCTTTCGGATTAGATATGAACAGCGTGGCTGACGCTTTGGGTATCGATATACAAACTTTGAATAATATGGATCATTCTGAGTTATTGAATCTCTTAACGCAGCAATCAAATTAACAGAACAAGTTGAATGCATTAGTTTTTTGTTGATTTAAGTAGTTCTTGTTTTCTAATTACTGAATGATCAATTTTTAAGTTAAATCCAATGATTTTATGAATACATTTCACAATTAAAAAGATCTTAAAGCAGTACATATCTGATATTCTCTTTTGGATTCTTCAGTATTTCCATTTTTTCCAATTATGTCGAAAGTCTGATGTATACGTCGTATGTGAACCATATACGTATATATATTAACATAGACTGAGCAGTCTGTAAGGCCAAATGACGAGACTATTTTTTTTTTGTTGTTCCTTGCGTCTCTGTCTTTATCTATCAAGTATAGCAGCGCCTCTTTTGGTGGGAGAGAGAGGGAGAGTGAGAAAAAAAATCAAATTCCTCAATTTGTCACAGTATCGAGAGAAATCTTTCGTTTAAATATATTCTGAATTCTGGAGCAAATTTACATTTTGTTTTCCGGTTGTTTTTCATACTTAAGGTAGTGGTATGCTGCCATATGCTTTTTGAGATCAATATTAAATTAGTGACTTAAATTTACGAATAAATTTAAAAATGCATTTTACTTCTGAAATCAACAATTGAATTTTCACCCATACAAACCCCCATTAACTTGTAGTAAACTCGAAATTAAGTCTGTACTGCAAAAATCGTAATGTAACCACAAAAATATTGGACTTTGCTTGACTAATTGAACAATATATTTAGTAAAATCACTTAGAGAAGAAAGAATTTGTCATCTAATGCAGATACACAATGTTTGTGCTCTAGGACTAAGAATCGAAACATCAAAAGACTCATAGTTTAGGCACAGAGTAAATAACAATCAGAATGCTCACTCTCCGATGCAGCCTTTAAAGTTTGTCCGCACGCGAACGCCATGTTTTAGACGGAAACATAAACTCGAATTGGGAAATTTGTGACAAGCTACGACAGATCTGTAATTTAAATTTTTAGAGATTAATAATTTAGTACATTTGAAATAATTTAATCTATTCTTCAACTAAAAGTACGAATAAAATAGTGCATCTCATGTCTGTAGTTGCCGTAAATAAATTAAACCGCGTTAATTTGTCTATACACACCAGATAAAATGTCACTGAACAGCACTGGTTCCCTTTAAAACATGGCTGATTCCGTCTGCGCGAACGAGATGTGCGTACTTAGTTTTTCAAGCAGAGTGGGCAATAGTGGACATTCTGATCGTTTATTATTCTGTGGTTTAGGAGAGAATGCGCAAATAATTGGTTAATTTCTGAAACATCCGCTAGATAGCAGGCAGAACTTTTGTTATTTAAAAATTTGACGTATTTTATTCTTATCTTTGTGATTTTATATTTTAAAGTTTTATTTTCCTTTAATTGTATGCGGGTAAGAATATTTGATTGGTGCGTTAGTCAATATTTATCATAAATCTCTATTGTGCGTTCATCATTTTTACTATAATTTAGTAATTAAGTAATTAGTCTTCAATAATTTAATTACCATTGTATTTCAATAATTTCTTTTTCCACTTCATTTAAAATTAGGCATTTGCCATATTCTTCTATCTGGACTAACAAGTTAATTAATCAATAAATATAATCTGTATTATTAAAGTATTGATTATCTGATGTTCGAATGGTTAGGGAGATGAACTTGAAATTAATTATTGGTCTCCACCAGCAAAGATTCGGATCCTGTCCAGAATGTAATATTTTTTATTTGTAAAATATTTTCGACATATGCGACACTAGTACTTAAACAAAAACTAAATTCTATTACCATCGCAAATGATCTCACACTTAGTTGATCTATTGAAAAATCTTTTTAAAATTTCTTTAATTTTTTTGGAATACAATTTTAATGCTTTTCTTTCGATTATACCTTCAGTGTCTGTTGGGGTACCTCTAGATAGTATTTATAAAGAACCTAATTCTATTGTACAACCGATTAGACGTTTTTCATTCACCCTTCCATTTGGTTAGTTACAAATAATACTAAATTTTATGAAAAATGGTGAACGCGCAGGATTTCTTTAACTTACAAATATATAGTATTAATATCTGAATGATTCATTGTTTATAGTTTGTGTTTGTAAATAAAAAAATGTATGTATATAAAAAATACAAAAGCTGTCGTACTAAGCGTTAGATGTAATATCGAGCCATCGAGATAAATTATAATTTAAATATGCTATAAAATTTAATTGTTTAGAATTAACGGTTTACTTACTTTCACATAATGATACTGACTACTAGACATTTTCATTTTAAATAGAGTTTAGAAACTAATAATTAATAACGATCTACTAACTCGTCCAAATATTGTATTCTTCATTTCCTTGTAAATCCGTTGTACGTCATCCAATTTGACGTTGTCATTTTTGCACAGCGTTGCCATCTTTTCGAAACAGTAAAGAATATAGGGAATTATGAAATACTAAAAAGTATTACTATTAATCAAGAATTTGTATTATTAAATTTGAATACTATTTGACAAAATATTCACGTTATACAAAAGTAGATATACATCTTTTATTTATTTTATAATTTTAGCATAGCATTTTGTGTTTAATTTAGCCTTTAATGCCAGTTAAAATGTGATTGTGTGAAAATGGTTAACTTAACAAACCAAACATTTAAATTTGACAGTATCTTTCCATTGTGATTTTTCTGAATGGCTCGTTAGTCGTTAGTTGTTAAAATATAATTCAAACGTATTTATTTATAAATTATAGTAAAAATATTTTTGTATTTATTATTTTTTTCTGTTATGTACACAACACAAATACAAGTTTTAGTTTTAGGAATAATATTTTCCATGATTTGATCAATGATTTGTTCACAAATACCAAACATGTTCCCTGAAAGTAAAAAGAGAGTTTAACATACGTAGCAGTAAGTGCACACATTGCATTTTTGAACAAATACCTACTATAAGTTTAACTTAACACAGAGGAACAGTAATTTCATTGTCTTCTGTAACTTTTGAGTGATTTTTGTCTATGAATTCAAAAATAACCGCAGTTTTTGTCGATCCTGATAACATTTTAAGTTTCAGCATTTCCTGTCTTTGTCTAAATCCTAGTTTCATTCATACAAGCTACTTTTACCACACACTTAACATAATAATATATGTTGAGGTAAAATTGTCGCTTCTAGATTTTTTAGAGTGATTAATCTTTACATATTCTCTTTTGATGCTCTAATAAAAGTCAGTCATTAAAATGTAGATCCTACCTACTTTAAGAATGCCTTCATGATCTTCAGAGCTTTGTGCAAGCGTCCATATGAATTTGTCATTTGTTATTGAGTCAAAGCTTGAAAATACTTTTCAAACTTATTCATTCTACAAGAAGAAACCGAAAGGCTTTTTTCTACATGTGCATTTTTCTAAGGAAAATTTCCAAGTTCAGAAAACATGCCTACGTTTTTTATATACTTTGAAAAGACATTTGGATGCATCAAGCACGATCTTCTTTCAGTACTTATGGGAGTTGGACCAAGTCCTCAGGCTCTTAAAACAACTTTTCTACCATCAAACCACAACATAAAAGTGAATCATATCTGTACTAGAAGGATTCAAAGAAAACGAGGAGTGAGGTAGGTTCACTAGGTTTTACTGTCACTAACAATGTTGAATGTATACTAGGAAAAGAGATTCAACAAATTACTGAGCTGGAATGACATTCCTAAGCAATAGACCACAAAATAATAAACAATATAAGGTATGCCGATGATACAACAATATTAAATAATATGTTAGAAGACCATCAGACCCTTGTTATCTAATTTACGAAGAAAGGCACCGCAGAGATGTTAATATCATTATCAAGAAAACTAAATGGATGGCAATGAGGAAAATACATGTAAACCCAAATCAATTTTGTACTGAATGCTTCAGCTGTTGCACGGATAGAACATTTTTAAATATCTTGGAAACTGACTGGATACTAACCGTGATTTTGACAAGGAAACTCTTTCCAGAATTAAAATAGCTCTTAAGACCTTTATGTCTTGGAAGACGATGTCATGCAACAGAGATATATCTATGTACCTTCCCAAGAAAACTCGGCAGTCATGTTATGTTTCGATGTCTTGCTATACGGATGTGAGATCTGGTTTTAAAGCCACATCGATTAACAGAATTGAAGCATTTGATTACTGCTAGATTTCTAAATTCTAAAGAAATCCTTCTTGGAAGGATTAATGCAGATACAGGGCAGTAAATTATTAAACACAATTAAAAATAAAAAGAAAAACCATTTCGCCATATGGTCAATGACCTAAACGTTAACTATTGCGGCTCATAACTCAGGAAAAAGTCACAGGAAGACAATGGATTGAACGTAAGACCTATCTTGGTTACATACCACAAGATAAAAGATGGATCTTTAGATGGAAGATCTGCTATTGTTGATAGACACGGGCTCCATCATATCGTTGACTTGTAGATGTATGTAGATAAGAAACTTGACGTGGTAGCACGTACTAGAGTAATAACTATAGTTTTGGAGTCAGTATTCCTATTTAGCATTCGAACTCAACAGAAATTTCTTTACAAAAGTGTTCCTCTGTGTAATTTAAAAAACAGATTGTATTTTATACTATATGGTGTCTAAAAAGTGTGGGATAATTAAAAAAAATTGATAAAAATCTTATTCAGTTACTCCTCTATAAACATTATTTTTTAAACAGTTATTCCTTTGTAACCTATGCATTATTTTGCCTTTTCACAAAGTATTTGTAATAAACAATTATAGGTTTAAATTATAGAAAACCTTGAAGTTATAACCTCGCTTTTTTGGTTATATTAAAGAAACTTTTTAAAACGTTTTAACACCTTACAAACTGACAAGCAGGCTTATATCAAAATGGAAACCTATACACACTTTCTAGACATCTATTATAAACTTTCCACAAAACTTTAGAAAATTGTCAGATTATAGTATAGAAAAATTGTGAGAAAATTACGTCACTACCTAATTATAACATATAAGGTATATATAGTACCTCAATTTATGAAAAAATATTTAAATTGCGGTCATGACGATAAAAAGGTCAAATTATTTATTACTTAATATTAGTTATAGGACACTCAGATAGTGCGATGTAAATAAAAATTATTTATTAGTAATGTAGAAAATATTTATTAACTCAACAAAATGTCATTAATTACACAAGTTTAGGGCATTCTCAATGTACAAGATTCGTCAAAGAATGTGTTACTGCGTTATTACATTTTTCTATAAATTTTAGTGTACGTATATAAAGTTTTTTTAATATAATATATTTCTATTTTTTTGTTCTCCATGATCTATATTATTTTTTTTTAATCTACGAAGTCAATACCTTCATTACGTTGCTGAACTTGGAACGTGTTCTTCATGTTGATTTCCCAAGATCTCTTATCCTACGGCACATAACCAAATGTGTTGATTATTCTGTTCTTCTGTTCTTTTGTATCATTTATCAATTTGTACAATTTCTTGAATAGTTTATTCCTGTAACTTCAAGTCTTGTTTTATTATATTTCAAGTCTTGTTTATCCAAATTATTTTTGTTCACATTACTATTTCCCCGCAATGCACACATCTTTTTACACTTTTGTTTATTCTTAATCTTATACTCATTATAGGCGATAATATTCTTCGACCATGCACTCAGCATTTATTACCAATTGTCAGATTTGTCCTGAGATATTTTGTGCAATTGTTTTATTGCTTTATCTTTTATCTTGTCCATCTTTATTTATTCTTGGGTGCGCACATTGATTCAAGGACACGGCTCTGTCGGATTTAATCAGCTGATTTAAAATCTAGCCCCCATGTCTCATTAGTACTTTCAGTTTGATCCTGGTACTACTTAACGTAATTTTGCCAGTATTAAGCTTTTATTGACTGTGCACCCTTTGCTTCTCTTATACACAAACATTGTTCATGTCACAAGAATCTATTTGTTTTTTCTATCCGTCTTACCAAAATTTTGCTTTTTATATATCAGCAACATTATTAATTCTAGAAATTAATATATTCCTTTTTCTTAATTCCCTGCTGTTAAGTAATTCTATATTTTAAAAGAATCTAAATTTATGAAGGTAAGGACCAAAATACGATTTCGAAGAAATTAAAAAAATGAATATAGTACTGAATAACCAGCTTGAAATTTTCCACATTAAAATTGTCAAAACACAGTTAATCTAGTTATAATACCTAGTTAAATAATTATTTGTTTTTTAC
The DNA here is from genome assembly GCA_918026665.1 of Diabrotica balteata. NCBI lineage: Eukaryota > Metazoa > Arthropoda > Insecta > Coleoptera > Chrysomelidae > Diabrotica > Diabrotica balteata. Next base: position 25,396,439 of record OU898276.1, on the reverse strand, counting down.
GAATTTTGTACATATTAAATTTATTATTTCTGCCCACTTTACAAATACCCAAAGAATGTTTGCCCTATCCACTGCAGGACTGATTTTTGTTCTACCTCAGTTGTACAGATTTTCTTTAGTCAGTAGGTTACCTTATTTTTTTTTGTAAAAATGTAAAAGAAAATAAACTAAGTGTCAGGAATTTACTTGTGTATTTATTTTTGTTTATACCCTAATGTTAGCTCGTTCACAAGAGGATCTGGTCCAAATATTGAACCAGTTGGACAATAAAACTACTCAACTATTTAACTAACACAGTATATGGAAAGCACGAAGCACGAAGAAGAGATCTATATCACAGCGGACATGCCCGTCAAAAATCCCTCCTTTGAAGAAATCCAAAAGGCCTTAAATAAGCTGAAAAATCACAAAGCGCCGGGTACGGACGAGATACCAGCAGAACTTCTGAAATATGGGGGAGACGCACTACATCGCCAAATCCACCAGCTAATAACGCACATATGGTTAAAAGAAAGGATACCAGCACGACGGAAGGAAAACATAATAGTGCACATCCACAAAAAAGGGGACAAAATAAAATGTGCAAATTATAGAGGAATATCACTTCTAAACACGGCATATGAAACCCTTTCAAACATCATTCTTAGTAGACTAATCCCTTATGCTGAAAATGTCCTAGGCGAATATCAAGCCGGGTTTAGCGCAAACAGATCAACAATAGATCAACTATTCACGCTGAGACAACTTCTAGAAAAGGGATGGGAGTATAACAGACCCATACACAATCTTTTCATATACTTTAGACATGCATATGATAGCGTAGAAAGCAGCCAAGTATGGAATGCCATGGCGGAGTTCTTAATACCAAAGAAACTCATTCGGATGACCAAAGTCTGCATGGAGGGTGGAATATCTAAATTACGTGTAAATAATAAACTGTCTGGCAGCTTTGAAATCAACAGTGGACTTAAACAGGGTGATGCGTTATCTTCACTACTTTTTTACCTTGTATTAGAGCCATGAGGTCGGCCGAAATAAAAACAGAATTGCTATCGGTTCAAGGTCCCAAGGTGTTACTCGCATATGCAGATGACATAGATCTCGTTGGAGACTCCATCATATCCACGAAAGGCATTTTCAACAAGGTGGAAGGAGCAACAAGTGAAGTAGAGCTGAAGATTAACGAAGAGAAGACGAAATATATGTGTATAAATAGAACGACACGAAGAGACAGAATAGGACAAAATGTCACGGTCAACACCTTCAATTTCGAAAGAGTACAACGGTTTAAGTATCTGGGGCCGTAATCACAGCTGACAACGATGTTACTAAAGAAATAAAAGACAAAATCGAATCTGCAAACCGCTGTCTATTAGCACTGGATAAGCTCATAAACTTAAAAAACCTTACAAGAAGTTCAAAGGTCAAAATCTATCAATCTGTTGTCAGACCTGTAATATCATGCGGATGCGAAACGTGGACCATGACCAAAGCAAACGAAGAAAAGCTCAGACGCTGAACGAAAAATACTTTGACAAATTTTTGGACCTCAACATGACATCACCAGAAACTAGTATAAGATCACAACCAATATCAAATTAAAAGCACTCTACAACGACGCCGATATTGTACAAGAAATTAAATCACAGCAACTAAGATGGGCAGGCCACGTGCACAGACTGCATAACGAGAGACTTGTAAAACTAGTATGGGAGGAGATTCCCACAGGCAAAAGACCACTAGGACGTCCCAGAATGAGATGGGGAGATAACATCCAAGCAGATCTCAGGAAAATGAACATTCCATTTGACCCTAAGTTGATGGAAGACCGAAACATATTGGAAAAAAGTTGTACAATCAGCCAAGACCCACCCAGGGTTGAAGCGCTACGTGATGATGATGTACTGCCTCTGATAGAAATTAAGAAAATGTTGTTCCAAACAATAAATAGACCATGTACCTACAGTAGTTGTAGAGTCTCTAATATTGACCACGATAAATCTCATAGCTGGAAGTCTCAGAGTAAAAATATACAAATATAACGTTGATAAGTTAAAGTGTACTGACGTCGTAAGAAATGTTCAAATAGATCGTAAACTATCAGAAGATCCCAAAAGTGAAGTAGATCTGATTGAATTTAATACGAATCTTAATAACAATAATCTTAATACAAATTGGGAGTTTATAAAAACCACGCTGCAAAATGCCGCAGATGAATTGTTGGGTGAGAACTGGTTGACAAGGAAAACAAACGAGTAACCACATAGATAAATGACGCGTATCTGAAAATTATTAAAAGATGGACCAGGAGCAATGTTGAAGAATATCGAATAAAAAGGTGAGAGGAAAAACAAAAGCACAAACAAAAATAGCGGTAACAAATCAATAAAGAGTTCGAAAGAAATGGAAAAATTAAATAGAGAACATGAACACAGAAAATGCTACAAACAAGTTAACACAAAAAGAAAAGTTTTCAAAAGACACATATTGAAATTATTTTGAATGACAAAGTAAAAGTACTGGAAATGTAGCAGGAACACTTTGAACACTTTAGTACGCTACTTAATGGAGAAACTAAATCTGAAAGTTTAATAGAGATGATATAGAATTAGAACAGGACGAAACTGAGCAACCAATTGGAAGAAATAAATAAAACAATTTAGTCTCTAGCCAGAAACAAGTCTCCCGGAGTAGATAACCTACCGCAGAAATATTTAAATGTGGCGGTCAAACATTTGTAACCCTCTTTCACAAACTATTAATACAGGTATAGTAAGCACGCATACTAGAACCAGCTGAAAAATTAGAAGATATAATCCAAAATGTATCCGTGGAAGAAGTATATACAAATATAATAGACAGTATACAAAAAGCTGCGAAAGAAGCGCTTGGTTTAAAATCCGAACGACACAGTGAAAAGCTATGGTGGACCGAAGACATAGAAAACCTAGTAATGGAGAAAAAGAAAGCTTTCACACGGTGGCTAAGTACTAAACATCAAGTAGACAAAGACAAGTATTTGGACTTACGAAGAACAACAAGAAGAGCAGTAATAACAGCAAAAAACGAAATGTGGGATAGGACATGCCAAGAGATCTACACTTACATGGGCGAAGAAAGTGTTCAGAGACATGGAAACTTTTAAACAAAATAAAGAACACAGAAAGAAATACTACTTCTATCCAGTTAATACCAACAGAAAAATGGAAAGAACACTACGAGAGTTTGCTAACAGAAAGTAGAGCAGAATATACCGCACAATCACCAACGGAAGTATCAGTTGACGGCGAAGAGATAGTAGTGGGAGTTGATATGCTGAAGAAAGCTGTAACTGAACTAAAAAATGGTAGAGCTCCAGGCCCAGAAAATATTCCAGCAGAATTAATAAAATGTGGCACAGATAAACTATTTCTAGCACTTACTTGGTGTATGAACAAATATATAAACGGTGTCACACCACCCAGTTTATGGAAAGTAGCTTATATTTCTTCCATTCATAAAAAAGGAGATAAGTGGGATTGCTCAAATTACAGAGGAATATCGGTAACTAGTACACTAAGCCGGGTTTACGGACGCATTCTTAGAAATCTCATTGAGATGGAGTATAGGGAACAAGACGAAGAAGAACAGGCTGGTTTTCGAGCTGGAAGAACTTGCACAGATAATGTCTTCTGCCTAAAACAATTAATTGAAAAAAAAATTAGCAACCAATCAAGAGACCCATCTCATGTTTGTTGATCTCCGTAAAGCATACGACAGCGTGCCTGTAACTAAATTGTGGAAATCACTACAAGAAACTAACATTAGCTACACTTTAATCAAAGCCTTAAAAAATCTATATGAAAATTCTACATCACAAGTAAAAATTGGCAACACACTATCTAAAAAGTTCATCGTTAACAAGGGTCTGCGCCAGGGCTGCTGTATTTCACCAACGTTGTTAAAGATATATATTGCAAAAGCACTAAACCAGTGGAAACGTAAATTTCACGGTATGGGTATAGACCTCGGAGATGTTTGTTTATATACCTTACAATTTGCTGATGACCAAGTCATCATAGCCAATGATAAAGACGATTTAGAGTATATGGCAAGAAAACTAAAGGAGGAATATGAACAGTGGGGATTGGAAATAAATGTAGAAAAAACTAAATACCTACCCGTAGGAGCTGAGTTATCCAATATCGAACTAGAGAATAATGAAGAAATCACCTCCTGTAGTGAATATACGTACCTGGGAGTAATCTCAATTGGAAGAACAATTGGCTGCCTAAATGGAATACTTTGGAGCTCTGAAATAGGAATAAAGCGAAAATATAACATCTATGAGTCACTAATTAAAAGCAGTCTACTTTATGGAGCAGAAACTTGGAGAATAACCGAGAACAACAGAAAAAAATTAGAAGCTGTAGAAATGGATGTGTTTAGAAGATCGTTAGGTATATCCCGCAGGGAAAGAGTTCGAAATGAGAAAGTAAGACGAAGAATTGGAATAGATGGTTACTTAACAACAGACATTGAGAGGAAACAGTTGATTTGGTATGGTCATGTTCAAAGAATGGAAGACACAAGACTACCCAAGAAGATTATGCAGTGGGTACCACCAAACCGCAAAAAACGAGGAAGACCCAAGAAGACATGGAAAGAAGGGGTAACTAAAGCAATGAGTACAAGAGATCTTAGAGACGGCCAATGGGATGATAGAAGGACGTGGAAGTTAGGCATCGGACAACGTCGAAAGACGTTCTAAAACCGATATATATATATAGTAAGCACGCGCTTTATGAGATGATAGGAATACTGGAATTATATGCTTCATATACAAAGAAAACTAAATATATGCCGGATTTATGAAGAATACAACAAAATAACTTAGAGGTTTAACTCGAAACTATAGAAACGGTGGAAGAGTTCTGCATAAGAATATGCATGGATCTGGCATGGGTAGTGACGTCCCGAGATGAAGATTTAGTACGAATCTTTAAAAGAAAATTATTGAGCACCATAAATGAGGAACAAGGTCGTTGGAGAAGGCGAAAACCATCAAAATAAACCGATTAAGATGGGTGGGCCACGTTATGTGAATGGATGAAAGTTATCCTTCTAAAATAATCATGCTAAACAGGCCGGTCGGAAGAAGAAGAATGCAGCGACCTAAACTCAAGTATCTGAACGATGTGCAGGACAAATTAAGGGAGATTAGGGTAAGAGTAAAAAATTCCTTTTTAAAGTTTTGTCCTGAGGAAATGTCCAAAATGGGATAGAATAGAACGCACTCGATTTTTTTAATGGGATCGACATAGTCATTCAGTTGAAATAGATTCTCTAATCAGAAAGATACACAATCCTTTCCCTAATACAAAAATCTAAATGTTCTTTGTATAACATTATATATTTGTATAATATTAGTCACCATTTTTGCACCATAACAATTAATTTAAATATGGAAATATACAAATAGGTAAACAAATTCATTATTAATGATCTTCGAATACAAGAAATATAAATATGTTAAAATTACTAGTTTATTATTTTATAAGGCGTGTTTGATCGATGTAAAAAAACGTATACGTTTCATGGAATAGTTTATGATAGTATAAAAATTTTATTATTTAGTACATTCCTACGATTAAAAATAAATTACATTGTTTATTCCTATATACCTGTTTACGTAATGAACTACTTATTAAATTATACAAGGGGAATGTGATATATTCCCCAGAAAGAAAATGTATTATATTTTATGTTTTTGTTATTTCGAGAATCGATACATTCAATTTGTGACAAATGACAGTTTCAAGGGTTGTATTAGTCAAATGTACATTTGTTATGGCATTCAATGGATATTTTGTTGCAAGTTGAATTAAAAAATAAAACTTGTATTTTTACTTACTTTTATATTAAATTATTTTATATAAAAGAAATTAATAGTCAATTAAATTGTTTTTACACAGAAAATATCAACAATAACTTTGCAGCTTAGGATATTGTTGGTAGGAGTGTTTGCTTTGAAAAGTGTTTACCAGAATAAGCAGGTCTACAAGTTTCCAGTTTGACATTATACCAATTGAGGTTTCATAAATGATGAAGATTCTTTGCAACAGATGTGCTTAATAAGCCTGCACCAGAAGAACTTCTTGTGATGATATTTGTAGCTGGAAAAAGGATGAGGTATAGTCCATTTCCATCATATTGATAGCACATTATGTATGCAAATCCCTAAACTGTTGATACGAGTGACTCTATGAAAATCATTATAGATATTTGTCAACACGTTTACAGAAGTATATAGGAAAACAATTTTAAATTGAGTATGACCACCAGGTATAAAGGTTGAAGCAGAATAGAATACAATAGTTTTGAGGGTTACTAATCCCTAAATAAAGTTGCCAGTGTCGGAGTGATGGAGAATAATAGGTACTAATGAATTTGCAAGAAATATAAGATGTTTATTTTATTAGTTATATATAAAATAATTTGTGGCCGTAACAGGGGCCGATTTGTAAAAAAATGAATATTATTTTAATTAAATTCCATTTCAGATTCACTGCTTTCTTCAGAATCTAAGGAATCTTCAACTCCAATGTTAATTATTACCGGTTCCAGCATTGCATCAGTCATGTTATCCAAATTTCACATTTTATTTTCTTCCTTGTGAGCATGACTAACAACATTTTTCCAATTTTCTGGAATTACTTTTGATAAGGAATGTTCTAATAATTGTTGTAAGTCTTCTAATTTAAAAGTTTTGTTGTTGCGTCGGACTTCACCCTTTACTTGAGACCATATATTTTCTATCGGGATTCAGATCACAGTGGTATGGGGGTAAACGTAAAATAATTACATCACGGTTTAATGCCATTTCCTCAATTATATATTTTTTATAAGCTGCTTTATGTTGCGTTACAATAGGTAATAATTCCTTTTTTTTTTTCGAATTCTCCTTGTACTCAATTGCGTGTTTATCCAACCATTCGATTATCTCTTCTTTTTTCCATGTCGTTGTTGGCAATTTTTCTGCTAGTCTTGAATGGTAACTAGCATTCTCCATGACTATGACAGAATTTTTTGGAATTAAATCCAACATTTGCTTAAAATATTCTTCAAAAACTTCAGCAGTCATTTCCTCGTGGTAATCTTTGGTTGATTTTGAGGGAAAACTTAATAATCCACCATTGACAAAACCGTATTCGTTTCCCATATGGGTTATTATGAGTCTGCGTCCTTTTCCAACGGGAATATTGTTTATTCCAGTAGATACACCTTCGAAGAATGCCTGACGGGAACTTTTCACAGTTGTATCAACCCATAGATATGGTACAGTATGACCTTCATTTAGCCAAGTCTCGTCCAAATAAAAAATTGTTTTCCCTTCTTCTCTGTAATTTTTTAATAGTTCTTAGATAATCTCGTCTCCAACATACAATGTAATCTTTTTCAATTAAAACGGATTTTCTTCTATTCTTTTGCCAACGAAATCCCATCTCTCTCAATAGTCCCCATAATTTCTTGTTGCTTATGATTGGTAACTCTTCGTTTTCTCTAATTAATGTTTGGATTTTGTCCAATGTTGGAAATTCTTTGTTAAAAAAAAAATGAGTGGAAGCTGCGTCTTATCATGTTTTTATGTATTTCTTCAATTTCCAAGGGTTTACTCCCTCTACTCTTCATGGGGGAGATGAAACAGTTCCTCCTTTACTTTCTTTTAGGAATCTATAAATTGTTGCTTCTCCAACCCCTGTCATATTTGAATACATGTTAACGATTTCACGAACATTACTTAAAGGGCGTTAATGTACAAGTGCATCGTGTACATTTAATATTATATTTTTTTCTCTTAGACTGACCCTTTAAAACTACACTTAACCGGGATCAAACCTGTTGTCCACGTCATTTTTAAATGCAAATAACAAAATATTGACACCAAAAACGTAGGTAGGTATGACATGAACAATGTACATCTACAAACTAAATGGAAGATGCAAACAATTTCTATTTTCAGTTATGCAGCACTTTGAATTTGCTCTGAAGTGAAATGTTGGTGATAATTGCCAAAATTGTTCACCAATTTAAGAAGAACAGGTTGAAAGTGGCAGTTCTTCTGATAAATTGTAGATCTAGAGGGAATGTAGTGGTCATCATGATGCCGTGTATTGTCCATATCCAAAAATCTGTCTCTCTCTCTGGTCATTTCTTTTAACTCATGCATAGATCTTTTGTGTACTTCTGTAATTGGATGATCCATCTTGTTGGGGATCTTCCTCGTGATCTTTACTTAACTAGCGTTAACTTCGTAGATGACCAAGCTATTGTTGCATAAGACTATGATCTGGATTTTATGGTAAGAAGACTATGCCTAAAAAATGAGAAGTCAATTTAGTTCTCAAAAAAACAGAATATTTAGTGTTTAACTCTAACGCTAATTTTGAGGTTGTGATTGACATGACATGGAAATAACAGGTAAAATCGTTTAAATATCTAGGAGTACTTTTAATAACAGAGCTAGAACAAGAGAAAATTGGACAGCTAATAGAACAAGAAAAGAAAGGAATTAGAAGTTTTAATTCAGTGTGGTGGGACCTGTATATAAAAGAGAAAACTAAGATTAGGATTGGAAGAACATTTGTGGACTCTGTAATAACATGAAGAGTGAAAGTGAAATGTGGACTTTAAATCAGTTATCTTCGAAGGAGCACTAGAATATCATGGCTCGGCAGAATTATTAACGAGGACATTGTGACGGGTAGCTCTTTGGAGGTGACAGACTCAGTAAAACGCAGGTTGATATAAAAATAAATCTATTAATTTTAACGTATACACAATAAACAAAAATAAAATATCTTCTATGTCCTCGTCTGGATCCCGCGAGAGTGAACTCCCCGGCGAACGTCTGTAAAAGAAAAAAAAATAATTATTACTAACAAAGAAATGAAATACGCGAAGTCGATAGCACGCAGAGTTATACTCGCATCCACCTCAATTCAGCGGAAGCTCCGAACGCACTCGCAAACAAAATATTCGGTTGTGCAGATTCACGGTAACGTTCAATTCACGATATCGATGGGTTCTGCTTGATTAAGGACAGAGTACGATCCTCAATATGGAAATCTCTCTGTCCGGGTTGGCTCGCAGATTCACTACACCAGCGAGCCAGGGAGTCTAGAGCGCTAGCCACAAGACTATCTAATTTCGCCAGTCGTTTGCCTTTAATAGCTGCTCCGAATCCCACTTCGTCGTCTCGTCGTAGAAGTGGATGCGCGAATATCGACATTCCCACGGTTCGAACTGTTGAACAATCAGCACATCGTAACAACATTAGATATAGATTAAAAACGACAGACACGTTAACCGATATAATAAAAAGGGAAAGTCTTAGGTAGTTTGGACATATTCTAACGATGGAAGAAAGTAGATAGCCCAGTAGAGTATTTAGATGAAATCCGCCAGGAACACGTAACTGAAGAAGACCAAGATTATTCTGGAGTGAAAATAGCTGGAAGGCATTAGAGATCAGGAGTTTGGAAGAACATGCTTAAGACAGGCAAGTCATGGCGACTATAAATAGACTTGGGCATGCGGCGTTAGCTGTTTAAATTATCTAATATATTTTATTTTTAAACAAAAATATATTTCTAGTAGTCGTCATAAGGACGTTGTGGAAAAAGCAACGAAGAAGTGCAGGATATAATAACAAAATTAGAGAAGACTTAGGGAGAGCGCCCACCAAACTGGCGTGGCAAGTAGCACGTAGCAAGTAGCACGCGTCTAGCATGTTTCTTAAAATGTAACCAATGAAAACGAATGATTAGAATGAATGACGTCACTGTCATTTTGGTGTGCGCTGAATCATTCGTTTTCATTGGCTACATTTTAAGAAACATGCTAGACGCGTGCTACTTGCCACTTGCTACGTGCCACGCCACTTTGGTGGGCGCTCTCACTAACACATCTAATAGATGTAGTGCCCTGAAAAGACAGTATAATGGGAGAAAAATATAACAAATTTACAAGTCGAAGTAAAGTTTCGAAACCAAGAAATTAATATTGTTCTGAAGCTATTTTCTTGTGGCATTTTAAATTAATTACTATTTAACTGGGAATAAGCCACAATTAAAGATAAAAATACGTTTATTGACGTTTCAATTTCCTCTTCGGAAATCGTTCTCAAAATACAAACAGTAAATTAAACAAATTTTGTTTTTTGTTGATTGTTATAAACTAAAAAAAAAATTATTTAGTGAATAAAAACTAAATAAATAATTATAATGCAGTGATTAAATAGTTTAGAAATGATTTGATCAAGCACAGAATAAATCACGCGCTCCTCGTAAGAATACTCAGAACAAAATGGTGGGGTCTAAAATACCAAATATGAATGATAAATATGACGTATATTGCAGGTCCACGCTCGATTTACTTTGACCAACGCTTTGACTTTGTTAGTTGTTAATACCAGCAGGAGCGGATACAATTTTTCCTGCTAAGTTTTGATCGTATTTTTATAGCAGAAGAACCCTGTTCGGAAATGAGTCACTGACAGTACATTTGAACTTAAACAAGGTAGCCTTTATTGGCTTGATTAAGAGGTCAAATGATGTCGAGAGTGCGTTGGGTACTTTTTGTTTTGTTTGTGAAGAGTGTTATCAGCACAGGTATGTTTAGGTATATTTATATTTCAAAAACTTGTTAACATTCATACAGATTCATACATTCATATAGAATTTTTTAGCAATTATTCACTGGTGCGAATAAAACAAACAATAAAATAAACTAATTTGTTTTAACCTCGTGGCAAGTAATTATAAACAATTGTTATCAAAGTGTAAACAAATTTAAATGTAAACTTTAGGTATTATTGCAAAAAAGTGATTCAATATTGATTCGTCGATATGATTCGTTATATAGGCGTAAGCATGATAATTTTTGTGTTTATCTGTTACATTTTAACATAATTTTGCTGCCATGCCAACGTGGTTTGTACACTCAACAGCACAAATGGGGTAGTGCACTCGAAAATAATGACGCATGAAAAAAGCAGTTCGAAAATGCAACGACAACCACTTACAACCAAAGCTGTTAGGAAGTGTAGGTACACTTATTAGAGTTGAAAAACTTCATCTTTACAGATTATTTACCTTATCCTTTCGTGAAAATATCATAATATAGTTATCACAAGAATACCAGATTAAATATTCATCTGGTATTCAAATAATCAGAGTTCGTCAGCTATGACGTTTTAATATGCGCTATTCCTGCTCAGACACTTACTGAACTATTGTGCGTACAAATTTAACTACACAGGGGAATAAGATGAAGCCTAATGTAGACATTCTTTTAAAAAATTTATATATCTTAAAATATTGTAACATCAAATATCATGTTGTACATACAATAAGTTTTCAGAGAGCCTCATTTCTTAGCGTAGTGGCACATCAAAGATTGTGTTTATCTTTTGTACAGTACAACTTGTTATACTATTGCGAAAACTAACGAACCATAAAGGAAATTAAATTTAAATAATGTTATTGTATGAACTTCTGGCTAATCATTGATGATTTACCATATTCCTGCTTGTACCATTTATTATTACAAATATAAAAAACTTTAATTAATTAGGGAGACGTGTTTACCTATTTATTGCTGCATGACAAGAGAGCGAAATTATCATTTTGACAGCCGTTACATCAATCATGACAGGCTTGCCTTGTCTTTTACTACACAAGTACCTAAGCTTAACAAAATAAAATTTATGTCTAAACATGTCGGCCCCCTTGAAAGGACGCAGTTTCTTTCAAAACCTACAGAACTAACAAAATAAAAACAATGATTAATGAATTAAAAGAAATGGTTAACAATACAGTTAAAAATTGTCAATTCTCATTACTTAAATTGAAATTAACATACAAAACATTATGAATTGAACAACTAAAATTAACAGTCTATTGGCAAAACACATATACGATTGAGTGCTCTTTTTGTTTCACTACCACGCACTTTAACAGTTACAACTCTAGTAACTCCATCTGGACCTGGATGCATTTCTGTCACTCGTCCAAGAGGCCATTGAAGTGGAGGAGTCCTGTCGTCTTTAATCAGCACCAAAGAACCTAGCTTTAACATTTGGTGGCAATTATATTTCCATTTCTGGCGCATTTGTAGCTCGTTCAAGTATTCCAGTTGCCATCTCGACCACAGCTGTTGAACCATTACTTGTATAGATTGCCATTTATCAAGACGGTTCTCAGGAACATGAGTAATATCACACTCTGGCAACATAGTTAAAGTACGTCCAATTATAAAGTGTGCTGGCGTTAAGGCAGTGCTATCATCAGGATCGCCGGAAATAGGACAAAGTGGCCTAGAATTCAATATACCTTCCACCTGATGCAACAATGTACTAAATTCTTCAAAAGTCATAGACCGACAACCCATTACTCTTTTTAAATGAGACTTGATACTTTTTATTCCCGCTTCCCATAAACCCCCAAACGTAGGAGAATTTGCAGGTATAAAATGCCATTTTATTTTTTCATGTAATAGACTTTGAGAAATGGAGTCAGATGAATTTTCTAAAAACTCATAAACAGCATTTATTTCCTTGTTTGCGCCTATATAATTTGAACCATTATCAGAGTAAATATTAGAAGGTCTTCCTCTTCTACTAATAAATCTTTTGAAACTCGCTAAAAACGCATCAGTGGTAAGGTCTGACACTAACTCAATGTGTACAGCCTTAGTACACATACAAATAAAAATGCAAATATAAGCCTTGATTAATTTAGCACCTCTAGTTTTTCGATCCTTGATAAGGAACGGACCACCATAGTCAGTACCTACATTTTGAAAAACTGAAAAACTATTTACCCTATTCTGGGGCAAATCACCCATTAAATAATTTAAAGGTTTTGGCTTAGTTTTAAAACAAGCTATACATTTATTTATTACATATTTACAGCAGCTACGAGCTGAAATAGGCCAATATTTTTGCCTTAATGAAAAAATTAATTGTTGAACACCACAATGAAGCAATCGTTCATGTTCATTTAATAGAATTCTTTTTGTTAAAACATGATTATTTGGTAAAATAATTTGGTGTTTGCTGTTAAACGGAATATTACTATTTCTTAAACGTCCACCAACCTTTAGTAACCTTTCATGAATAAAAGGATTCAATGTTATGATTTTACTTTTATTTGGTATTTCTTTATTATTAATTAAATTCTTGTATTCTAAGGGAAAACATTCCTGTTGAACAGAATTGATTGCTAATGTTAGAGCTGCTTCAATCTCTTCTGGTGTCAGTATACCAGTCCTTCTCTTCGATAGTTCAACTTTACAATTATTAGAAAATCGTAAAATATATGCTAAAATCCTTAAAAATTTGTTCAATGAAGAAAAACGCTCTAACAAATAGTTAACCAAATTAAAGTTATTTACAGCAATACAAGAAACAACCTTTGCTTCCGGTACATTCTGGCACGGTTCAGGATTTAAAATATTCCATTCTTTACTATCTTCAAGAAGCCATTCTGGTCCAGACCACCACAAGTTATTATTCCTTAAATTGTCTGCCGAGAATCCTCGTGACAACAAATCAGCTGGATTGTGTTCTGAACGAACATGGTTCCAGGAATTCATACTAGTCAAATTTTGTATCTCTTGCACTCGATTGGCAACAAATTGTTTCCATTTACTAGGATCACCTTTAATCCAACTCAAACAAATTGTGGAGTCAGTCCAACAATAAATACCATTAACTGGAATATATATAAAATCCGAAACCCTTTTCAATAAATTAGCTAGTAAAACTGTCGCACAAAGTTCCAATCTAGGAAGACTTAACAATTTCAATGGTGCAACCCGTGATTTCGCACATAACAAATTACATATGTAAGATCCAGATGACATTAAACATCTTATATATATACAACAACCATAAGCCCGTGTAGATGCGTCACTGAAACCATGTAATTCAATATTAATATAACCTGATATACTAGCATGACGTGGTATTTTTAATGCATTCAAAGAATTTAAGTTACTGTAAAATTCTAACCAAATTTTAATAAAGTCTGGCGGTAACTCTTGGTCCCATCCAAATTTTCTTTTCCATAAATCTTGCATGATTAGCTTTGCATTTATTACAATCGGACCTAATAGTCCCAATGGATCGTATATCTGACAAATTACCGACAGAATACTACGTTTATTCCATTGACCTGGTTCAATAGAATAATCAATATTTATTTTATACCGTATAAAATCGTTCTGTGGATCCCAATAGATCCCTAACATTTTGTTTTGCTCACCTAATGGGAGTACAGCAACATCTAAATCATTATTAATGTTAAAATCTTTAACTATATTTGGATCATTGCAAAGCCATTTTCGTAACTCAAACCCCGAATCACTCAAAATTTTCGAAACATCTTTTTGTATCTTTATTATTTCCTCTTTTGAATCTGAGGAACTAAGCAAATCGTCCATATAGAAGTCTCGCTTAATTATATTTGATGCTAATGGATAATCATGCTTATTATCTTCAGCAGCTTGTATCAAACTTTTAACAGCCAGATACGGCGCAGATGCGGTACCGTATGTAACAGTATTTAACTTATAACATTTTAAATCCTCCTGTGAGTCTGCACGCCAAATAATTTTTTGAAATTGACAATCATCTTCGTCTACCATAACTTGACGATACATTTTTGAGATATCACTGCTTATTACATACTTGTGTAGACGAAACCTTAGGAGAATTAAAAATATATCTTGTTGAAGAGATGGACCTATATACTGCACATCATTTATAGACAGACCTGAACTTGATTTTGCAGAACCATCAAAGACTACTCGACATTTAGTCGTCAAACTAGACTGTTTTACCACAGCATGATGCGGTAAAAAATATCCGTTATCATTGTTAAAATCCGTTTCAGACATATGGCCTAATTCTATATACTCATTCATAAAATTAACATACATATTTTTCAAATCTGTATTTTTGTTTAAACGTTTTTCCAATAAGTCAAATCTATGCAATGCCATAGTTTTAGAATCCCCTAATTCATTTATTGTATTCTTAAATGGGATTTTAACTATATATCTTCCTGAAGAATCCTTTTTAACAGTTTCCTTAAAATAATTTTCGCAAAACATTTCTTCGTTTGAATATATTTTCTTTTGCGAACCCAATTCTTCAACTTCCCAGAACTTTATTACTTGATTATTTATTGAATCATTATTAGTATAAGTATTCACATTAAAAAATGTAAGAGAATTTTTAGGCTCTAACGAATTAAGATATAAATTCCCAGCAATTATCCAACCAAATTCTGTATTTTGCAAAATTGGCATATTTGGACCCAAAGTTTTTCTACCTGATAACAAAACAGACCAAAATATACTCGATCCTAGCAATAAATCTATATCATTAGACACATTAAAATCTGGATCTGCCAACTTTAAACCTAAGGGAATTTTTAAATCATTTTTATTAAAAGACCTAATCGGTAACTTTCCCGTAATATTGGGAATAACCAAACAATGAGTCTCCATACTAAAATCTCCTTCGCAAGAACTTAGCGTGACAATAGCTTCATTATTAATTTTTGCTAGCGCCTCTCCAACACCCTTGACCAAATGTTCTACTCTTCGAAATTTTAAATCTAAAAATTTACAAATTTTCTCACTAACAAAATTACTTTGAGAACCGCTGTCCAGTAATCCACGGCAAACAATTGATTTATTTCCATTTACAATGCGAATTAAGACCGTCGATAATAAAACCTCAGAAATCTCATGAGAGCTGACAAGGCGGTTGGAAACGTGAAGAGCAGAACTTAGATGACGCTGACCGCTGTCTGAGCGTTCAATACAGTTCTCGATGTTTTGATTAGATTCTATTTTATGTTGATTCGGATCAATTGAATCAGTAGTAGCCATATTTCTAGAAACATTATTTGTGATGTGATGATTTAAATGCAATAATGAATTATGCAACTTTTGACATTTTATACATTTTTGTAGCTTGCATTTCCATGTTGGATGTGAATTCCTTAAACAACTTTAAACACAACTTTAATCTTTTAGCAGCCGAGATTCTGTCATTTACATTTAATTTTAGAAATACATCGCACTTATATATGGGATGATCTTTTTGACAAAAGTAACATTTGACATTGGAATATCCTTCAATAGAAGCAAAACTTCGAGAACTTACATTGCGAACCTTTGCTTTATTATTTGTATAACCGGAAGATACTTGAAGCATCTCCAACATTTCACATTTCTCTTTTAAAAATCTATTTAAATCGCCCATACTGGGTAAATCATTTTCATGTTTAAAACATTCCCAATTCCTTCTGGTGGTAGCATCAAATTTAGAACACATTATAAATATTATTATACTATCCCAACTTGTTGTATCTAAGCCTAAACTATTTAATGACCGTAAATGTTTAGTGACATTATCAAATAAATTTCTTAGTTCAACATAAGACTCGTTATTAATACTAGGATGATCAAAAATTGCTTTTAAATGGTTGTGAATAATAAGTTTTTTATTCTCATAACGCTCTGTCAACATCTGCCAAGCTATTTTATAATTTGTTGACGAAACCTCTATAGATTTTATTATTTGCTGAGGATCCATTTCAAGAGAAGATCTTAAATAATAAAATCTCTGAATATCTGTTAAAGATTCATTATTATGAACCAATGCCAAAAAACAATCTTTATATTCGAGCCATGAGTCATAATGGCCATTAAAACTAGGCAGTTTTATAGGTGGTAACTTAACCAAGGCCTGAAAACTATTACTATTAATCCCTTGATTTGAATCACTATGAACTGATGCATTCTCAGTATTATTTTCTATTTTAAAATTATCGCAAAGTGTTTGCATATCACTAACAAGTTCGAAATAGGAAGTCTCAAAAGTGTTAATTTCATTTATATCATCATTACTCTGCTCTATTTCATCAATTTTTTCTTGAATCTCATGAAAATCTTCATACAAGGGTGAAATCTTGCTTAACCTTAACTCTAGTTCTGTGATTAACTTTTTAGACACATAATCCTTATCAATATTATCAAAATAATTCTTAAACCTTGTAAGTTTCCCTTTAACTACTCCCCTTTTTGATTTTAAACTCTTTAACTCTTGCTCAGCCATTGTTGCACAGATGAAAAATACAATGAACCAAAGTCACTTACCTTATATGGTTTTATAACCTCAAATCAACATTGGCTTCCTTGGCACTGAATGTCGTAACCTTAACCTTTTCAAATTGACATCGGCTTCTGCACTGAATGTCGTAACG
Source organism: Diabrotica balteata (assembly GCA_918026665.1). Taxonomy (NCBI): domain Eukaryota; kingdom Metazoa; phylum Arthropoda; class Insecta; order Coleoptera; family Chrysomelidae; genus Diabrotica; species Diabrotica balteata. Next base: position 25,379,115 of record OU898276.1, on the reverse strand, counting down.
TTATAAATATATAATATATAAACCTTATAAACCTTTCAAACTGACATCGGCTGGGCTGGCACTGAATGTCGTGTTTAACCTTTTATTTTTATTTGACAATTTTCGCTGTTTTTACTTCAGATATTCATTCCATCCGCTCGAATTGGACCAAAAACTAAATATGTATGAACTTCTGGCTAATCATTGATGATTTACCATATTCCTGCTTGTACCATTTATTATTACAAATATAAAAAACTTTAATTAATTAGGGAGACGTGTTTACCTATTTATTGCTGCATGACAAGAGAGCGAAATTATCATTTTGACAGCCGTTACATCAATCATGACAGGCTTGCCTTGTCTTTTACTACACAAGTACCTAAGCTTAACAAAATAAAATTTATGTCTAAACAGTTATTCAAGATTATTTAGTTGCGAATATTGTTTGACTAATAAAAGGGAAAATCCCAGTGTTTGACTGTATATCAAAGTTTAAAAAAAACCTACAATGAAGTAAACAACTCCTTATAGGGTAAAAGCACCAGTTATTGGCCTCTTAAGGTGAGCTTCTTCTTCTTCTTCTTAGCCTTCTATCGTCCATGTTTGGACATAGGCCTCTCCCAACTCCTTCCATTCCAGAAACATGTTTCCAATTTGTTCCGGCTATTCTTTTAATATCATTAATCCATCTCATCTTCCTCTTGGTCGTTTACTTTCGTAAGGTCTCCAATATTGTATTGTAGTATTCCAACGTTGGTCTTTTTGTCTGTGTGGTCTTTTGAGCAGTATGGCCCGTGAAGCTCCATTTAAGTTTGGCAATTTTTGTTGTTATGTCCTCGACTTTTGTTTTTAATCTTACCCAGTCGTTCCTCTTTTTATCTGACAGTCGTATACCTAACATTGCTTTTTCCATTGTTCTTTCTGTTGTGGCTAGTTTATTCATGTTTGCCTTGGTTAGGGTCCAGGTTTGGCATCCATATGTCATGATAGGAAGGATGCATTGGTTGAACACTTTGCTCCTCAATTATTGGGGTATTTTGCGGTTTTTAAGTGTTGCCCTAAACAACGAAGTTTTCCAAATCCTGCCCTTGCTAGTCTTGCTCTTCTAGCAATTTCCGCACTTTGGTTCTCTTTGTCAAGTTTCAGGATTTGGCCTAAGTAGATACATTCCTGGGTCATCTGTGTTTGTCATTATTTTTGTTTTTTTTTATATTCATTTTTAGGCCGACGTATTGGGAGCTGCCTGCTAGTGCCCCCATCATAATTTGCAGTTCCTCAAATGTGCTCGCTATAATCACTATGTCGTCATCGAATCTGAGGTGGTTTAACTTGTTACCATTAACGTTAATGCCATACGTTGACCAATTTGTAGTTTTGAAGACGTCTTCTAGCGCTAGGTTGAAAAGCTTTGGCGATATTACGTCTCCTTGTCACACTCCTCTCTTAATGGGGATGGGATTTGTATTTTCTTCTAGTTGTACTATCATAGTTGCATTTTCATATATATTATGTATTAGTTGCCTATATCTCGAATCTATTCTACAATTATTAATAGCTTGTTCTATGGCCCACATCTCAATACTATCAAACGCCTTTTCATAGTCGACGAAGGCAAGAAATACGGGTAGTTGGTATTCATTTGCCTTCTCTATCAATGTTCTCAATGTCAGCAGATGGTCTGATGTACTATATCCTTTGCGGAAGCCAGCCTGTTCAACCGGTTAGTAATTGTCCATTTTGTAGGTCAACCGGTTGTTAATAATTCTCATAAATAGTTTGTATACTTGACTAAGCAACGATATAGGTCTATAATTCTGTAGATCACATTTGTCCCCTTTTTTGTGTAAGAGTATTACTAGACTCTCGTTCCAGTCTTTAGGGATCTTGCTATTAAATATGGATATATCTATTAAATAGCTCTGTTAGTACAGAGATTTTTAATGTCTTGCTTGTTTTCAAGAGCTCGGCAATTATACCGTCGTGTCCTGGAGTTTTATTATTTTTTAGCTCTTTTAAAGCTCTTTCTATTTCGAAGTTCTTTATATTTGGTAGTACTTCTGAACCCACGTTTTTTATTTTTCTTTTGACATTCTCCATTGTTGTTTCATTTGGCTGGCTTTGCGAGCTGTAAGAGGTTGTGTAAAAATCTTCGACAATATTTGTTATTTTATATTTGTCCTTCTCTTCCTTATTGTTGGCGTCTTTAATTTTGATGATTTTCTGAACTCTCAGTGCAGATCTTAGACATTTTAAGCCTCTGTTGTTTTCAACGACTCGCTCTATTATTTTCTCATTCCATTTTTGTATGTCGCGTTTTAGTTCTTTTCTAATTGTTTTATTAAGTTCTCTGTATTCTTGGGTATAGCGTTTGTTTTGCGCTAGTAGTTGTCTTCTTTCCGTCATTAGTTGTTTAGTTTCATTGCTTATTTTGTCTTCTTTAGTCCTTGTTTTCTTTGCGACCTGTATCCGGCTGCGAGAAGGTTTTTATTTATGTTTTTATTAATCTCGTCAATTTGATCTTGATTATGTGAAGTATCAAAATCGAACTTATCCGCTAAGACCTCTCGGAATTGCTCTTCATTTGTTCTTAGTTTAAAGGCATCTATCCTCGTTGTTTTTTTCTCTCTTCTTTCATGTTAATATTTATTTTTGTTCTCACTATACGATAGTCACTACCCGTTGTTACGTTGTTTATGGTCGTGACGTCTACAAATATTCCTTTGTTGTTTGAGAGAAAATAGTCTATTTCATTTTTGGTAGTTCCGTTAGGTGTGACTCATGTCCACTTTCTGTTAGGTTTTTTTTTGTAGAAGGTATTCATAACATACATGTTTTCTTGTTCCAGAAATTCCATGAGTTTTTCTCCTCTTGTGTTTCTTGTGCCGAATCCAAAATTTCCAATCTTGCTTTTAGAGTCTTCAATCTTAAGATGAGCACGTCGATATATCTATGAAATGTTTTGACACTGGGCTGTTTTGACTATTTTTGAAATGGAATCTTATTATTATTTCTACATATTGTACAATTTTATTATGTTAATCTTCACGTCTGAAAGTATTTTACATGTGTTCTTTTGTAAATGTGCAAATAAACCCAATATTGGCCACACTGTTCCAGTTATTGACACGATATGTATTAGTGATTGGCCATCATTTTTTTTGCCATCAAGTGATATTTTACCACTTAACTCGTAATTTAAGATAGGTAGGTAGGTACCTATTTAGGTAAGCAAGGATTTTGTAATGAGTGTGTACCTACACAAAAATAACAGCATGTCAAAGTAAACTTTTATTTTTTATTCTGACAAGATTCGCAAACAGATACCTGAGCTGTATCCCCATACAACCTAGTTACATGATATTCAGGACACATTTTTCATCTAATGCCTTCCTTATACTCTGTAATATTTAGTACATATAGATAATAAGTTTGTATTTTTAAAGTGCGAAAGAATGTTTAATACCCAGTTACGATTTTCGAAGTGTTAAGTCATATTTGATAACAAATTGTGACAGAATTGTAATTTTTGTTGAGGACTGTTTTGTATTATCACCAAATAATTTTCGTTTGGGTACAATTTTTTTCTTGTTCTTTCGTGGAGATTTAAAGTGAAAGAGAAATATTATTGGAGATAATCTTAAATTTGCTTCTGGTGTAGGTGAATGCTTGAAAATATCAATATTATTTTGGTTATTTACAGGACTTGATGATTTTGTGTGAGAATGAAATTCTGGTGTAGGAACTTTAACAAATTCAGTTAATGGAGGCTCAAAAACGTCAATATTGTTAGTTCTACTTTCCTGTAGAGGTATTAACACTTTCAATGTTTTTTTTTTAATTTTCTTGCTATTTTGCAATAGGAAAGTGAACTTTTCCATCATTTTTTAGTTTTGTTGAGGTCATTTTTATGGGTTGTCTATTTTCCTCTTCAGACTTATTTAAAGTTTTGCTAATTTTTTTATTTTTTTTATTATGAGAACTTTTTATTTTCTTTTGGTTTTCTTTCCTAATTAGTTTTCTCTGTTGTTTTTTTACGCTCCTCGTCTAATTTTTTTTCCATTTTTTCGTTTTCTATACTTCTTTTTTTTCCATTTGTTCTAACTTCATCTGATGAGTAGTATGAGATGAAATTTGCAGTATAAGCCCGAGGATTGTATACCTTATCTTCAAATTAAATGCAAGATATAACCTTAAGGTAAATCCTCCAACGACTACCCACTCCAATGAAGAAATTAAAGAATTTTATAGTCCTAGAAACAGCATTACATGCTACCCCAACATACTACACAATAATTTATTATGGACGGCTTTAATGCGAAAATGGCAAAATAGCAAAGACCACTTAACTTTGTTCACCAGCAAAATTGCTTTTTCAACCTTAGTCAAAATTTATCATTATCTTAGCATTTAGTGTGGCAATACTTATTCCAGGTAATACACTTATGATAGACTTTTTAATCCAAAAACGTTCTACGATGTAGCCCGAAAGGGTCTTTTTAATTCTATACCTTTTATAAAAGCTTTTTAAATAAAACTTTTTTTAATTTATCTTTCTGTTCTTACTAATCGGTGCTTATATCAAAAACCAATACTTGATTTCAGATGCCTCGAAATGTGGAGATGTACATCTCACAGTTTCACCAAGAGATGCATTTTTGGAAATGAACTGGGTGACGGCGTGTGAGGGTGCGACAAATGTTCCGGATGAAATTATATTGTCCCGAAAAAATCTGGTATCAAGTGACGTAAGTTTAAAACGAATTAATGATAATATTGTCTTTATTTGTAACGTTTAACAAATTATGTACTTACTGAACTAAAAAATATTACGTGTTTCCTTTTTCTACATCAGCATGCTTCCGATACACTGAATGCACACTTTGTTAGGGATCCGTGACTCATTTTAACTACTAATTACCACCTAAAAATATGTAAAATAGTGTTAACGTGTTTGTTAGATAAAAGCACCATTTTTTCTGTTGACTAATTATAAAATAGAGTTAAACGTTTGATAGAGATTAGTAACTGTATTATGAGGTCTTCGAGGATTCATCTTAGGTCTATACTAGTTTTGCTGGTGTATATGCGCCACATAGTCATATGATAACTATTTCTCCTTCTTTGATGAAGCTCTAAAAGTCCTCTCTTGCTTCATTACATCAATCTATGTGGGGTAAGATTTTAGCGCAGTGGCGTTTCGTGGCTTGAGAGACAAGGTTGGCAAGGTATTTTTGTCTCCTCATATAGGTATACCGTCTAATAAAGAGTTCAATCGTCATAGGAGATTTTTTGTTTTCTTGTTTTTTATTTTTTTTTCCTATAAATTATTATTATAGAACCTAAACATGTATATAAATTAACTCAGGTCTACGTTGTTTGGAAGTAGCAAAATGGGTAATAACGTCATCGTAAAATTTATAAGAGTTTTGGAGAGATTTTAAAAGTTTTTTTTTCTGTTGACATTTGAGACAAGCTTGACATTATCTCTTGTTTCATGGTATTTCGACAATACGTTTTGATTCTTCTGAGGCAAGAGAAATCTCGTTCATTTGAGGCAGACGTTGGTGGTAATGAGAGAATTAATGACAATAATTTATTAATTTCCAGTTTGTTGTAATGAATTGCAGTATACAAAATTATACATATCTTGTAACTTATCCCATCTTCCGAAAATATTTGGATCAGCATATAAAACTTTTAATTCATTTTCTAATTTTATTTTAATAAAGAATGATTGATAATTTTTAATTAACCTGTCTAATAAATATCTTGGAAATTCTTTTAAATTTTGAATCGTCAAAGAGGTCAAAAATTTGCAAATCTTCAAAATTCGAAAAACGAGTATCTATTTGCATAATAATAGTATCCAAAATTTTAAAATATACTCGTTTTTCGAGATCTGTTTCTGTGTCATGCCTTTGTCTTTTTTTGGGGGTATGGGAAATATCAAGCAAGTCCAAAACGTCACTGCGTATATACTGGAAATTACTATCATTACGAAAATCTCTGAGATTTTGCACCAGTCTTGTTATTCTATTTTTGGAATGAATAATGTCAGTTAACTGATTTTGAACAACATTGAATATCAAATCGGTTTGGGTAAACACTTTCTTAAAAATATTTAAAAGTAGGTATGTTAAAAGAGTAATCATTTAATAAAGTTTTCAAACCGATTGCTTCACAGATCGAGATATCATCACTTTCAAAATCGTCACATTCAATAATAAAATTAAAAACTTCCAAAAGATGTTCACGAAAATCTGCTACAGTGAGAACTAACCGAGATTTAAAATTCCAACGCGTCTGACAAACTGTTAACATTTTTTTCGAAACAAACCGTTCTAAAACATTAGTTCGTTTAGGCGAGCTTGAGAAAAATGAAGCAAATCCGCTTAAACTGGCAAAAAAAAAGACGACATTTTTTAATTTTTTTACATGTATCCTGCAAAACTAAATTCATTCTATGCCGATGACAGTGAGTAAATAAAGCTTGCGGTGCAATAGTTTTAACTTTTGCCTGGAGATCATTTAATTCACCAGACATCAAGGCAGCGCTGTCATAAGTTTGTCCTACCAATTTATTTTTGATATCAAAAAATTTTAATCTGGCCTTTAAAAACACCAAAAATATATTCTGACTTATGGCTTTTACTCACGTCTGTAAAACCTAAAAACCTCTCATAGATATTACCACGCAACGCGTATCGAACAACAATTGATAATTATGAATGACATGATATGTCAGTAGTATCATCTACTTCTAGTGATAAGTAAATGGTTTCCTGAATCTTAGATTCAATAACGTTACTCAAAATGTAACTAATTGATTCTATTAATTCATTCTGGATTGTTTTAGATACACCGTTAAATGTATTCGAATCAGAAAGTAAATTAGAAAATTCCAAATCGTATTTCTTAAACAGTTTTATTAGTTCTCTATAATTACCTTGATTTAACGAATGCTCCGATTCATCGTGTCCCCTAAAAGATAATTCCTGACAACTTAAAAAAAATTACAATATCTATTAAACGACGTAAAACTGCGTGATTATTTTTTACAATTTCGTTATGTTTAATAGCATTTTCACGTTGGGCATTATCTAATGAAACATAGATATTTTGTTTTCCAAATAAATCTAATTTAATCTGGCTGTAAGTATGATCTTTCGAAATATCATGTTTATGTAAAGCCCTAAATAATTCCTTTAAATTATCACAACCAGATTTACACCACGGATTTTGATGTTTGCCCCTATTTGTCGAAAATAAAATGCAAGGCCAACAGAAAAGTTTGTTTTTTATTTCACTCCCGGTAAGCCATGAGTACTTGCTGTACCAATTATCTGAAAGTGATGTATTACTTCCCTTACCCGCACTGATATTTATAAGCCGGGACATTTTAGTCAAAGGACGCCCCTTATTTTTAATTTGTTCTTCGTATGGAATAGATGAAAACCCATTATGCAAAATATAATTTACAATATCAGACTTATCAATACTTACAGTTTCTCCCATGACTTGCATTTTTTAGGTTAATTTACCTGAATTTGTTTACACTTTAATTAAAAAAAAAAAACTTCTAATATGTCAAAAAACCCTTTAACCTTTAACTATTTACGGCAGACGTAACATATCACAGTATTACTTTAGAAAATAAAAATAAATCGCAAAAAGAAAGGCACTGAATATCACTTCACTTTACTATGAAATAACATTTCATCCCTCGCTCGCAATGTACAGTTCGCGACCAATCACCAATCCAATTGGTTGAAACATCGGCAAATTTAAATTTGCCATACTTGGTAATTAAGTTCATATGGAAAGAAATGTATATTTGGCTGCTAATCAACTAATATTCCGTTGATTTTTACAAGTAAATCGTCAAGGTTGGGATCGGCTTACCGAAAAAACAAAATGTGCCTTTTTAAGAATTCACAGCCGGATGGATGTCTCCGATATCGGATTATCAATTTGAAAAGTGTCTACGCAGGGATCACTTAACGCTCAGATTGGACGAATTCTTTTAAAAACCATGAATAAAACTTAGTCTGGTCGAATTGATCGAATTCCTTTAAAAACCATGAATTAAATTTAGTCTTTATTATCTCACAGATATTTTTTTATTTCACAAAAACAAATGACATCAACTGATTACCTGCCACAATTATTTATTCAAATACTGATTAAATTAAATAATAAAAAAATCTATAATATCTATAAAGGGGTGGGTCGGCACTGCCGACCTTGACCGGCCACCACTGATTTTAGGCTTGAAAGAGACTAACATAATTGTCACTGCTCTAGATGCCTAGACAAAAAAGAGAAAACAAATAGGTATATGCTTTTTACTAAAACAATTCTCCTCGTATTTAATTATCAATTAATAATTTGTACTTAACTATCTCTACATCCCCTGCGAAACCTTGTGTCCAAATTCACTGGCTGCTAAGTCCATAGATCAAATTATCAACTGTTTCACAGCGTTGATTGCCCACACCTCATCGTTATACTTCAGTAAATAGTAACTAATCTTGTTAATTTATAGGAGGACCATGGTATCATATTGAGGATAAAACCAAGTGACTATCCTGGTGGGTATATAAAAACCACTGTAAAATTCGGTCAACCGTATCTGCCAGGAGGATGGGACTTGGAAGACGAAAAAACGTCCAGAGCTCCCGGTCCCCATTGTTTCCCATACTGGATAGCTTCGTCCAATAATAATGACGTCATACATTCAAGATGCCTCGCCATTCAGCCAACATGGATGACCGACAATAGGTAAACATTAATGGTGTGTATACGCTGGAAAAATTATGTGAGACGTATGAGAGAAATAACTTCTATTGCATGTACAATCTTCAGGTTTAAACATCGTCTTTAAGATTTTAAAGCTAATTTTCAAATATTTGTGTTCAAAGATGTCAGACTAAAGTTTACCAATGAGAAGTATTACATAATGAAGTCTTCATTTACTGCTTTGATATCTTTTCACCAATTGAAAACTATCTGTTTGTGTAATTTGATTATTGACTACTTTTTTTTACACTATTCCTCAAATTACACCTTAATGTTTATTAAACACTTTTCAATATATTTACCAATATTATCTTCTATTTTCCACTTTTTGCTTTCAAATGGCTCTGTTATTTATTTATACTCTTCACTCTTTCACTCCTACTCTCTCTACCTATCTATCTATCTATCTCTCTTTTTCTTTCGCGTCCGTTAAATATTCCTATATCTTTAAATTGAAGGTATTTATTAAAGTAAACTTTTATTTCTTTTAGAAACATATTAGGGTCTCACCACATAGAAGACTTGATGATACCAGGCACTCATAACTCAGGAGCAAATACAGCCGGAGGGACATTTCAAGAGAAGTTTATTTTGAATCAAGATCGTGACATATGGACTCAATTAGTTTTTGGAATTAGGTATTTAGATTTCAGGATAGGATACTATGGGGCTGAAGGGTAAGTAGATAGTTCAATCATGTTTTATTGTGTGATATATTTGTAAACCAGATCATCAAGTTCATTAGGATCTTCTTACATCGCCATCTATCTCTGCACTTTTTCTTATAAAATGCATTTCAGAAAATTTGAATTTCTTTTCACATTTTTGTTGCGTTTTACCAATAAAACGAGCAGTTTTAATTTATGTAAATATATTTATTTATAAGCTTACACTACGATAATATCTTATCAGTTAACCAAACTAATATCAGCGCTACTTATATACACAAGTTATTAAGTACTAGAATAATCTGGAATAGTCCACCTCTATTCTCGATTGTATGAACGCCTCGATCTGTCAGCGTATTGATACATCAGGAACATTCTCGAACACACATCATCGTCTCGAGGGATGCAACTGTTACATGTTAACAAATAAGCTTGTTCGTTACACTGTTCCCCTCTTAGATCTGAGCGTCCTGATCAGTAACTTTACATGAAGGCCCAGGATGGCGGAATCTACAGGACTCTTCGCCTAAAGAAATCACAGTGTACTGCCTTTGAAGGATACGATCCCTTCGGTTTAATGCAACACACAATCATTCGAACGCGAGTTTCTCGGAAGATCACTTCAAGCATGCTTCTGACAATCTTCCCAACCAGATTTTCTAGTGCATGGCCTATCTTGGGTAAGGCCAAATTCTTGATGTCATAACTGCACACGATTTTCTTCAAATTAGTTAGAGCACGCCATATGTGCTCGAGGGTTGCCCTGTCTGTATACGACTTCCTGGTCACGATATACTGCAAAGATCGAGGACCGTCTTCTAATCTTAGTACTCCTCCAATTATAGGCTGCTGATTTTTTAACTCTTCCAAACAACCGAACTTCTAAAAGAATACAGACGAGATTCCTTTAGTCATCTCGTATTTGGCAATACAGGGCTAGAGAGACGTTATGCAGAACACTAAAAAGATCCTGCTGAACTTGTGTGGTTACGCCGAATTTAGCACTCTTTACTCTTTCTCTCTGCGTAATTTGACATAAATTCATTAAAGCTTGGTCGCCGGTCATCTTTGATCTCATGTTGAAGGATTCTTGCTTCTTCTGTTTCATTTGAGCTAGCATAAGGTGCAAGTTGAACTACTTTTGGTTTACTTTTCGGCAACTTCTTAATTCGGTATATTACATTATTTATTCTCTTTTTAATTTCATATAGACTTTCCATTGTCTTTGCAGTTTAGGAGACAAGTATCAACGACGTTGTGGATTATAAAACCAAACAAGATCACCTACTTCAAAGCTTTCATTCTTGCATCGAGAATCATATTGATCTTTCATTCTGGCACTGGCTAACTGGATGTGTTGTCGGGCAACTTCATGTATGTTCTTTATTCTTAACTTCAGGCGGTCAACATATTCTTCGCTTGCAACATGTTCTTCGGAGGGTCTGCAGGCAAACTTTAGGTCGCAGGGCATACGAACTTCACGACCTGTAGGTTCGAACAAGTCTGGCCTGTACTTTCATTCACTGCCGAGCGGTAGGCCATTGGGAATAAATGAATGTGCTGGTCACAATCTCTTTGATGTTCTGATACAACTTTGGACAGGTGTTTACCCATCATTGGTTCATCCTCTCGACGATTCCATTTGATCGAGGATGCTGGGGTGTCGTTCTGGTCTTATTGACACCAATCAATTTACAAAATTTTTGGAAGAGGGTTGAATCAAAGTTTTGCTCTTGGTCGGAGTGGATCTCCAAGAGAACACTAAATCAGCTGAAGAACTTTAACAAGTACCTCTGCAACGGTAGCAGCTTCTTGGTTTGGTATCGCATAGGCCTCAGTCCATTTCGTAAAATAATCCATGGCTACCAGGATATATTTATTTCCATCATCCGTTTCTGGAAATGGACCTGCATTGTCGATTGCTACTCTTTTCATAGTAACATATTGTATACCAATATTGTACTGTTTTATGGGTGCCCTCTTTTTACCAACTGGACCATTACTGGTTGCACACAGTTCACATTTCAGGCACCATCTCCTTTCGTCATCCTTACAGTTCACCCAACAGAACCGTTTTCGAACCTTTTGCAGAGTCTTTTTTAAGACTGAACCATATAGCACCACCCCCTCTGTGCAAAAAGGAGGCACTCGGTAAGGAGTTCGATAAAAACAACAAACATAATTTTTATTAAACGCACTCTGCTCAGCAATACGTTGACGAAGGATTTTACCTCAGGCAAAATGGTTTAACTTTGGAATGAAAGTGGAATGAATACTATCTGCATATGTCGATATATCCATCAGAAATGAATAGTGGTTTGATCCCCTGGCTACATATGAAAAACTATAAGCATAAATCAATTACTTCGCCAGACTATCCAGAAATGTTAGATGAGAGTATACCTTGGCGATGGAATGGAATTCTACATCCCAACAGCTATATGCCTTAGTAGATAGCTGCAATTAACTTTATTTTTTAGGTACGGCTTAAAAATGTGTTAAACAAATATTTGAGTTAACGTTAGCCTGAGTGCACCATAAGAAATCCGACTAGATGATACATCCCAATATGCTCTATAGTCTACAGATAGTTGAATATTATCATTCGGCGATAGAATTTCAGGTCATATCACTTATTTTGTGTAAAATTATAGGTATGGATTATTTTCAGTTATTTATGATTTTTTGTCCTTATTATTTGATTTATGTAAGGAGCATTAGCATTCATGATTACCTTTTTTTATTTCTTCTGTATTCATGTCATTTATTCCATGTGAGTATTTTGCAGTACCCTCTTGATTTTAGATTGAACTTTACAGCCTATGTTTGTTATATTTCAATATATATCCGTCCTTTAATGTCCTTCGTTGGTCCAACCGCTAACTAGTACGTCAACTGGATATTACTTGTTTCCAAGTAGATATGTTCTTGTGATTTTCCTTGGTAGCTGAATAGGATGTTATATTCCTGGCTCCTCTTTCAGGTAATGTTCACCATGTTGTAGAGACATAATAACCGAAGTAAAAGAAACATACGTTTTTCCTCTCCTTCTTTCTCTTGTTGAAAGGAGGAAGAATGAAGTAAAAAGTTGGAGTTCATTTAAACGAGTAATACAACAATATGATGTGTTATTAAATAATTATAATGTATAAAATGTATTTCTGTAATAATATAACGTTCACATTGGAAAATTAATATATTTTTTTACAGATTTTTCCTAAACCACGACAAATTCAAAATCCAAGAAGTCCGACCGCTATTTCGACAGATTCGAAAATTTTTGGAAGCTTCTCCGAATGAAATCGTGATTTTGGATTTCCACAGGTTTCCCCACCCCTCCCAGTTCCCACCACATCTGCATACACAATTTATCGAAATTGTGAATGAAGATCTGGGAGATTTGGCGGTACCTTTGTATAATGGACGTAAGGGACCGACGTTAAACGAAATCTGGGCTACTAATAAGAGTCTGATTATTGCTTATAATAATCAGCAAGTTGTGGAAGCCGCAAGAGATCTTAATTTGGTCGATAGTAAGTATATTTTGTAGAAGATCAACAATATATATATATATATATATATATATATATATATATATATATATATATATATATATATATATATATAGGTATATATATATATATATATATATATATATATATATATATATATAGGTATATATATATATATATATATATATATATATATATATACTTTATTGAGCCAATCAAAAAATATAACTTAATTGTTATCAAATGTAAAATAAACTCCCTATACAGGGTGAGTCATAACTATTGGGACATAGACTAAGGACAGGTTATTTGGACCAAAATATGGCTATTGGGCCAAATATGCCTTAATAAGATGTTGCTGAGAAAAAAGATACAGGGTGTTAAAATTAATTTTTGTTTTTCGTTTTTTGCTAATAGTTTCCTTGTATATTTATAAATTGCTATCAAAATTGGCACAGAGGCATAATCTTAGACAAGAAATAGTATTTTATTTACAATTTTACGTTTTGTCATAGAGGGCGCTACGTGGATCATTCCTAATGATCAAATTGAGTCTAAACTTTTTTTGATGAAACTTTTTAGTAATTTTTATTAGAAAATATGACGTAAACATCATTTTTACGTAAAATTGGTAGTCTTGTTTAAACATGATAATTCCAACCGTTTTAGATAAAAACGCAGTCGAACTGCTTAAAGTCTTAAAAAAGGATTACAAATATTATTTTATTCATTAAAAATTTGCTTTGGACTGTCAGATAATTGTTGTTGGTAAATGTCATTTGTTCAGAGTAAATTATTTTTGATGTGGTAGTGTAGTGTAATGTTGCATTTTTTAAAAGTAATCATTACTTTTTTTGATTGAAATGCCTCGTCACAATCATTTTACTAATGAAGAAATGCGAGATATGATTTGCGTATACGCACAAGAAAATTTTTGCGGTCGCTCAGCAGCCAGAAGGTATGGAATGTTATACGCAACCAGAAGGCAACCAAATCACAAAACTTTTGCAAGATTATATCGTAGTTTAGGTGAAACTGGGTCATTTCACACTAAAAATCGGGGTGGTCGACCGAAACAAATCACACCTAATCAAGAAAATGAACTTTTGGTTCGATTAGATGAAAATCCTGAAATAAGTTCACGACATCCATCAGCCGCAACAGGAGTAAGTCAGTTGTCTATTGTTTATTCTGAATAAACATCGCAATGACAGACACTTTATTAAGAATATTATGTTCACCGACGAAGCAACTTTTACAAGACGAGGAGTCTTTAATTGGCGAAATAGTCATTATTGAGAAGAAGAAAAGCCGCATGCTATTAAAGCTAGACATTTTCAGCATGAGTTTAAATAGAATATTCGGTGTGGCATTATCGGCGACCAACTACTAGGGCCTTATGTTCTTCCTCCGAATTTAAATGGAGATTCTAATTTATTCTTTTTGAAACATACTCTTAGTGATATTTTAGATGATCTGTCACTAGATGTAAGAAGAAAAATGTGGTTTATGCAGGATGGAGCGCCACCTCATTTTTCATTTAAATGGAGATTATAATTTATTCTTTTTGAAACATACTCTTAGTGATATTTTAGATGATCTGTCACTGGATGCAAAAAGAAAAATGTGGTTTATGCAGGATGGAGCGCCACCTCATTTTTCATTAGCTGTTAGAGATCATCTTAATGACGTTTTTCCTCAACGATGGATTGGCAGAGGCAGTGATTTTCAATGGCCACCAAGAAGTCCTGAGTACAACCTGCTAGATTTTTATTTTTGAGGACATATGAAGTCCTTAGTTTATGCCAATGAAATTAATATACGAGACGAACTTTGGAGATACATTCAAAATGCAGCGAATCTTATAAAGGGATAGAATAATATTTTTTTAACGTCCGAAAATTCTTTATAAAAAGAATTAGAAAAGGCATAGAAAACGGAGGAGACCATGTAGAACATTTAGTTTAAGTTTTTGTGAGTTCTTTTAAGTTAAAGTGTGTTTAGTTTTGATTTATCGTCAAAACAGAAACCTTACGTTAGTTGCATCTTTGTTTATTAGTTTGGTATTTGATAGTGGAATTGTAAATAAAATACTATTTCTTGTCTAAGACTATGCCTCTGTGCCAATTTTGATAGCAATTTCTAGTTTAGTGTCTTTTATTTCAGCAACATTTTATTAAGGCATATTTGGCCAAATAGCCATATTTTGGTCCAAATAATCTGTCCTTAGTCTATGTCCAAATAGTTATGACTCACCCTGTATTCCCTGTGTTCGATAGATTCAAAAATTTTCTAGTCGTTCTTTATCGGGATAGAGAAGAAGGATAATAATAAACGAGAATAGTATATTACAAAAAATTAAGTATTCTTTTATTTTAGATGAAAAACAATAACACAATTATCAAATTCTGCCGTTATCTTATCAATCAGCATACAAGATTTTAAATGAAATTTTTATAATAATAAGATTTTAAATCTACATATATTTATATTAAGTGAAAACCAATTTTACTTAAACTTTCCTTTACTTGAAACAAAAAAAAAACAACAAAACTTTAAACTTTTGATTAGTCTAACAAAACTAAGTTCTTTAAATTTGAATGATAATGATCATAATGTCAACACATATCCTTCACAGATACCAATTTCAATTGTACAAAACACTTACAGCTTTTTTTCTTATTGAATTATATGTTGGAACATACCCAGAAAAGTTCAGTCTCCTCAACGATATGATCTCTCCTCTTTGGCACCTCGGCTCTTTCCTAACGTCTCTACAAACCTCCTGCAGACTACCCAAAAATACCTGATTTTCTTCTCCAAAAACTCAGCTACTTATTTATGACACAAGGACCTCCTTTTGTCAACTTGATGTCGTAACACTACTTTCACATATACTTCACAAAATGCCCACGGTAGATACACGGACCTCTTCTAATCTACTTGTTATCTCCTTCTGCAAAACTATTGACTTCTTTTCACAATGCCGGTATCCAAACTCACGAACCACACCCTATCTTTAAACAAACGACTGTTTCCTTCGATGGCCAAATTACAACTGCCTCGCTCCCGATCTCCTAATCAGGCTAACCCCATTACCCTTTAAAAATGACTATCCAATCAAAAGTTTCAAATCTTGTTTACTACTGTTAATGTTTATTCTAAAAATTCTGTGTATCATTTGGTAAAACCAAATTACTGTTTCAGAGAAAGAATAAATAAAATTGATTTTTTTTTGTCCTCAGTCTGTTAATACACAATCTATACCTGTTTCCAAAGATTAGAATATGGTCATTTAATAAACAAACAATGACAAGATTAACTTACAGGTAAAATGTCTTCTAATTCTACACAAAAGGGGTTTTTCGATAATTTTGTTGGACACGGACAAAGTCGTTTGCCAAACAAATTTCTATTCTTATCTACACTAAATCTTATCTTAAATTACTATATACATTTTGTTTTTTTCCACTTTTCCAAAATAACGAAGTATTTTTATTAAAACTTATTAGGCACACAGTATTCAGAGTGTGAATCTTCTCATAACTATCACTAAAATACCCACTAATATCACTATGTATCAACAGATAGCCTTGGAAACTTTACATTGAAAATCGAGTTATATAAGAGATCTAGAATAATCCAAATAATAGTTCCAAAAATTATTTGCTTTTTCCTTTGTTTTTTTTTCTATATATCGAATCAGCTAGAGTACTGTATTTCTTCTTCTTAAGGTGCCTTCTCAATTACTGAAGTTATAACTACAGCAAGTTGCTCTCTATCTTGAGCTGTTCTTAGTATCGAATGTGTCCATACCTGTCCAGTCTCTTATATTCTCAACTAGAAGCATTTCCTTTTTCCTGGACCTCTTCTTCCTTCCACTTTCCCTTCCATTATAAGTCGTAGGAAGTTGTATTTTTCTCCTCTGTAAATATGTTCTAGATAACTCGTTTTTCTGTTTTTTACAATATTTAGGAGTTCTCTCTCAGTACCCATTCTTCTTAGCATCTCGTTGTTGCTCGGACGTGCTCTGTCCAAGAGATATGCAGCATCCTTAGAAAAACCCGCATCTCAAAGGCTGTACGCCTCATCTATACGCCTCATACTTGTAATTCAAAGAGTTCATGTTTCCACTCCGTATAGCAATATGGAATAAATAAACGTTTTTACAAATTGGTATCGATCGGAGATCCAACGATAACGTAGAGTTTATTATGCCGGGTCCAGACCAAACAGACAAAACAAAAACATTCATGTTTTGCGACAAAGTGGCGACAAATCGAAAACATTTGTTGAGACATTTCTGAACAATTTTGTTTTGTTTGCAAATTTGAAAACTTTTTCAGGTCCCGTCTCAGGTCGGTAAAGATCAAAAAGTCTGTGTTTTGTCTTTGTATTTGACGACAAGTTGTCGGCGTAGTGTGGACGTGTGTGCGTGCCAAAACGAGTTAAGCAGTAGGAGAAATAGAATGTACAATTTTTATCAAAATTAAGTGTATTTTTCTGTTACTTAGTCTCAACACAAATGTTCACTCAACTCCATCCAACTCCAACCCACAACGTTTGTACTCAAATCCACCCAGCACTGACACACAACATTCATACTCAAATCCTCCCAGCATTGACACACATTTATACACAAATCCACCCAGCATTGAACATTTATACTCAAATCCACCCAACACGCAACATTCATACTCAAATCCACCCAGTGGTGACCCACAAAATTATTAAATCCACCAAACACCAACACACAACCTTTATTTTCACATCCACCTAGTATTGACACAAAGCTTTCTCAGTATTCAGATCAAGAAAACGAACGAAATTGATGATGAAGTTTTTGAATGTAAAAACAAGTAGACTCGTCATTATTTTGCATGTAGTATGTACCTATCGTCAACTTCTTTTGTATTAAACATTTAGCCAATAAATATAGAGTTTATTTTAAGGGATATTAACAGAAAAATAGTAATGAAAAAAGTTTAACATACCTGTACATAACCACTAAGACTGTTAATTAAAGCTTTACATACTTCAGGTATTATTACAGATATTGATTGCTTTGATACTTTTGAAAGATACATTAGGCTGTGGTAGGAATCACCTGTTGCTAAAAATCTTAAAGTGATTGCTAGCCTTTCTGTTACACTCCTAGCATTTCTAAAGTTAGTATGTCATTTTGCAACTGTAGGACCAACAAGTCATATTAGATTCTCAAAATCTTCGGTGGACATTCTTAAAAAATTTTTGAAGCCAATCAAATTTCACCACTTAGTCCAATATCATCTGCTCGCAGCTGAACTAACAATTTTTCTATCGAACAACTTTCTCGCATTTTTAGGCTTGGTCTAATCCAAAAACGTTTGGGTTTTCTTTTAGCAACCTGGGATGATGATGAGAGCAAAAAAAAACTTGCGGCTAGCAACAAATCTTCAGTTTCATATTTTTCTTGATTAAAACGCCTCATGGTTAACCAACACTAATCACAACAATAACGTCACCAATTGAATTTGTTTTTATATTTTGTTGTTCTGGTGTGGACAGTTTGTCTCAATTTTGTTTTGTCTTTTGACGACAAATTTTGTTGCCGGTTTATCGTGTTTTTGTTTCAGAATTGTGTTTTCGTTTTGTCTGCTTGGTCTGGACCCGGCATTAGGAATTTTTTCATTCGTTGAAATGCGGACCTAGCATATTCTATACCAGTACGTATTTCGACCTCGTGGTCAAGATCGTTTATTATCCAGCAACCAAGATACTGGAATCTTTGTACTGATTCTATATGTTTCTTACAGATACGAAAATTAATGTCGACATTTGGTGCACGTGTAATAGCCATTACTTTTGTTTTATTTGTGTTTATATTTAGTTCTAAGCTATCTTCCTCTCTGGTTATGGCATTCAAAAGTAGTTGTAAACCCCTTAGCACTGTCCGCAATAATGACAGTGTCGTCTGCGTATCTTAAGTTATTTACGTATTCTCCGTTGATTTTTATTCCTTCTTTAATACTTTCGAGGGCATTTTGAAAGATCTTTTCGGAATATATATTAAATAACAGCGGAGACAGTACACAGCCCTGACGAACTCCTCTTTTTATTGGCAATTCTGCTGTTAGATGTCTATTTTGATCGACGCCATTTAATCCCAATATAGTTTTTTAATAAGTGCTACAGTGTTATGGTATATACCAGTGGTTCTTAACCTTTTCATCACTGAGGACCACTTGTACCTTTCAGAACTCTTGGCGGACCACTTAGATATTATTATTAATATTTCCTAATAATAGGTAAAATGAGATGAACACTGACATTTTACTAATGAATTTATTATTTACAAAATAAAAAAAGAAAATACATAGTGAAAGACACAAGGTATATAAAAAACAAAATAAAAAGTCATAGAAAGCGCCAAATTAAGACGTTAATGACTCCCTTGGTCTTGATTCTCACTTGAAAGTTTCTCAATATTTGGATCGAAAGAAGTTAACGCCAGTCTCATAGGATCAAAGTCCTACACAGTATTTCGAAGAAAGATTTTTAATTGTGAAATATCCGTCAATGGCTTTAAAAATGTCTTTTCCGGTTGTGTTAACTTGCAACTCAATCGAGGTCAGGAACTAATCAGATAATTTTTGGTTGTCTTTATCTGTGAATCGTATATAAACAAGAAGAATAGCTTTATTGGTAATATCTGTAGATTCATCAAGTTGTACAGCAAAGATCTTTGAGGAATGAATTTTCTTTAGAAGTTGGGTTTCAACATCTGATGCCATTTCTTCAATTCTCATACTAACGGTGTCATTGGAAAGAGGAATAGTTTGCATTTGTTTAGCGTATTTATCACCTAAAATTGCTTTAGTTGCATCTACGATACATGGTAAAACTAATTCCTCACCAACAGTAAAGGGTTTTTTGGTTTTTGCGATTCTAAGTGAAAGTTGATATGATGCCATCAAAGTAGGTTTATCATAAGTTGAGTATGACTTAAGGATATTTTTTGAAGATTTTAGTTCCGTCTCCTTCCTCTTAAAGAAATCTACATGTGTTCCGGCAAAATTTTTATGCTTTGTTTCAAAGTGTCTAGTTAATTTTGCCGGCTTCATTGCCTCATTACTTAATACCTCCGCACAAATTATACATTGAGGTAACTGGACACCAAATTCTTCAATGAATGTAAATCCACATGCTATGTAGTCAGGATTGTACTTACGGTTAGCAGCCTTTCTTTTAGGACCAGGTTGAGTTAATATTGTGCTATCACTGGCAATATTACTAGTAGAACATCCTGCTTTAACGTTCTCACTATCCGTCTTCTTAAAAAAACCCGAAAGTTTCATCTGTTTGCTCATTTTAGTAAACTACAATCACCAAACCAAAAAAAGACGCACGCTCGTCACTTGACAGTTGAGTCAGCACTGAGTCACTGAGTAGTGGCGCGGTCAAAAACGCAGTGGTCGCAGTCGCAGTGTCCTGTACGTACATGACAGCGGCCGAAACTAAACGAAGATAATGCAACTAACTATTTGGCGCGTGAGGGAAAATACGCGGGAGATTGAGGCGAATGAACCTGTGTTCAGGCGCGCTTGGTCGTCTGGAAACGTTTTGAGTTAAAAAGATAGGCCGGCGCATTAATTTACGCCTCAAGAACCAAGATTTAAATTGATTATTTTATGACTGTTCACTTCGCGGACCACATGAAAACCGTTCGCGGACCACAGGTTGGGAATCACTGGTCTATACCATGTTGTGGTGGGGTTTTTATGAGTTCTGTGTGTTTTACTCGATCAAACGCTTTTTCGTAGTCGATAAAACAGAGAAACACGTCTTTTCGCTGATCTCGGCATTTTTGTAGTAATATCTGGAGGCCAAATAATGCCTTCCTTGTACAAAGCCAGGTTTCGCTCAGGTTTCTTTCGCATTCTCTGTATATTCGTTGATGTACAATTTTGAGTAAAAGTTTCAGAAAATGGCTCATCAGGCTAATTAATCTAGACTGTGAGCATCTATTTGCTTTAGTTTTCTTGGTTATAGGTATAAATGACGATCTAAGCCAGTCTTCTAGGAAGATTCTAGTGGTATATATTTTGTTAAATAATATTGTTAACGTCTGAAGATTTTGATTGATTTGTTTCTTCATATTTGTGTCTTCCTTAATCTTTCTGTATGCGTTAAGGTAGTCATGCTTTTTTAGTAAATCTCCCAGTTCCTCACACTTGCTGCTCATCCATTCTTCTTTGGCTTTCCTAATTTTGTTTCGGATGATTCTCTGGGTTTCTTTATATTTTGCTTCATTGTGATTTTTGTAAGATCTCCTTATGTCCATCAGTTCTAGGACTTCTTCTGTCATCCATGTATTCTTTGTTTTTCTTATGTTGTCTTGTAGTTGTTCTCTTTGTATATTTGTAATTGTTGTTTTGCAGGTGTGCCAAATACTTTCTCTTGTTTCTTCTGCTTCCGCGAGTACTTCACTGAACTTTTCTTTGAGTGTATTATTGAGTGTTTTCTCTATTTCTGCCTGTACTATTGGATCTTTAAGTTTTTCGAGGCTAGAGTTTATCTTCTCTCTGTATTTGATTTTCTTTAGTTTTAATTGAAATTTTACCAACAACAGGATTGTGGTCGGAACCGATGTCCGCCCCGGGATAACTCTTCTGATTCCATTTCTATAACGTTTTGTATTTCAGTTAAGCTTATTGATTGATCTGTGCTGGGAGATGTTAAGATGCTGGAAACCCGTTATACCTAGTGGTCTGGAAGATTGTGTATCAACCACCTGAGTACATAAATCTAAAATATCTTTATATATTAAAATGAAAAACAACTGAAAATAGCTTGATTGTATGGTTACAATGATTTTAAGAACGTTAAAAGATATTATTAGATATTCTATAAAATATTTATAATAAATTTATTTTTAGGAAAACCCTGGCTATGGTATCCACTTTCCCAATTTTGGGCAGATACAAAGTCTTTGCCAAAACTGAAGAAATACATGGAGACGTCCATTGCAGAGCATGCTCAAACTAGACGCACTAATCCTTTGTGGTCATTGATGGCAGAACTGACACCTCAACCAATCGACATCGTTTTCAACACCTACAATTTACGAAAACTGGCTCAAGATACTAACAGAGAAATCACTAAATGGTTTAGAGATGAATTTGGTAAAGATTGTAATATCGTAGCTACTGATTATTTCTTGGGTAATGACATTATTGACGTTGCTATAGAAATAAATACCAAAGGCAATCGTAGCAAAGTTATATCTAGGTAGAAATATTTAAGTTTTCTATAAATTTTTTTTATTATTTGTTGACTGAATGTATATATTTATATTTTCAATAAAAAATGGCAATAATATTATTCGTTCTTTTCACGTGGTAATAGTTTTTTTTGTTTTAGTTAAAAGCTACATTTCTTATTGTAGAGTGAGCATTGTATGAGTATGTATGACTATGTATGTGAGCATTGTATGTATATATTTTGCACCATTACTTTGAGTATCAGTATTACAATTATAGTAAACGATTCTAACTCGATATAGTAAACATATCTCTTAATTTTGATATACAGTCCATCTAATTTACTTAATGTTGCACGTCATTATCATTGACAGAGATCGAAGTTGACATAGTTGCCAAAGTATAAAAAATCCTGAATACATTTTAAATCAAATAGGTCACATAATTATTGCAAAAGTGGATTATACAACAAAACAAATTAATATTTAATGTAAATAACTAGAAACAAAACAAGAGTTAAAAAATAATCTTGTTAAAAACAATTTGAGCCGCTTGTATGCGTCGTATGAAGATGTAAAATGGAATATTTAACAAAAACAACACTTTTTTCAACACCGTGTCACAGAATAATAAATAATACCGTGTCAACACCGCAATTGTCAAATAAGTGTTACCAATTTATGCCAAAATGTCACCTTCGTTCGATTACAGTTACAGTGTGTTCCGAACAGATTTTATTCATAAAAACGCTTTATAATGCATTTATACAAATTAAATGAAACATATTATTGTGTATTTCTTAAAGTTAACATTAATAGAAATCTTAAAATATTATTTCTACACGTATATAATAAAATATGTCTAGTGGGACAATTTTGACATCTTACCATTTTGATTTTTGAGCAATAAAATCAAAAAGTGTATTGAAATTTTAAGAAGAAATCTATATTATACTCTGTAAAATTGTGTGGTGCTGATAGTCACGGACATAATTCCTTGTTTGAATTTGTGAAATTTTGATATTGTTGACATACATTACAACAGGATTTAAATTTTATTCATTCACATTTGGCCACCAACAATATGAACGTAACAACATTTTAGTACGAACAATACCATTATGTTTTTCATGATATTTCCTAATAGGATGCAATTTTGTTCCATTGGAAATTCGTTTCTACGTTTAAATTATGGTTTCAAGGATTCATCACTCACTTCCCTGGGCCCTGGGCCAACACGGCAATAGAATCTTTTACTTTCAATAACAACAAATCACAATATGACAAGCATTTAAAGGGATTTCCTTTATTTTTGCTAAAATAAATAAATAATGGCTGAAAAACAATTTATATTGAGAAAATTATTTAATTTCACCGAATCTCAAATCGTATACCTACCTTATGAATAGAAAAAATTCAAGAATGTGAAAGAGAGCCTCAAAGCCTTCAAAATAGGGATATAAGGAGCAGAATACCTTATCATCATTTTCTTTGCCTTTATCCCAATGAGTGATCGGCTGTATATAAGAAAAAGAAGACATATTGCTCCAAATTCAATAGGGTTCTCCTTACACCAAGAGGAATCTATATACCTACCAAAAAGCATAAACATATAAGAAAAATACCTATATAAAGCTTAAAATATTGAAGGATTTTATTAACAGGAAGATCCTATTACCGAAATTTAAGACTTTAGGGCTTTAGAAAGGTTAGTAAATCAGTAGGCAAATAATGTATCCTTCAGTTGCGTTAAATGCGCCAAGTATATGCAACTCACACTACATCATGGACCATTGCATTATCAAAAAGTCAATATTTTTAAAGCACGTCTCGTTAAAAATTTCAAACAAAAAGTATACTAAACTAAAACATCTCAACATGTGCTAATGTATACAATTTTTGTAATATCTAGGTCCATACATTCGATACGCCATCTTATAACTTAGGCTTGTAATCAACATATTTGAATAAGTCTAGAAGTAAGGAAAAAAAATGAGATAACGATATTATAATAATTTTCACTTCAGGTATTTAGAGAATAAAAAGAATTTATTCGCCCTATTAGTGACATCTGGTGAAAATTGCGTACACTCCTAGAAATAACAATGAATAATTTCTTTTCTCAATTATTGAGAATTTAAACAAAACAATTAATTAGATTACCAATTTATATACTTCATGTATCTAATTAATTAGTTTATATTATGTAACACCACAGAAACGTGAATTTTATGTTATATAATTAGATCTTTATTTGGTTAAGTATAAGATATATAGATGGCGCCATCATTCGTAATTTTTTAAGAAAACATGTAGTAAATTAATTTTTTCCATTTTAAATCAAATAGGTGACATAATTATTGCAAAAGTATTACCATCTCTTTACAACGACTATTTAAATTCTTACGTGACATTTTTGAAATAAAACACACTAATTTTGTTCTAAAAAGAACAGAATTTATTAACTAGGTAAAAATATAAAACAAGAAGTATTCACTTCAAAATTAAAATAATAAAGTACAAAAAGTGTCAAGACCGCAACTGTTAAATAAGTTTTATTAATTTATGCAAAAATGTCACCTTCGTTCGATTACAGTTACATTGTGTTCCGAACAAATGTTCTTCATAAAAACGCTTTATAATGCATTTATAAAAATTAAATGAAACATATTATTGTGTATTCCTTTAAAATAACATTAATAGAAATGTTTAAATATTATTTCTACGCGTATATAACAAAATATGCCTAGTGGCTATAATGCCAGTGTACTCGACAAAGTGATTCTAAAAAAGAACACACCTACCGACCATGATACTATAACAACAATATAAATGCTCACTTGCTGTTCTAATTTTAATTGACTTTGCGCATGTCGTCATAGCGAGACAAAACTAGGGGACTTGTATGTATCATATTTTAACGATGCATCATATGGCAACGTTGTTCCATTACTCTAATGAACAACTTCAAAACTTAAACTGTTAACGGTAAGTATACCTCGATGCCATATCTTGCACTAAGAAGTCATAACTATAGTTACTTTCTGTGAAAACGTGTTTTGAAAATTAATAAGTAATTTGTAAAATTAATTAAAGAAATATATGAATCTACGATTTGATTGTGTGTATTACAAACAAAATAAATATTGCTACAAAACATAAATTAATATAAAAGGCCGCCAAAATGTAAAGAATTTGACCATAAAGGAAAAGCGGGTCATATTTGAGACTTTATGAATATCATTTGGACATTTAGTTTACAATCTTTGTGATTTTTCTTTTGCGGATATTGTAATTATTTTTAGTATTTTGATTTAGAATTTGTATTTTAAAAAACATTTAACATCCAAAAAAAGTAATTTTACATCTTCGCTAACATTTACATATTTTGTAGCTTCTATTAAGTTTTTTAAATAATTTTTTGTTATTTTTAATGTGTCGCCATTATAACTACGAAAAATATGTTCTAGTTCACTACATACTACATACATCCAAAGTAACTTTTTAAATACCTATCAAAAATAAAGTATTACTTCAAGTTCTATTAAAGTGGGCATGAGTATATATTATTATATAGAAACATTTATTATTATCCATAGAAACATTTGCTCTGCTGTTAAAGTTTAACTTGCTGTCATTAAAGTTGTCTCGGGCTTACGTCACAAAAACATGGGCGTTGACTTAACTTGTTTTGTTATAGTATCATGCCTACCACCTAAATATTTCGTGTTGGTATCATGTGATCTCACGGACTATGACGCGGATGACGTGCAATGGTAAGTAAATTAGATGAAGTATATACACACTTACACTATATGCATTTATAATAATTAAAATTAATACTTGTATTACAAATAAATCACAAAATATGTCAATTCGGAAAAATAAGTATTTTTTTCTATTTACTTTTCTTTTGCTCGCTTTTGTTGTCACATCTGGATGTGGCTGCATACAATATTGGCGTTTACCAAAATATCTGCTGTCAAAATTGAAAATTTACCCCTCTCGCAAATTTAGCGAGTACCTAACATAATTCATTTATCACAAATTTGGTATAAAAATTGTATATACTGTTAAGTTTTTTTTTATTGTTCTAATTTATTTGTCTTTATTCTAATTTATTGTCTATATTCTAATTTATTAAAACTCACGATAGCTAATTACTAATTTATTAAATAACTTTACAAATGTATTTATTTCACGTTTCGTTACATTTAAATATCGCGTTTACCGATCTTCTTATGACTGCCTTCTTCAATAAAATTTCGTTCTTATATAAAGAACCGTAAGACCGCCTAGACCTGACCTGACCATTGTCGAAAATACTGGAATGATCTCGTATTTTGGTGAAGGCGCTCGACTCGTTTTTCAACCTCGAGACGTGGATGACTCACTAAAATTAGTGTCTAGAGATTTCTGTAAACAACTGGTAGCGAAGCTCAGGTATATTTTGACCTACAAATTACGAGAATCAATAAAAAAGAATTAGTCATAAAATATTTACAGTTCTATATGCCATAACATTTAAAATCGTAACATTGCCCCCCTCTTAAAAGATGGTTCCTCCTGGAACCTTGTCGGGACTGGAACTGGAACGACATGCTGATATCGGCAACTGGACCATCTTTTACAACTTCCAGTTGTATAGAAATGACAAGGGACGGTTTTCTCTCCGCAGCAGTAACTATGCGGATTGCAACAGACTAACACCTGGACTTCGGTGTCTTTAAAGATTTCCTCCACCATGTTTCGTATAACCCTCCAATCTAATTGGCGGCACTCCAACTTTGGCATGGCTAACTTTTGTACGTCGGACTCTAGTACGTGCTCTCTCAACTGAAGTAAGGCTTCCCATACATCTCGGTAGGTAGGTTGGTCACGGGCAGTGTCTTTTGTTACCAGGTAGAAAAGGTAACGTGATGCATCTTGAAGTTTCAAGGTTTTACCAGGAGCTGGCACTTGGCATTAAAGTTCTGCAACTCGACCAAACTTCCTTCGAAAGACGGATGCCAACCCTGGTGCATCTTTGATACTGGCCGGGATGGTAAGGGCCAGTGAGTAGTCATCGGGAAGCGCGAGTAGATCTTGCCTTTCTTCAGTGGTAACACCATGTCTTGCTTTACCGGTACCTCCATAGGCACCCATGAATTCCTCAAACGTGAGGTCAGACACATCTTGGACTTGGTTTACTTCCACTTCTTCATCTACGTCGTGGTCACCCTCGAAAGACGCCAACCGGTTATGGTGTACTATCATCGGCTTTCCTCTCGGAATCTTGCTTATTCGGTAAATAACATCATTGATCTTCTCCATAATGAGGTATGGACCTTCCCAAAACTGCTGCAATTTGGGAGAACAACCTTTTCGCTTTTTGGGGTTATAAAGCCAGACTTTAGTCGCTCGTTCTTCTTAAAACACCCCTTTTCGGCTTGTGTATCGTACCGTTTCTTCATTCGGTCACTAGCGATTTGGAGATGGGAACGGACCAACTCGTGTACATCGTCCATTCTTCTTCGTAATTCGATCACATAATCTTCACCTGCTACATCTTCTCCAGGTCGACACCCAAACTCTAGATCACAAGGTAGTCGCATCTCGCGTCCGAATAGGACTCTGGCTGGTGTCTGGCCTGTTGATTCATTAACAGCAGATCTGTAGGCCATTGTGAAGAACGGAAGATATTGGTCCCAGTCTCGCTGATGATCGGATACCATCTTTGTCAAATACTTGCCAACTGTTCTATTCATTCGTTCTACCATACCATCCGATTGCGGATGATAAGCCGTAGTTCTTGTTTTCTTCATACCTAGTCTATCACATATTCCTTGGAATAAATCGCTTTCGAAGTTCCTGCCTTGGTCACTATGGATCTCCAAAGGCACTCCAAATCGGCTGATATATTCTTGGATCAACTTATCTGCAACGGTGGCGGCCTTCTGGTCTGGAAGTGCGTAAATCTCGACCCACTTAGTGAAGTAATCCATTACTACCAACATGTACTTGCCTCCATTATCACTTTCTGGAAATGGCCCAGCAATGTCCAAAGCTATTCTTTCAAACGGGCTTCCAACATTATATTGTCTCATAGGAGCTCTCCTTTTTCGATAAGGCCCGTTACTCGTAGCACAAATAGTACATTTCTTACACCAGTCTTTTACATCGTCGGAACTGTTCATCCAATAAAACCGTTCCCGAATTCGCTGAAGGGTCTTTTTCACACCAAAATGCCCTCCTGATGGACTGTCGTGTAACTGACGAAGTACTTCGGCTATTCTGCTCTTTGGAATCACCAACTGTCTTCTCTTCTCTGAACCGTCATCATTTTCCAGGACTCGTTTGAGCAAGCCATCTTCCATGATAAATGAGTCCCACTGGGCCCAATACGTCTTAACTATTGAGCCTAGGTTCGATATTTCTTGCCAAGGTGGTCGACGGTTTTCTTCTTTCCATTTTCGGATTTTCTGTATAACTGGATCTCTCTCTTGTTCTTTCCTGATCTCGGTAGGCGTCCAGTCGTCGTGGACCACCGTCGTTCTTAGCACTGCTGCTTCCTTGGATTCCGTTTTGTTGCAGTGAGAACACTCTGCTGGGCATGGCCTTCTGGAAAGAGAATCAGCGTTTCGGTGGCTAACTCCGGCCCGGTGCTCAATCTTAAAATCATATTCTTGGAGTCGTTCGATCCACCTGGCTATCTGACCCTCTGGATTCTTAAAACTGCATCAACCACTTAAGGGCGGCATGGTCGGTTCGGATTAAAAACTTCCTTCCATAGAGGTATTGATAGAAGTGCTCTACTGATTTTACTACTGCCAGAAGTTCTCTTCTCGTGACGCAATAATTCCGCTCAGGTTTTGAGAGAACTTTACTAAAATATCCAAGGACTCTTTCCTGTCCTCCCTGAATCTGAGACAGCACTCCTCCAATTCCCACATTACTTGCATCTGTATCTAAGATGAACTCTCCTTCTGGCAGTGGATACCCTAAAATCGGTGCTGTGATTAAATGCTTTTTTAAGGTCTCAAAGGCATTTTGGCAGTCTACATCCCAGCGGTATTATCTTGCTTCCTCTGTAAGTCGCGTTAATGGTTTAGCGATATCTGCAAACTTCTTAATAAACCTCCGGTAATAAGTACATAGTCCAAGAAAACTTCTCACTTGATGTTTGTCAGTTGGTTTTGGCCATTCCTTAATGGAATCGATTTTTCCCTTATCCACGGCCACTCCTTCTTTACTGACTATATGACCCAGATAATTGACTTTACCTTGAAATAGCTGGCACTTCTTGGGGTTTAACATCAATTGGGCAGCTTTAAGTCGATTAAAAACGTTTTCTAAATTCTTCAGATGGTCCTCAAATGTCTCCCCAAGACGATTATGTCGTCTAGATAAACTAGGCATGTTTTCCAAGATAACCCTCTCAACACATTTTCCATAAGCCTCTCAAATGTCGCAGGAGCGTTACAAAGTCCAAATGGCATAACGTTGAATTGCCATAATCCAGATCCTGTGGTGAAGGCTGTCTTTTCTTTATCTACCGGGTCCATTTCTACCTGCCAGTATCCAGACTTCAAGTCCAAAGTAGAAAATAATTTACTTCCAGCCAATGTGTCTAATGTGTCATCGATCCGAGGCAGAGGATAACTATCTTTCTTGGTAACGTTGTTCAGCAAACGGTAATCCACACAGAACCTCGTTGTTCCGTCTTTCTTCTTAACCAGGACTACCGGAGAGACCCATGGGCTCGTAGAAGGTTCTATCACCCCGTCTTTCTTCATTTCCTGAACAATCGTTTCAGCTTCCTCTCTTTTCGCCTGTGGTAATCGTCGAGCTGTTTGACGAATTGGCTTAGCATTAACAGTATCAATTCTATGCTTAACAACGGTAGTTCTTCCCGTCTTTCCTCCTTTCGGTACGAAAATATCACGATACTGCCGAAGAAATTCCCTTAATTTCCTTTTCTCAATCTGATTCAGAGACTGTCCAGCAACCGCAACCATTTGATCAAATTTATCGTTGGAATTATCAGACGTTGTCGTCTGACGGATTATGGATGTGACAGGTACACAAGTTCCTACTTTTGTCTCTTTCTTGATGGTCACTGGGTAGTCATTGACATTAATAAGTCTCACAGGAATTTCTTTAGCCGAAGTCACTAATTCTTTTCCAATTATGATTCCACGGCCAACTTCGTCGTCATGATTCCAAGGCTCCATCATAACAGGTGTTCCTTCGTCCACAATTCCCTGTAGCCGCGCTACTATTATCGTTTCACTTCTCGCAGGCACGACTGTATCTTCTTTAACGGCTGCTTGCATAGTGTTGTCATCATGTGGATGGAGAAATACCTCCTCGTTACCAACTTTGATTACCTTATTCTTAAAATCCAATTGGAATCCATGCGTATTCATTACGTCCATTCCTAATATAACATCCTCTTCGATGTCAGCAACTATAACAGTATGGACGAACTTTTCTGCTCCAATTCCTAATTGTACCTGGATTTCTCCATGAATGTTGGCATTTTCACCTGTGGCGGTCCGAAGTCGCAACCTCGTTGGTAACAGTTTCTTTCGGCTGTTTATAACTGTCGGGCGTATAATGGTTCTGGTCGCTCCAGTATCCACCAACAACGTATGCTTTTTACCATTTATTTCTCCATCTACATATACACTACCTTCACGACATTTCAAAGAAGCTATTAGTATCAGAGGGTCTTTGGTAAAGTTCTGGGTCGAAGCTGCTCCCCTAAGGCCGACGCGTTCTGGTTTTGTCTTTGGTCTTATGGTCTTCGTTTTCTTGTGTGTCATGCTTTTTATCATATTAAAGAGCTGGTCAAGTTTATCTTCATCTCCTTCCTCTTTTACAGTCCTAACTTTGCTATACCGCCAGAGGCCTGCGTAGCTGACTCGTATTCGAGGGCGGCAGATAAGACATCCATCAGCGTCTTGTGACGAGCTAATCGTAGTGTTCTTTGCATCTCATGATCACGAAGACCATCAATAAACGTTTGAACGGCCAACTTTTCCATCATGTCTTCGGGAGCTGTTGGATAAGCATATCGCACTAATCTGGCAATATCTACTTCATATTCTTGAAGAGCCTCATCTTTCTTTTGTCTTCGATTTTTGAGCTGCGACTGATATACATGCTCTAAGTGTTCGTGGCCATATCGCATATTTAACCTCTTCTTCAGTTGTTCGAAATCATCCGTCTCCTCTACGGCTATGGTCTGGAGCACATCTAAGGCATCTCCTCGAAGAGCTATAGTCAGGTTTACAGCCTTTTCTTTTTCTGACCATCCATTCGCTCTTGCAGCTGATTCGAACTGTTTCATGTAGTTGTTCCATGATGATTTTCCGTCGAAAGTTGGAACTTTAACATGAACAGAAACTCCACATCCTTCAAATTTCGGCCGCGTTTCCAACTTACATTTCGTCTCATTTTCTTTTATCTCTACCGGATCTAAAGCTACCGTATTAATTGGTGGTAGCACTCTCGTGTTAGTTATCATGGTCTCTAACTGTTTGATTTTCTCTTCAACTTTATCAAATGTTTTAGAGACTTCTTCAAACTTCTCACCATTCTGAATACATACTTCGTCGAATCTTCTAGACATATTTTCAATTTTCTCGTCATTTTGTCTAGCTATTTCTTTAATAATTTGAGACGTTTCATCGAATCTTTCATCATTCTTTCGAGAAGATTCTTCAATCATTTGCGACGTTTCATTGAATCTTTTGGAAACGGTATCGAACTTAATATCATTTTTCTGAGAAGTTTCTTCTATCTTTAT
This sequence comes from Diabrotica balteata, assembly GCA_918026665.1. Taxonomy (NCBI): domain Eukaryota; kingdom Metazoa; phylum Arthropoda; class Insecta; order Coleoptera; family Chrysomelidae; genus Diabrotica; species Diabrotica balteata. The sequence goes on along the minus strand of OU898276.1, from coordinate 25,347,120 downwards.
TAAAACTGCTTCTTCTGCTGATTGAAAATGGAATGTCTCTGGGTCATCTCCATTCTTGTTAAGAACATTCTTTAATCGTTCTTGGAGGATCTTCTTGGACCCGCTGCAGTCTTCATCGCGTTCTTTAAGTTGCTCACGCAACTGTTTTACTGAAAGTTGTACTAGCAGCATCTTTGGTCGGGCACACACGTACTTTTTAAATGTTCTTTCGTACAACGATCACTACTGAACTACGCGGATGTTCCGACGAATAATACCTTTCAAAAGTTCAAAAGTCTTTTTCAAAAATCAAATTAAATTTATCTACAATCCCACTCCTGTACACCACTGTTAAGTTTTTTTTTATTGTTCTAATTTATTTGTCTTTATTCTAATTTATTGTCTATATTCTAATTTATTAAAACTCACGATAGCTAATTACTAATTTATTAAATAACTTTACAAATGTATTTATTTCACGTTTCGTTACATTTAAATATCGCGTTTACCGATCTTCTTATGACTGCCTTCTTCAATAAAATTTCGTTCTTATATAAAGAACCGTAAGACCGCCTAGACCTGACCTGACCATTGTCGAAAATACTGGAATGATCTCGTATTTTGGTGAAGGCGCTCGACTCGTTTTTCAACCTCGAGACGTGGATGACTCACTAAAATTAGTGTCTAGAGATTTCTGTAAACAACTGGTAGCGAAGCTCAGGTAAATTTTGACCTACAAATTACGAGAATCAATAAAAAAAGAATTAGTCATAAAATATTTACAGTTCTATATGCCATAACATTTAAAATCGTAACAATACGTATCTGGTTTATGGAATAAACATAAATAAAACGAGCAGATAACAAGAACGATCTGTTTAATAAAAGAAAAGTCATACATTGCTAGGCATGTGAAATTAAAATATCAGTCCTTGAAAACAGTTTTCCACGTATATAAAAAAAGATAAAATACAAAAAATAATTAGGCTCATTATCATCAAGAAGATACATCATCATATTACAGTGTTTGTTTACCTTTGTACAAAACTTAACATTAAATATAATATATAAATTAGAGCTTCTGGCTGTATTTTACACGTGACTTGATTCTTTACATAGTAAAGACATACAATATACATCAGTCGGTCAGTTCATAGAGATATTAAAATACCTACACAATGAGCAGAATAACAAAAATTTAGAAAAAAAGTGCAGAATTCGTTTATATGTATGAAAATTTTGATGTAGCTTATGGGTTTCGTTATTCTGCTCAATATGTACGTGATAAAATATAAATTTAATACATTTCTTACATTTGAGTTACTACTTTTATCTAAAAATATTATTACTTGTTTTTATATAAAATCACTTAACGAAAAAAGCTAAATTGTGATTTTGATGAAGAGATGAGCAGATATGACTTACCAAAGAAAGATTTTAAACTAAATGAAATAGGAGATTTTCGAAGAAAAGTTAACGTAAAGATGCTGACAGTAGAGCCAGAGGAGTAATAGCAGTCCTTATTAGTGGGCATATAAATTACGCAGATACAATTCGTAAAAGTGATCTAACTGGTACATGCACTGACCAGGTAAACGCTAATACTTTGGACTCTACGAAGAGTATTTCGGGCAATTCTTTTCGACCTATTACATCGCAGGATATGCAAGAAACAAGCAGAGATCAATAAAATTCTTGAAGCTCCACATCATGTCATAAATACCAAAGCTCTTCAAGATAAAACTGCTGCAAATCGTTCTAGTAATAATAATATTCATGACTAGGATATCACGAAGGACCAAAACACTAGAAATAAAATTACTTCGTACATATGCGTTAGCCTGCTATCTGATTAGGAAAAAAGTGTCATATGTCTAATTCCTCTCTTAAAAGACATTCATCTAATTCTTGAACACTAATGCTGCTTCAAAACGAAAAATAGTACAATTTAAGCATAAGGAATAAGACAAAAACATTTGAGCAGAAAAGTTAAGAAATAAATGTTTTTAGATTTGAGACTATATACCCGGTGGTCCAATAAGCCGATTTCTCGGCTATATATCAGAAACTATTCATGTTTTAACTTTAGGAGAAAAAATTCCTTAGTAAAAGTGGCCAAGAGAAATCCCTGGAAATAACTTTCAAGTTTCTGGGTTAACCGCTAGAGGGCGTAACCTGTGAAGAAAACTTTGAAACCCAGTTTTTTTACATTCATTTTATATATGGAATTATACCAAGTGTTAAATAAGTAAACTAGAAAGAGGCCTAAATTCTGCACAAAGTTGTTCAAGTACTTTTTTTTATTTTTTCAAATAAAGGGTGCGGGAGAGTATGAAATTATTTGTGGATAAATACCTATAACTTTGGTTTAGGTCAAACGATTTTAACGAAATTAGTGTCATTAGAAAGAGTGTGGATGGAATAATTCAAATCTACTATAAAATAATTGCATTTAGTTTTAATTCTCGTAGGTAGAGGGTACTTTTCAATAGAAAAAATTTAAATTTGTTTTTCTTCAAAATGTTTAATGGAAACACCTATTTATTGTAAATTATAATGGAACTGGATTGAATTTGTAACAAAATGGCCCAAACCGCATGTTAATAGCTTTTGTCGAACTCGAGATATGAATAAAAACGCATAAACATAAGTAAGTATAGTAGTGACACAGCCTGTATTATAAATTAAATTAAAAAATAAGTTAGTAGGTACTGTCAAATTTTTTTATTGCAGAAGAATCTTACTGTTGATACCTATTTTGACCAATGGTTTTTCATATGATTAAAAATAGTTTTTTCGAAACTAAGTAGGCTACGGCAATGAATTTGACGGGAGTTCATATAGTTTATTTATTGACAACAGTCAAAACATTGTTAAAAAGTGTTATATTATAATTAGAATTAAAGATTGCACTTTTTTCAATAGATATTAATATTGGTAATAATAGTAATTAGTTATCAGTACGAATAATTCGTGATGAGTAAGTATATCAAATTGTATGATATGATTGGAGTTTATTCCGAATGTTACCACATGACGCTATTGCCTCACGTACATATTTTGTAAGATATCCTGACAGGAGACAGTATGGCAAAGAAGTATTTGAAAGAAAAGCAAGAAGATTAAGAGAAACTGGTAGTTTTTCTCGTCCTTGTTTTAAACGACGTCGTAGAGGTATGACCGAAGATAATTTAATCAATGTTCTTGCTTTAATTCAACAGAATCTACATATAAGTAGTCGGCAAATCTCTACTTTTTTGCCATAATGTCTCCTGTCAGGATATCTTACAGAATATATACGTGAGGCAATAGCGCCATTGTGGTGATATTCGAAACAAACTCGAATCATATCATACAATTTGATATACTCATCCTCTCCCCAAGGAAGACAGAGTTGGGAGTTGGAAGGAGTTGGGAGAGGAATATGTCCAAACATGGACGACAGAAGGCTAAGAAGAAGAAGAAGATACACTCATCACGAATTATTAGTACTAATAATTAATTACAAATATTATCAATATTAATATCTATTAAAAAAAATGCAATCTTCAATTCGAATTATAATACATATAACACATCTTAACCATGTTTTGACTGCTGTCAATAAATAAACAATATGAACTGTCAAATTCATTGTCGTAGCCTACTTAGTTTCGAAAAAACTATTTTTAATCATATGAAATAACAATGGTCAAAATAGGTATCAACATTAAGATTCTTGTGCTATAACAAAATTTGAAAGTATCTACTGACTTATTTTTTAATTTAATTTATAATACAGGGTGTGTCAATACTAGGTATACTTATTTATGTTTATGAGTTTTTATTGATATCCCGAGTTCGACAAAAGCTATTAACACGCGGTTTGCGCCATTTTGTTACGAATTTAATATAGTTCCATTATAATTTACAATAAATAGGTGTTTCCATTAAACATTTTGAAGAAAAACAAATTTTAATTTTTGCTATTCGAAAGTACCCTCTACCTACGATATTTAAAACTAAATGCAATTATTTTATAGTAAATATAAATTAATTCATCCACTCTTTTTCTAATGACACTAATTTTGTTAAAATCGGTTGATCTAAACCAAAGTTATAGGTATTTATCCACAAATACTTTCCCACTCTCCCCCACCCTGTATTTGAAGAAAAAAAAAGTACTTGAACAACTTTGTGCAGAATTTATACCTCTTTCTAGTTTACTTATTTAACACTTGGTATAATTGGACATACTTCCCAAAAAATTGGTTTTCAAATTTTTCTTCACAGGTTACGCCCTCTAGTGGTTAACCCAGAAACTTGAAAGCTATTTCCAGCGATTTCTCTTGGCCACTTTTACTAAGGAACTTTTTATCCTAAAGTTATAACATGAATAGTTTCTGATATATAGCCGAGAGATCGGCTTATTGGACCACCCGGTACAAGGCCGAAAATTCGGGTTCGTTGGAAAAAATATTCATATGAGGCTTTCTTGCAGTATCACATCCACGAGATGCGCCAGAATAAAGATAAAAAAATTTCCCACAAAAAATTTTTTTAATTATAAAAACTTTTTACCTCATATAATTTTTTTAGATTCTATTCTCTCTAGTTGGTCGTTTTCGAGCTATAAATGATATAAGTGTAAAAAAGCCCAGCGACGATCATTTTTAAGTTAAAAATTATTATTTTTGAAATGTACAAGTTCAAACATTCCTCTACAAAGTCCAGATGAGTAATTTGGTCTTATTTAATAAAAAAATAGGCATTTATTAGTAGGCACGCATCTGAAACTCTTCTAGTTTAAAACTAAATAATTATTGGTGATTTTATTTTTAATGTACATTTTAGTGACAACTCTTTTTAATTTGATTTTTTGAGGTTATTAAAATTTTTAATTTTTTTTAATAATGAAAAAAAAATTCACAACTATACAATGGTGTAACAGAATTAATTCCAGCGTCTTTTTGTAATTAAATTAAAATTAAATTGCATGAAGAAGGAGAGGAAGAGAACAGAGAAATAATCATTAATGAAACCAACGATAGATTACTAATATCCGAAGAAGAGCTACAAGAACGAATAAAAAAACTAAAAAACAGAAAAGCAGCTAGTCCTGATAAAATAAACAACGAACTGCTAAAATATGGAGGAACAACACTACGCAAATGGTTCCTAAAATTATTCGTCGATATAATAAATACCGAAGTAGTACCAGAAGAATGGAAGGAAAAGTCTCCTGCTACCGATACTTAAAAAAATGTAGAGGCATTAGTCTGATGAATAGTACATTAAAATTGTTAACGGCAGTCATAAACGATAAAATCGAGGAAAAAGCGAACATGGCAGATGAACAACAAGGCTTCCGGAAGAACCGCAGCACAATAGACGCAATTTTTATTATCAGACAAATAATAGAGAAGTCTATTGAATATGGAAAACCAGCGTACATGTACTTTGTAGATTTAAAAGTGCTTTTGACAGGGTGAAGCGAAATGACATCTTCAATTTATTACAAGCTGAACAAATAGACCATCAGATAATAAGGACAATTAATGAAATTAACAAGAACAACAAGACCAGAGTTATAATGCCACGAAGTGAGGAAACGACACGGATAACACATGAGAGCGCATAAAATCGAGACACTATAGTATGCCGATGATGCAGTACTAATTGCTGATAACGAAGATGACCTACAAAGGCAGCTCCACACCTTCAATATCACAGCAAACAAACTTAATATGAGAATATCAGTAGAAAAAAAAAACAACAAATTAACAATATCGAAATGAAAGTATGTATTAAGATCAATGGCGGGCATATCAATAAGAGACAAACTAACAGAAATATAAGCGAACAATGCAAAATTCAAAATATTAGCAGGTGGACAAAAACAAGAAAAAAACTGGAACGAACATGTAAACTGAATGGGACCAGATAGATTAGCGAACATCTGTAAAAACAACAAACCGTATAGCAGAAGACCCGTTGGAAGACCGCCAAAAAGATGGAAAGATAATATACAGTCAACAACGACTGAAACAGAATAAGAGACAGACAAAAAGGAGTAATCCTAGTCGCACGAAGAAGAAGAAGAAAAACCTTTTTGTATTTCACTATTATAACCTTTCAAATAGTTTATAATTGATGTAATCAAGTCTTCAGCTATATGTTTATGTGTATATACTATATATAAAAAGACAATAAACCTATACAAGCATCTGATACCTAAACGTTATTGTCTGATACAAAATATATGGAATATTTTTTTTATTAAACCTATATTCAAGGGAAAATCACCCAGAATTTTTAGTTTCAGTTTAGTTTCAAAGTCTGACAGCACAAATGCGTGCCCTCTTATAAGTAAATTACTAACAAATACAAAATATTGTTTTAAAATTAGATAAGCCCCAAATTACAAATGGGTACTGTGCTACCAGAGAGAAGTTTGAACATGAATTTAGATACTTCAGGAATAAAGAAAGCTGAGCACCTATTTGGAATAGCTCGAGACAGAGACAGTTTCGCCATGTTAATCGTCAATGTCAAGGGGACTTGATAGGGCACGTTAAGAAGAAGGAACTTGAAAATGATCGTTAAAGATGAAAATATGTTTCAAAAGATCGTTACTGCTGACGAGTCTTGAATTTATGGTTATCATCCTGAAACAAAAAAGGATCTTCACAATGAAAGCTTCCATCCGAGCGCATATGTTGATTTTTTTTTGTTTTCAAATACACACCTAGTTATCAGCAATCGACTAAGAATTTTATGTCGAATTTTTACGAAGATTGCGTGAGGCGTGGTACGTGAAAGAGAAAGAAAGGGGTTCTATTTTTGGAACAGCGACAATTCCTTCATCACAATAATGCCCCAGCATATTTATCGAATCTTGTGCACCCGTTTTGGCAAAACAAAAGGTTATGCAGCCTCTGAAATTCACCAAACAATCCCGACATAGTACCCTGTGCCTTTAAACCGCAAGGTTTCGACGACATAATGATGATTCAAACGAATGCGATGATCCTGCTGAAGGCCATTACAAAAACTGAATTTCCATGCTTACAGATGGATCAATAATACTAAAGAATTGCAAAGTATGTGAACGCAGATCAGAGATTTTGACACAAACCTCTAATAAATGAAAATTTAAAACCGACAAAACAAGACAAAACCTTTTTTAAAATGAATTTTGAGATACTATAGTTTGATTCGTAAGTGGACACGTTCATGATAACATCAGAGACACAACATATTTAAAAGGGGTCGTGTCTTACCATACTGATAGTATAGAGAAAAGTCACACGATTTAGCAACCGAATAACCACTTAAAATTCAACGAATAATATATGAAGAGAAAGAACTAAAAAGAATAATAAAATAATTAAAAACAGAAAATGGAAACATAAGACAACGATTGTGTACTACACTCTGTAGATATTATTAAAATTGTTTAAAATATACAAATAAATAAACATTGACAAAAATTTGAATACATAGACATAGCGTAGAATATTCAGAAACTTTAAATGAAAAACTAGGCGAATAAATTTGAAAAGAATACTTTTAATAAAAATCAACATGGCCAATGAATACTTTAGAAAAAATCATTCTTACAGCAAGATAGGACAAATACCAAAAAATCTTAAAACGAATGATAGGACAAATAAAACATCAAACGAAGGGGGAAGCAAAATCAAATAAGATACCTTGGATACCATCATGTACAAAATTATACAATAAAAGGGGGATAAAGAAAGAGAAGGAAACGAAAATAGATAAAAACGAAATAATGGTAAGTGATAAGCAGAGAGAAAAAAAGAGGTTGCAAAGAAAACCTCGGAAATGGCTCATCCCACAAATATAAATATACGAGTGAAAACTAGAATATAGCTCTCATGAAACCGTATAAATAAGACGATGATGATATGTTACTAGAGAAATAAGTTCGTTGATGTTATTGTAGAACATACAATTTATTTGTGATATTCATCTTTCCACGTGTCTTAATTTAAACTGAAAGAGCTTCACACAAAATCACAGTTTCAGCTTAAAACCCAGACAGTCCATTAATGTTGTGTTTGAGTAAAACCTATCCTAAAACTGGTACTTTCTCTTAAAATTGCACACAATAATTGTTCTATGAACTAACCCGTTTTTTTTTCGTAATGTTATCTACAGATAATTTATATCACAGACGAGGTATTATTGTTAGTATGCTTCACTTCGAAGTCGGTACTCGGCAAACGCTCCATCACCAACGACATCTCGCCAATAGGCGCTGCCGAATCGATCAAGTTCTGTGCGCTCAACGACGCCATGTTGTCGCTGAAGTTCGTTATCCTAGAGTTATTCCTGGAGTGAACGGTGCTCCTTCTGAAGCTACTCCTCAGGATCGAAGCAACTTCCGCTGCCGTGAGAGCTGTGGAAGTTGACTCCAGGTTTCTCAGTCTTTCCAGCGTTGACAGACGGGTGCTGCTGGCGGCTCCGTCTGGCATTGAGATCGCGACGTCTGTAGAACGTGAAGGGTTGTTCATCTCGACTAGAACTGCGTTGTAGTCTGGAGGTGGGAGAGGCGTGTTGGCGGACGTTCCGTTGGTGTTCGATATTGGGGTACGCTGTCTAGACGAACCTTCACCTACAACAAAAATTAAAGTAAAAAAAGCTGTATTTAGATCTAAAAATAACTAACATTTAAATATTTCTATAATGAATATCACTGTTACTCTATCTGTGTCATAAATTATATTAGACATCTTTAAACACGTTAAATTGGCGAGCATTACTTGCCGGCAAAGATGACGTTTGCCGGTGACCAATATTAAAAAATTGGTTAAAATAATCAATATATTCCAAACTGTGGACAATGCCGTTCTGTAATACTCAGATCAGGATAACTATGGATATGAAATTTTTGGTGATTACAATCTTCCCAATGCATCATGGAAGAATGATGAGTTTGGTGTGATGGTATATTGCCTAGCAGGTGATCCAGCTGTAATATTGCTCGAGACTTTGGTTTTTTTTTTAAATTATATCAACATAATGATATTCTTAATAATCGTAATGTAGTTTTGGATTTAGTTTTTTCTAATGTTAGAGAGCTAAATATCTTAAAAGCAAGCGATCCCCTTGTAGATCCTAGCATCCATCATATGGTTTATAAATATGATTTTCGGAATGGAGATTACATAGCGCTTAACAACTTCCTTGCTTCTATAGACTGGTAGGTATGTATGGTTATTGATATTGATGTTGCTACTAAATTATTCTATGAAGTTCTTTCTATAGGAATTGCTTACTTTGTGCCAATAAAGAAATATTGAACTTTAACTTTTCTCAAGTGGTTCTCTGCTGATCTTAGAAGACTGACTCTGGACTGACATGCTACTATAATATTAATAATTATTCTGACGATGACTATATTAGATTTTCCCACCTAAGAGCTGAATGTAAACAACTCTCTGAAATTTGCTTCAGCAACTATATCAATGTATAGATACTGGCCTAAAAAATGATTCAAAATCATTTTGAAAGTAGGTACATCTAGTCATATCCTACCTAACTTCTTATTTTATCAAGTCCAAGCTGCAACAAATGGTCAAGATATAGCTAATTTATTTATAAATTTCTTCCAAACTGTGTATTCACCAAATAACAACCTTTACATACCTATCCATCCATTAAACAGCAACTAAATTACAAATATTTGTCCTTCTAAGATTACCATCAGTGATATATTTAATGGCATAAATGAGCTGCTTAATGACCTTACTGCTGGCGCAGATAAAGTGCCTAGTTTTTTTTTATTAAAAAAGTGTGTTTGTAACCTTGTAATGCCGTTTATTACATTGTTTAATAGATTTCTGGAAACCTCTATATTTGACATTGAAAATTATCGTAGCATTTGTATACAATCTGCAATGTCTAAGCTCTTCGACGGCCCTTTAGCAAAGCAACTTTCTTGGTTGTGTAAAGACTTAATATCTCAATCACAACATGGTTTTCATAACAAAAAATCCACTGCAACAAATTTGTTTGCTATCAATCTGATATATTATCTCAAATGGAAGACTGTAAACAGGTAGATGCAATATACACAGATATTTCCAAAAGCATTTGATAGTGTAGATCACCAAATACTTTTGACAAAGTAATTAATGTAGGCATGTCAGGTTTGTTGAATGGACTCCACATCAAAGAGTCAAGATAGGTTGTTAACTGTCTGACTGTTTCTCAGTAACATCTGGAGTTCCTCAAGAAGAACATACTTCTTCACTTCTTTTAAATATTTTTGTTAACGACATCACTTCTTGTTTCCTAAATAGCAAAAATCTAATGTTGGCAGATGACTTGAAATTTTGTAAAGTTTTGTAAAATAGATAGTTTAAAAGATCAAGAAACAAAAAATTTGTTTAATTTACTAATGTTTGTATCTTGAGAATGATTTCCGAAGTAGAAATTGAAACGACAATAAGCTTACTTTAACCTTTAATTGTCGCTTATTCCCATTTAAATAGTCATTAATCAAAACCGTTATTTTACCGGTTATGCAACTCCCATTACGATATTATCCAGACTATTTAATTTTCAATAAGTAAGTCGCTGCTTATATTTACTTGTTGATAACAGTTTTTAGATAACATGAATCATTTTTCAATGAGCTTTAATCGTAGGAAGTCACGTACCTATATTTCCATAATAGTAAGGAAAGATCTGGTAAACGAAATTCACAGACGACAAAGGCACTAACAGAGACATAATGATAGAATTAATTTATAAAATAATTTAATTATAAAAAAAAATAATGAAATAACCACACCTCTGGTGGGACAGTGGGCTTAAGAAAGCGCAGTTGCCACAATTACCTCAATGTATATTACCTATGTCAAACTGAAAGATTTGCGCACTGTATATCACTGTATATGTTTAAAATTTAAAAAATACAAGGATTTGTTAAAAACTTTGTGCCTTCGACATCCAGTATTGTTTTCCAAATGAAAATGTGGCAATACAATGACTGGTTGTTTAACGTACTGGCTGTATCTTTAACTATATAATTATATTCTATGTTTGAAAAAGAAAATACTGCAATTACTGATAATAATATGCTATGGCTGTGAGGATTTACGAATAAACAAAATTACCATTTTAGCCAATATATAATGAATTGAGTCACAGAAATTAGTTTTTTTTTAAGTGAAACCAAACAAATCAAAAATTAGGTATATACTGTGCTTAGTTTTGTTATAAGTTAGTTAATCGATTGATGACGATGAAATATTATTTCGTGATGACAACAAAGATGTCGAAAACAACATAAATACTATCAGACGATATATAAATGACTCTAAAATAGTAAACATATCTTAGTAAGATTTCGTAGAAAATTATGCAGTACGTCCTTCATGTAATTCTTAATAGCCAGAAATTATTACTTATTACCAACCTAGCACGTTGGCTATCCTCCTAACACTTCTCCTGATACTCTGCCTAAGAAACTTAGCAATCCTGGCACCAGTGGCGGTCGTGTAGGAAGGAGGAGGCGTATATTTCGGTGGGGGATCTTCCGCAGCTGCATTGGCGGCGTTGTTCTCATTCCTTATGGCATCAGCTGCCTCTTGGGGTCCTACGTCATCCATGTGCTCACCTATTGGTGGACGGTAAAGTAGTTGAATGCGCTAAAAATATAATAAATAATGAGTTTAACCTAAATTCTTTCATTTAAGTTACTTAATCGCGGATAAACATCAAGTTTTAAAACTTTTAATTAGGATCATATGGCACGTAATACTTTAATTGAAAGCGTTTGTATCAATCAGTCGATATTCAATCTGTGTAACTGTGTAAAAAAATCACCGTATCGTAAACGCTCGCGTCAATTTATTTTTCCAGTTTCCCTTATACTTATAAAATAGAATAGAGATATTTTTATGTTATGACGCATGTCGAAACATATGACGTCACTGACATTCTTCTTTGATGACAACATGTGGCATAAAACTGACTCCTGCTGGTAATTAAGAAAAATGTCGATAACGTCACATTTTTGACAGATGTCAGTAAAAAAACGAATAAATTATATTCGAATGCGGGAAACTGAAAAATAAATGGTCCTGTTCAAGCGTTTTCAATAACAGCTGTATACTAACAGATTATTATGGATAGTTCATATTCTTTTTTTAAGCATTAACAGATCCGCATAGAATCTAGAAAGACACCAGAACCACAGAATAATAATACAATTGTTTTTTATTCTGTGCCAGAATTTAAAACGAAGTACCATGTGTCATATTCCAATTGAAAAAAATTGGCATATGACAATTGAAGTCGATTACGTCATCTTCTTGAAAAATGTCAATAAACAAATAAATGCTATCAGTATGTGAACAACTGGAAAAATAAATAAAAAAAGTAATGGCATAAAAATCACTATAGGGTTCAGAAAATGTTATAAGAAATCAGACGACAACGTACAACATAGTCACTGATATCTATGATGCTTGTCAAAAAGTGACATAATGAAATTCGATTGTCGCTTGTTGTCACGTGACTTAAAAGTGATTTCACGATTAAGTTACATTATTATTGTTAAATCAAAAGTATTTTTTTTTAAATAAAGAAACATATTGTATATTTATGTTTTCTTTTATGGAAATGACTGTTATTCCAAAAAAATAATATATGTGATATAAATACTGTAAGATGTCTTTAACTACTAAATACAGAAGATAAAATACAAAAAATACTAACGTAGTTTTGGGGTTCTTCAAATTCCTTTGCAAGCAAAACAGAAAAAATATAAATCAGAATATATGTACTAAAGTGATTTAAAATAATATTGACTTTTGTAGAGCTGCTAAAACGCCTGCTGGAACATAAACTGACGTGCTGCGAGTAAATACAAAAATTCTTGAAAAGCGTTTGAAATTTTAAGACCTTTTCTTGTTGTTCCTTGTCTAGTTTCCCTGACATGTTAGCAATCATTCAGCAATTTTTTTTATTTTGGGTATCTAAATTAAATTAAAATAATAAAGTAATAAAGTATTAAAATTAAAAAAGTGATCAACACTGCGGATACCAGTTAAGTTTTTAGGAACATCTTATGTAATAAAGCATTACAGCTTCTTTTTGTAGAAATAAAAACCTTCTCCTTTCAACACTGCCTTACAATAAAGGAGAATAGTAGAGTAATCTGCTATTTCTTGGGTCTATAGTATAAAAAAGTTTATAGTTCGCCTCCCACAAACATCGAAAACGATTTCACCATCAAACTCCGCAAAACAAGCTTGAAACTTTTAAGAGAGCAGGGGTACTAAAAGTTACAAGACGATCAACTTGTTGCACAGCATCTGTAAAGACAAACCGTCTTTCATTCATTCCTTGATTGGATTTTTAGCCTCCTTAGTTCTTCTTCTTCTTAGTTCAGGCGAAACTCATTATTTTCTTATAGTGGGTAGTAAGACCTGTGTACCATACCTTGTTTTTTTTTCATTAAACTCTAGAAAGTCCTATGGTTTCAACGAAGGCCATTAGATTCCTTATTAGTAGTTTTAGGATCTCTTCTGGTTCAATTCTAATTTCTGTCTCATACCGATTAGCACATTGTAGTTGCTTAGTATATATATATATATATATATATATATATATATATATATATATATATATATATATATATATATGGCAGTTTCTTATTCCATTTTGCATTTTGTGCGTAATGGTCCAGTCATCCTACCTAGTTTCTATACGTGTTTTCTTAAACGACAACAACCAGGCAACATTTCGGTAACCGTTTTGATCTCTCGTTTATTGAGATTCATCAAATTGTCCGAGAGTTTTTATTAATATACTTAATTATTTTCTTATGCTGGATTTGCCTTTGAGTGTCTCTCCATTTCTTTTGATGATTTCTTATTAGCCAGTTCTGAACCTCGTTTTTTGTAACATCTCAAGTGATACCACAGAATGGTTCTGGATATACAAAGGTTTCTCTCGAGTGTTATTTTGCCAACAAATCTGCTCGTTCATTTCTGTTGGGTGCTGGGTCTTTCAGGACCCAGCACCCATATTAAAGAAATCTTTCTAGTTATTCTTCGTGAAACGAGTGTCTTATTCTTCCTATAACGGGTGTTAAATATTGCTCAGAATGATTTACGCAAGGCAACAAGGGACTTTTATTACAAAAGGATGATGGTTTCAATATATCACAGAGCTTAATACATAATGTCAGCAGAAAATCCTTGATGTGATACATCAACTGGTAGAGAATAAGTAGAGACTGTTTTTAAAACTTAATCTCTCCGATATAGTTGTCAGCACACATCTCTACATTCCAATTAGACAATGATTACAAAGACATATATCTCTACAAAACTAAAATATATCCAAAATGTGTTAAAAACTCACATCAACTCCCATCTCAGACAAACGTTTCCATGGCACTCAAAAATAAACTATTTCTTCACCAACAAAATTACTTGCCGCTGCCATGGAAGAAATTCGGCATGGATACATTAATATTCTGAAAGATATTTCACATTTTTTCATACTTAGCCTTAAAATGATAAACAAGGACATTTTTCTTCTGATTCTTAAGAAAAGCAATACTCCATCACCAGTGGTTAAAGTGTAGATATATCATATAAATTTCATCAGGTTTTTATTTACTACTTTGAGAATTGCGTCTTAAAATGTTCAAAGAGGATTAGCATAATCTAAATGTTTATTTGTACTGTCAGATTCCTTTAACGTGATAGGTACTTTCTTTAATTTTGCTTATCTTCCTCAATCCGGCATGTATTTTAAAATAAATAATATCCAAATACATCTAAATAGACGTGAGAATCAAAATATATTAAAGAAACATAATTTCTTCTTATATCAATACATCTCATTTAGCGGTGTTCCAATGCCACTCTGCACTTCCTTTAGTATTTCTCTAGAAGTACTGCAAAGTGACGGTGTGTCACCTACAATAGTGACGGTTTGTCAAATCAACAAAAAGCGCTGACAAGCAAAGAAAGACTTGGGTTTTGCGAATAAATGAATATCCAAGAGTGCCAAATATGGGAAAAATGATGAACATTCCATAATTTCATAGAACAAATTTCCCAATTTCCGCATTGCCAAAACACTTTTGTGGGTAGGTTTATTGTCCTGATGGAAAATATATTTCTCTTTATTTTAAACTGGATCTGTTTTAACAAATGCTTCTGTTCAGTTTCATTAGAATTTTGGAGCAGTAATTTCCAGTTATGATTTTACTTATTTCAAGATCGTTTTGCGCAAAGCTATTTTTAATGTTCAAATGCAAATGTAAGATGTGGCCAATACATTTCTACATCTCTAGAACATTAACAATTTCAGGCAACTTTATGCGCCCATCTTCTTCTTCAAGTTCAGCTCCTATCGGAGATTGAAAATCATTCTTTCAATTATAATTTTGTTAATTACGCGCCTGAATAGTTCAATTGAACTGCATCCAAATCACTCACGGAGATTGCGAAGCCACGAGATTTTACGTCATCCTACGCTTCTTCTGCCTTTGATTTTACCCTGCATTATATTCCTTAGTAGCTCGTGTTTTTCACCTCTCATTATAGAATTTAAAACTTCACATTGTTTTCCTAGTTTTCCTAGTTGGTCGAGAACTTGTTTGTTTGTTTTGCGATTCATCCATGATATTTTCAATATACGTAGATAACGCCACATTTCGAATGCTTCTAGGTTTTTAATGTTGGATTTTTTCATCGAAGCATTCTTATCCGCAGTGATATATTGATATCGCGATTACAAAAAAGTTGTTTCATTCTATTAAAAGTTGACCATGCAATTTCAATGCGGCATCTTATTTCTTTTGTCTGATCAATATCTTCTGTGATCCATGCTCCAGGGTATTTGTACAAAGATATTTGTTCAATTTCTGTATTATTTAGTACGAGCTTAACTTTGATGCTTTGTACTTTTGTAAATACCATGAACTTGGTCTTCTTCAAATTTATGTTTAGTCCATATTCGTTGTAATATATATTTAGTTAAAATAAATGACGGATTTAATTTGAGTCTCTTACCACTCCCTGACACGTGTTTCTGGGTCTACCCGTCATCAGAAGGAGTTTGTAAGAAGACTCACAGAAACACGTGTCAGGGAGTGGTAAGAGACTCAAATTAAATCGAAACGCAACCGTCATTTATTTTGTTATTGTCCTTACTCGACGCAATGAGTACAAAAATGATAGTAGTTTATATGGGTAAATTGTTGATGCATAGTGGAATTTTAATATTCTCAGCATCGCTCTGAATGGCTTGATTAAGCTTGGGTTATACAGTTTACTTTAATTGCTATCGATA
Source organism: Diabrotica balteata (assembly GCA_918026665.1). Taxonomy (NCBI): domain Eukaryota; kingdom Metazoa; phylum Arthropoda; class Insecta; order Coleoptera; family Chrysomelidae; genus Diabrotica; species Diabrotica balteata. The sequence continues at coordinate 25,330,806 of OU898276.1, read as the reverse complement.
TTTAACTTTATATATTTAGTTATTCAGCAAGGTGTTGCAGTTCTTCTAGTGTTCCTGCCAGAAGGACGGTGTCGTCAGCATATCTTATGTTATTAAGTGGCTCACCGTTTATTATAAGGCCGTCACTGATCTCGGCAAGCGCTAATTCTGAGATGGCTTCACTGTCAGTTCATGCTCAGTCAGTTCACTGATTGAGGATATCCAGCTTTCAACTTTCACTTTAGCTCTTTGGTTCCAATACAGGTTACATATGATTCTAATGTCTCTACTGTCTATGTTTTTATTTAATAGAATTTCTTTAAGCCGATTATGCTGCACCCTGTCAAATGCCTTCTCAGAATCAATGAAATAGACATATACTTCCTGATTCATATCTAAAGCATCTCTGCGAAAGAACACTTACTGCAAACAGTGCATCTCGTGTTCCCAGTCCTTTGCGCTCATCTTACAATACTATAATCTGAACAACTTTCTCAATGATTTCGGGTGTGGTTGCAGTTTTTGGATGTCCTTCACATCTTGGGTAATTTCACAGCCACGTTTAAACCTGGTCACCAATTTTCACATAATGGAAAATTAAGCAAAGGGTTTCTATAGTAGTTACAAGCTATTACTTCTTTTTGATCAATATTAAACCTTCTTTAATGAATAATTAACTCTACCAATGCACTATACTAAATTTTCTTCAAAACTTCCCAGCTGCTTCGAAGAATTGTCTCAAATGACTTGAAATTTTATATAAAGACTATCTCGTGTATCAATGCAAGGTGACAAACCATTAGAGTATTGTTGCGATTACTATGCAAATCTGAGAACTTTTCAAATCACCTAGAATATCAAGAATTGAGGCCAAAAACCTAAAACAATAATCAACAGACTATAAATGCCCACATTTTCCCTATAAAAGAAACAAAACTAGCAGTAAGTATATTTTATATATACTGTTTACTTTTACCGACATTAAAAATTTCATTGTTTACTGTATAAGAGTACATACTTACTTCTAAAATATCATTAGATCCATTATTCAAATATCTATAACTTTGAATAACCGCCACCAGTGGTATACATAGAATAGGTATAAGTTGTAACATCGATCCAACCTGTCGAGCCCAGAGAGGCCAGTATTCTGCTAACGGAGCATGGTGCCAGATGAACATGTCTCTAAAGTTGCCGTTTTTGAATGTTGATATGCACAAAACCTAAAAATGAGACAGGTTTAAAAAAATGCTTGAATAAGTCAATATATTTTAACGAATATAATAAAAAAAAAGACTGGTAGGGTCATAAAATGAACCTAGAAACAACGATCCTGTATTCTGACACTAATGTCACACAGCCATGTGTACACAGCCACAGAAACACAAGTACATATGTACAAAATGGAAGAAAAAAGTCCTCATCTCTAAAAGAAAATGAGTCCATGTTGTGCACTTATCAAATTAAAAATATAAGAGTATATTTGTTATACATAATGCATTTCTCCTGATTGTGTGACATATGGAAAACACCCAATTATGACAAATTCTTCGGCGGACTCTTCTTACCAGCGAAACGATTTGAGGCTCAGCATTCCTTCAGTGGCGTATCAGTACAGATAATAATAATACTGCCAAGTATTATTATTAGTACAATCTTTCTAAAATGGTCTATTTTAATCTGTTCGATGAAATTTTGCCATAATTGGCGTTTTACTGCAAAATTTGATTTGTACGAAGTGTAATGTAAAATATCGTGGAAAATAAAAGAAATGTACTACGTACTTCGTCTTCTTGTAGTTCCTTCTCCTATTGAAGGTTGATTATTATTACAGCTATCCGTACCATATTGGGGACCGCTCTGAAAAGATCTACTGAGCTGCAACTATACCACTCTCTTAGGTTTCTTAGCCAGGAAATTCTTCGTCTTCCTATGGATGTTTTACCCTTGATTTTACCATGCATTATGAGTCGTAATATCCCATATTTCGCACCTCTGGTAATGTGGCCTAAATATTCCAGCTTTTTTGTCTTGATATTGATACTTCTAGTGTCCAGCTTTCCATTCCATACAAAAAAGTCGAGAATACGTAGCATATTAAAGCTCTTATCCTCAGCTCCAGAGGAAGGTCTTTGATTAACAAACATTGTTTTCCTTTTTATAAATTTCATTCATTTGTAGTCCATTTTTATACTGACTTGATGTAATCTATTTACTAAACGTTGCAGTGCTTCTACACTGTCTGAAAAAACAGTGGTGTCGTCTGCAAATATTATGTTCTTCAAGGTTTTTCTGTTATTAGGGCGAAATACGTATAAGCAGATACACAGACGCATTTTACGTGAAATGAAACCTTGACTGTCTTTTTCTTTTTATTTTTTCGTTTATTGATATACAATGTTGTTCCTCTCGACATTGCTTCCTCAAAAATAGCTTTGCTGTGCAGATTGAATAACAATGAGGGCAGCACGCAACCCTGTCTAACACCTCTTTTGATCTCTATAGTTTCTGTACCGACATTTTCGATTCTAACCTTTGCTTTTTGATTCCAGTACAGATTGACAATATCCCGTATATCTCTACTGTCCACATTCTTTTCTTTTAACAGTTTTACGAGTTTCTGATGTCGTACTCTATCAAAAGCCTTTTGATAATATGTAAAGCAGACATAGGATTTTGACAAAAATCCACAAGTCTATCCCCTCTTACGTTTCTGTCACCTAATCCAAATTCCCCAACATATTTGTCAACTTTTCCTTTCCCAACTTTAGGATTAAAGTCCCCCATTACTATTGTAATGTCTTCTTTTTTAATACATCTTAAAAATGTGTCTAACTCCATGTAAAAATGATCTATCTCCTCTTCATCCTTATCCGCTATTGGTACGTATACTTGAATTAAGTTAACTTGTATATTTGTCTTCAGGAACCATTATCACTCTTTGAGTAAGGAGCGAAGCTTATAACTGATATATTACATGGCATAATATAACGGCATAATACATCATGCCGTTTTTGGTTATAAGTTTTATGCCCAGTATATTTATTTCCATTCTGGTCATTTCTTGTATTAAATTTTCTTGGCTGGTATAAGCTTCTTACATTCAATTCCAAGGACAAAAAACCTGCCCACAAAACTATAGAGGAATAACCCTCTTAAATACAACAATGAAACTTCTCACGGGTATTGTCAAGGACAAATTGGAAAAGCAAATCACTAATGCTGAAGAACAACAAGGTTTTACAAAAGGGCGGTCTATAACAGACGCAGTATTTATAATAAAACAAATAAAAGAAAAAGCTATAGAGTTCGGCATGCCAGCGTATATTTGCTTCATTGATTTGACCAAGGCATTTGACAGAGTTCGCCTGGGAAACATTCTAAATATATTAATAGAAAATGAAACACCGACCAGTATAACAAAGATACTCCATAAACTAAATAACAACAACGTAACCAAAGTTAGAGCAGGAGACGAATTCACTGAAAATATTCCAACACCGGGAGGAATTAGACAAGGCGACAGTTTAAGCCCCTTCTTGTTTAATCTTCTCATGGGCAAAATTATTAACAAAGTAACATCTCTTAATCTCGGATATAGAATGGGCAACAAAAGAATTGGTATGGTGTGTTACGCAGACGATGCAGCAATTATTGCCGAATCAGAAGATGATCTCCAAAGGCAGCTCTTTCAGTTCTTTCAAACAAGCCGACTACTAAATATGAACATCTCTACCAACAAAACTAAATGTATGACAATAGCAAAAGATCCGCTCAGGTGTAAGTTAGTGGTTGAGGACAACCCCATAGAACAGGTGATGCAATCCAGATATCTGGGCATAGATATATCAAGCACCCACGACCCATAGATATATCAAGGATCTGAGGAGTCAGATCAACAAAGCATCTGTACTGTCAGGATGTCTGCGGGAGATAGTCTGGTCAAATCCGTATATGCGCACAGATAGTAAAATTAGAATCTATAAGACTTGCATACGACCGATCATGACATATGGCATAGAAGTGCGCGAAGATACTAACAAAACGAAACAGATGCTAAGGGTTGCCGAAATGAAAACCCTAAGAACAATAATGGGGAAAACAAGAAGAGACAGAGCGAGAAATACAAACATTAGAGAGCAGTGCAAGATGGGGAAGGCAGCGCAAGAGGATGTGGTACAACTATGTAAGACGAATGGATGAGAATAGACTCCCAATAATTGTCCTAGAAAACAATCCGCCCGGTTCAAGACCCCCCGGAAGACCACCTAAAAGATGGAGGGATAGTTGGCAATCTACCTCCCAAGAAATTAACCAGAGGCAGCTTCAGAATTAAACAGATCGAAAGATCTACAAAAAGTAGAAGAAGAAGAAGACATTCCATGTTGCAAGTCTAACTGGTCTACATTTGTGTATTCTTAGACGTGGAGTATTATTCTCTAAACGAGGATTTTGCTTGCTATTGACCTGGAAGATCTCGTCTTTTACATGATCTTTTCCTTTCCTGTCGGATCTTGCTTTCCGGATTCCATAATCAGTAACGGTTTGACTTTTTTGCGTATTTGTCATAATGAATTATTAAGGACGTTCTGTTCAACCTTTAATGTAGTGGTTTCCCCTTGTCTTTTGCAACACCTATGTACTACGTACGTTTTAGTGAAATGATTGCCTTAATATTATTGTTTTCTTTTGTGTTTAATGCATTATAAACTATAAAAATCTGTTACAAACTTTGAACATTTTAAAAAACGTTAAAAATTGTTAAAAGCAAATAAAAATTGTTGTCGAAAGTATTAAAAACTCTTTATAGCTGGTAGAAACAGTCTTAAACATGTTAAAAACTGTCTAAATAGAAGATATATAGGATTTTTTCTACTTACCATTAAAGCTACAGGAAGGATGACGTTCCAAGTGAACGACAACATTGCTGGTGCCCAACTCATTAGACAGGGATGATTGTTTTGATAGAATAAGGCCGTGACAACGGTATCGCCGCTATAAGGTCTTCCTCGTACCATAAACACTGCCATTATTTGAATTATAATGACTATTACCAACCACCAGATGCCACCAACAGTGTAGTCGAAGAAATAAACGACATAAATTCCCATCTATAAAAATATTTAAGTTAGTTATTTGCAATTTACGATGATAATAATAGTAATATATGTTTTGTTTTTACTATTTACATATATTTATAGTTTTAGGACAAACTTTTGGGTACTATGGCACTTTTTAAAGTTACTTAACTAACAAAAAAACTTAACATACTTAACAACTTAATAATAGTTGCTTTATTTAATGAGACATCTATTACACAAATTTTAGATCATATACATAAAACTAAATACTCTACCTCAGTTGCCATCGGAAGTCCGAGTATAAATCCGCAAGCACAGCTGAAGAACGTGATGGTGGTCTCCCATGATTTGAGAATTTTAGCTTTTATAGCCATAATTCCGGTAATGACGCAGTGCCAGATCGCCAGTTGCTGGGCGATTCCGAACATTATAAGAATAAAATAGAAGAGGACCGCCCAAAAAGGAGAAACTTGGTCTGCGCCCATGACAGCAAAAGTTGCGGGTACGAGTTCAGTCGCCAGTCTCAGGACCTAAAAAATAATGAAAAAAAGGTATTTAAGATGTATTGATATCAAGATTTTAATCACTATTTTATTATAGTAAGTTTAGAAGGAATTTTCTGATAATAGATTAATTGTAGCTGGATCAAAGTGACTTGATAAATCACTTTACAGTTAAAAGAATAGGTATTTTTTAAATACTAAGGCCAATGATAATGATAATTTAAAAAAATCACTTTAAATGATCAAAATGCTCGCCGTTTACCTCTCGACAATGTGCAAGCCTATTAATAAATTCGTGAGTAACTCTTTCCAAGATTTCTCCACTTATTAGTTCACATTCATCAACGATGCTTTGTTTTAAATCTTGCAAAAATGTTGATCGCCTAATGTAAACGTGATTTTGGATAAACCCAAAGAAAAAAGTCTAAAGGATTAAGGTTTGGAGAACAAGCAGTCCATCGATTGTACATATTCCATACAGTTCGTTTAATTGTTTTATTCGTTCTCTTGACACATTTTTCACATATCATTAATCCTTCCAATTTCAAATCTGACATATTCTTTGAAAAAATCCACATCTACAAAAATTTACATAATACAGTTGTAACTTACCATGTACCCGCTTTCTTTGGAAAAATCCACATTTGGCCTCAGAACTCTTTCACCAAGATTGAATGAATTATGAGGCATATTTCTCACAGGAGTACTTGATAGACTATGAGGAAGAGCATCCTTTGCAGAACGTAGAAAAGTGTATGAAGCCATACTCTCTGAAAAATATTAAACAATTTATAATTTCTTAATTACTATAACTATTGTCCAAGCATCAAAGCTTAAAATATGAAAATAAATAGAAACAACAAAAAATTAGTAACTTACCAAAAGAATCAGGTAGATAAGTGTATCCATACGCCTTGAGTATCTGAACACATGTGTTGGCCAAAAAAGCAACTAATAGTAAAATAGTAAAAGTTATTACAGCGACAAGACTAGAATCTCTTTGTAACAGATGTTTGTGTCTGTTGTGTGATGCTATCTGCATTACAGCAGCTCCCAGTAAACCCCAAGTCAGGAAAACTTCTTGACTAGCTGCTAACCAACTCTAAAAAAAATAAAAATGAAGACTTAATCAATAAGTATAATAGAATAATTGAATAATACAGAATAACTAATAGTATCAATTAAGTTGAAGACACTGCAAAATATGAAGTCTGTTAATCATGTGCGGCGGCTAATGATGCGCAGCTGAATATCAGAGAAAAAGTTAATTAGGTACTTGATGATTGATAATATAGAATAAAGCAAGAAGACACACATTTGAAAGATAATAGGGATGGAGTGTCACAGTGGAGAGTTTTAGGTCCATTCTTGGAAGCACTACTACAGTAATTTCATAGTAGTTCACAATAATGAAATTTATAATCGGTAATATCTATTACGTATCTCTATTGGACATAGAGATACATAGAAGATTGACTATTGCTAGAACAGCTATGATGAAACTGGCACCAATTTGGAAAAATTCTAGCATAACTATACACAAAAAACTAGGGCTGGTAAGGGCACTCATTTTCCCATAGTCACATATGCATCCGAAACGTGGACCTTAAAGAAAGCGGATAAAAATAAACTAAACGCATTTGAAATGTGGGTATACCGCCGCATGTTAAGATTATCCTGGATTAACAACTTAAAGTAAAGAATAGATTGCTTAAACAAATACAACAGAGATATTTGCAGTATTTTGGACACATTGCTAAAAGAACAGATACTAAAAGAAAGAGACCTAGGAAAATATCTCCAAGCCGTTGGGTGGATCAAACAAAAATATTGTTTAACCAAAGGATACATGAAGCCGAACAACTAGCCCAGGACAGGGATGGATGGAGGGAAATCGTGAAAAAACTGTAAAGACCTGATGGTGTTACACATCCCAAAAGGGATTAGGACTGAGGAGGAGGAATATCTATTACTTTAGCTAAAAATTATACATGTTACACCTACCTTGGGGTTTAGAAAAAATTCCCCCCACGAAGTTTCGGGGAATATGACGTTAACATACTCAGGCGGCATTAAACCTAGTATTTTGGCACACAAAATGAAGGTTCCGAATACTGGCATCAATGTAAACACGTAAATGACTTTCCCGTAGGACCGCAGCCCTTTGCTAAGGGATACGAACACAATCATCCATACTACTGCTAGGTTGAAAGCTAGTTGGAATTTGATGGTACCATAAGAGGTTCCTGATGGCAAGTGATGTCGTTGTAGGACCACCCCGTTGAAGTAGTCTGGTAATGTCTCGCTGAGTTTGAAAGTGGAGTTTTCTGTGTCTATATCTGAAATAAAAACAATTATTTTTGTATTAGTTTTATTTTATGTCCAACAATTCTTGTATTAGTAGAATTTGAGATCAAATCTATGGAGGAGGAGGTATGATGCAAAAGATGACAGGACTACTAAAAATCAATTTTGAGTATACAAGAGCACAAATATCACTAATTTTCCAGTTTATGGTTATGATAATTAGCATATTCTTTTTCTTCAGTGCTTTATACGGACCGGATGTTGACGATCATCAAACTATCATTGTTTTTTTGACCGCTCTTGAAGCAATTCGGTGGAGGTCATTCCAAACCATCGTGGGAGGCATCCCCGTCTCCTTAATACTTTGCCCTGCATCACGAGTTGCAGAATTCGATATCTTTCTTCGTTGCGCATTACGTGGCCGAAGTGCTTAAGCGTTCGTTGCTTTGCTAAGTTACACGCTTTTTGGTCATAATATCTTCAATATCCTTCTGTAGATCCACATTTCGAAATTTTCGATCCTCTTTTCAATACCATGCGTCAGTGTCCAGGTTTCGATTTCGTATAGTAGTAAAGGAAGAACGTAGCACCTCACTATCTGATGTAACTTTGCTTGATCTCCACCAATTGTTGGGGGAAGGCCTATTAAATTCCTTTCCCCAGCGGGTACAGTACCAAATATTTTAGGATCATGGACTAACGAGATTCCTTCGATATAAGTAAGCAGACTTCACGGCGATGATTCCTTATGTGTTTGGTATATTCCTTTGGGTTTTGGTTTGTACCCTGTTTGGTTCCTTATGTGTAGTATCGATTGATACTACACATAAGGAACCAAAATACTATTAAATGTGTAGTATCAATTGATACTACACATCTAATAACTAGAGACTAATTACAAAGCATACAGAATATTTACATACTGTTTTTGGGGCGCGAGAATATAGCGAAAACTAAATGTAGGTACCTTTTCACTGCATTTTTGAGAGTCAGAGATCGTTAGAGTACCGAGACCGCATACATCCGCCCATTCAGCTTGCAAGTTGAGAACGCACTCACATCTGCGATTCTTTTGGCTTCAATTATTATCTAAAAGTGTCGAAAGAAAGGCGTCAGTGGGTAAAAGCCAAGGCCTTTACAAGATATTTATGACACAAATATTTTGAGGTACGAAGTACAGTCTGTCACATAAGATTCAAGCCAATATTTGCGAAAACGAAAAACAAACTAATATTAATATAACTTGTTATTTTTACAACACTATCTTTACCTTGGTATCTAAACTCAGGTCACTACAGCACAGTAAGGATCTCACCTTGGTAAATGTGAACCGTACAGTTTTGACTGTAATTTCTTCAGCATGGTCCCATTAAGAGTTAAGAATAGCTGAATCTGTCGACTCTCGATCTCATCCTTTGCTGCCATTAGCGCCACAGGGTTTATATTCGTCAGCGTAGCGGGAATTGTTCTCCATTAATTCGGATTCCCATCTGTAGATTTGTGTGGGCTTCAGTGGAAATTTATTCAGAGTATATATTGAAAGGAACCGGCAAGAGCACAAAGCCTTGCCTTATTCCTAGCATGATGTACACCTCAACTTGTCAACTTGCCTTCAACCCTGACTTTGCATGCTGGTTCCAGTACAAATTCGTAGTTTTTTCTAATGGCTTTGTCATGCACTCCTAGTCTTTGTAGGGCAGAGCATTGGTCATATTTTGGTATTGATAACGGTGAAGCGCTTTGGCGTAGTCAATAAGGCAAATGTAGACGTCGCAGCTGATGTCATGGAATCTCTGGAGCAGGAATTTTAATGTGAAAAGTGTCTCTCATGCACCCATAAAATTGCTAAATCCAAACTGTATTTCTCAGACGTTTTTTTGAAGTGCTAGATTCATGAGGCTTATGGTTCGAAACTCCTCGCACGTTTTCGCAAATCGCGAATCTTTTTGGCAGTGTTACAAATATTGATAATACCCATTCCTCCGGAACGTTACATAAATCTTAGATGGCGTTGAAAGTTCATTTTGTGTTCACTTCACTCATCACCTTCATAAATTCGACTTGTACTCGTATTTCGTTCGAACCTGTGGCTTTACCATTCTTAGACCTTAGACTGTTCTAAACCACTCTTATGTGCGCTCTAGTATTGACGGGTCAGGAGGGTTGCCTGAGAAGTACCGAAAAAGTTCTTTGATGTATATTTTCCAGGTGACCATCTTGTGTTCAACGGTCGTCGCAAAGTTCCCGTCTTGGAATTAAAACACTTGCTACACTAATTGGGTGAAATATGGGATTTCTTCAATTGAATTATTTGAAAATATGGTTCCAACTTCAGATTATAGTTCACAGTTGTCATTAACTTATCATCGCTCATCATTTTTCACTAATCATATCTAGACTCTTTAAATTATTTTCTTTCATACTCAATATCCAGTCTTTCCTCAACAGTGGAACTTTCTCCACTTTTTCATATTCTTTGCAGTACTCGTTTTTATTAATTATTGTAGGCTTCGTTCGCAGTAGTTCCTTGACTAGCTCAAATACTTAATCCGCAGAAAGGAAGAAATGTCCTCTAACAGGGAATGTTGAAATATTTTTAATATTTCTGTAGAATCCCTTCCAGCCTGCTCTTCGGTCCAAATAAATGTATCAGAAATTGGGTCTGAATATTTATTATAACGAAATTGTATATTCCTATCTGGCGGAAATAAAATGCTTGTATCGGGATTGCAACAGAGATTAAATATGAAAATCGGGCACCTATTTCTTCACCTTCAATTTCACGCAAAAGTTCCTAAAACCATTTGGCTCTTTTTTAAAGACACTTTTGATGCTCTTTTAGATGATCTTTCGTATGGATACTTTAGATGGTCTTTTTTATGGACACTCGTTATGAGGGCTTGTTTCTCTTTACCTGACAGTGACAATTACACTTTCAATGTATGCATGTATATTAATTAAAGTTACATAAATTCTTTTGGATTACAGTAGCTCTCAATACTACGAAGAGTTCCAATGAACTTCTCTTACAGCATTTTTTTTAATGCCAATTTTCTGCTGACTCAATTGCTACCTCTGTTCTTCACGAAATCTTTTCGTAATTTCAGTTTTTTCAAAATTCAATTTACACGGAGAGTTCAGAAAACTTAGTTACATCTGAAAAATATTTTTGTGTACTGTATCCACGAACTGTAGGGAATCTGTAACTTGCAGCAACAGTATGCAGCTTCTTTTTAGTTTTCAGTGGTTAGCAGCCTAGTCCCAAATAAGCCGGCTGACGAGTACGCCGACATTTCACTTAAGAGAACTGGATATTACATGTGTTGAATGGTTCGTTACAAAACTCCCATTAAGTTTCTTATTATATTTACATGGATATTTATAGAATATCTTGATTTCTTGGATACATCACGTCCTGACATGTTTTTATGCCGCTTTCTAGTTCCTTGCTTAGAAACATTAACTAATACTGAATCATCATGCACACTTTTTTCTATTATTAAAATAAAACGATAATAAACCTAGATAAAAATACTGCAAAACATTCAGTTACTACTTTAAACCAGTACTTTTTGTAATACTATTTTAAAAGATTTTGTGTAGTTTTGCACAATTTGACACATATATTTCCTTATGATGAGCACAGAACCAATGTTACCTATATAAAAAGAATTGTGACTTGTTAACTTTTGCACCTTCCTCGAGTATTGATAGCATTAAAATCACTTACCTCTTCTATAATAAATAAATGGCTCAGCCCATCGGTATCTGTCCATTTTCGTTATGAACGAATCCCGAAAAAACACAAACATCCACGAGACCCCGATGATACTGTACAGTCCCATCAAAGCCTGGGCCAAAAGCAGCGACACTCCAACCCCTTGGAAAAGCGGAGATATCCTCCACATATCTATGACTCCTGCCCCCAGCTGCTGGCCCAGGCATAATTGGAGTGTAAACAGGGGAAGTCCAAAAACCAGCGAGAGGAAACAAAACTGGAAGATGAAGTTGGCACCGAAATGGACTGTCAGAATGGAGAATCGGGAGATGTTGAAGAGACCCAAGGTACAACCCAGACATGCCATCATGGAACTGAGGCTGTGAGGCCAGTGTCCTAGCGGACTGTCTGCCTCAGGCATGTCCGATTGGCGGTTTCTGTCACATGATCTGAAACAAAAAGCAATAGGTTAATATATTTATATACACAGTATAAGCAATATCTAACACAAACCAGATAAAGTGTCGTTCTATAATATAACAAAGGTAGGCGTTGATCTTGTTGATCAACTTTGTGCAAAAAATATTGTCGCTCGCAATACTAGAAGATAGCGTATGGTACTCTTTGATGATATTTTTAATATAGCCGCTAATAATTCGTTATGTATTTATACGTACCATGTGGCAGCGTTAAATGTGAGGATGGTTGGTTTTTTGAAAGAGTTAAGTTGGCAGCTCATAAAAACCCGAATTTTAAACCGTTCTACAATTTAGGCTCTTCCAAGAGAAATTCGTAGACGTACAAAAGTATTAATAAATGGTCCAGAACCTGAGCTCCTGGACGCACCTATGGCATCGTCACGTGGGCGATGTTATAAAAATGTGAACAGGGACGTGAGCGAGCACCCCAGAGATGGTTAAAGCTCCGCAAGTGATCATGTAAAAGACATTTGTAATCAATGCCTAGATGACTGATGATGTAGAAATATTGTATTATCTATTTTATTTAAACACATATTTTTTTTTTCAAAAATGCGACAATTTAAAAATGGGTTATACTTCCACGCGCTCAACTACGTCATACTTAAATACGCGCCCAACGCAGGGTTAAAATTGCCATCTTGGTTCCTATTGGTCATATGGTTTTTTAAGTTATGTTTTTCACCATCTTTTCAGTGAGCATACTTACAAGAGCGTGTCATAAAAATATCAAAGTTATTATAAATGTTGAAAAGCTAAAAAGTCAGCCTTTGTCTAATTAAACAATTTTGATAAGATCTTAAATTTTTTAAATATATCTTAAAATTTAAGCCTAAAAGAATCCATTGCAATCTGTTAAATATATCTAGATCACTGTTTGGACAAGAACAATTCTGTAAATAATCGTTCTCCGCGATAAACAAATTGAATAACTTACAAACTATTTGATCAATCTGACGGACATTTAGCACACTTCAGTAATTCAATAATTGACTAAATTTCAAGTAATTATTGTACAATGAAAAAGACAGCAAATATTTGATTTCACGCAAACAGCGCCTATGTATCTGTTGATACGTATTTCGACCTAATAGGTGTCATCAGAACAGTTATTCATAGGTGTTCAAGAGAAAAAAGAAGAAGATCAAAGCGGCTTTAGAGCAGGTAGATCGTGTACCAACAACGTACTTTGTCTAAAACAAGTCATAGAGAAGAGATCTGCTAGACATCTGGAAACCCATCTTACATTTGTGGACCTACAAAAAGCATATGATACAGTCCCAGTATCGAGACTGTGGAAGGTATTAGAACAAACGAACATCAATCACAACTATATAGCTGCACTTAAAGAACTGTATGAAAATTCACAATCAAGAATTAAGATAGGTAAAAAACTCACAGATGCCGTCATAGTGAATAAGGGACTACGCCAGGGATGTCCTATTTCTCCTACACTATTCAAAATATATGTAGCAGTGGGACTTAAGAACTGGAAAAGGAAAATACACGGAATGGGTATAGAGATAGATGACAGATACCTGTTTACTCTTCAGTTTGTAGATGATCAGGTCATAGTGGCCAATGACAAAGACGACATGCAATATATGATTAGAAAGCTAATAGAAGAGTATGAGGAATGGGGCTTGACAGTTAACGTAAATAAAATGAAATATCTACGTGTAGGCTCTCAGAGTGAAAATTATTATTATTATTAATTAAAGATTATTATTATTAAAGAGATTAAATAAAAATGGAGTCGACGGCAGAGTATGTTAAAAAAGGCAGTTAAGTTGGCGGAGATTTTCAACAAAAAATATTAAAGAACAATAATAAATCTTATAATCTAGGTCGACTTTTTCTATTTGGTAATTTCTATGATCTTTATATTCATCACATAACCGATTATGAATGAAAAAACCGTAAAGTTCTCTCGAATTCGCTTATTCTATTGTTATTCTCGGCATTGTTCATAAGCGGAACAACTAAATTTTCTGTTAAATGATTCCACTTTACGTAATTACTTTAGCGTTATTCTGGAAATCTTAGTGAGTGATTCATAATCCGTTATTTTTATATTCATAAATTTTTTTTTATCTCAGATTAAATTATACTCTGGTTCGCTGCTTTTTTGATATGAAACTTTGCGATGATTGTTCCGTTAGATATTGCATTTGATGAAGTTGACGTTGAAGCGACATAAATAATTTTTAGTGTTTTACAACGTTTACTCTTATAACTGTTATTTCAGTTAAGCTAGTAAAGAAAAAATAGCTGATAAAATTTTATACAGGTTTTTGAAGGTTCTCAAAGGTATATTATGATGGATAGCCGATGACAAATCCATGAAGACCTTTTGCTGCTTTTCCTTTGTTTTTTTTTTAACAATCATAAAAAGTAAAATACTAACTTAAATTGAAATGTGCGTATTAATAAATTACAACAAGCATGCCAAAACCGGTTAAACATACTTAAAATATTATCTAATAAATTTTGGGGTGACGACTGTAAAACATTAATTAGCCTTTACAAGTCACTTATTAGAAGTAAATTAGATTACGATTGCATATCTTACGGTGCTGCAAGCAAAACTGCTTTAAAAAAACTAAGTAGCATACAATCTATAGCTTTGAGATTAGCACTGGGTGCCTTCAGAACTAGCCCTATTAGTAGCTTACAAGTTTGAGCGAGAGAACCCCCTCTGCATATACAGAAACAATATCCAGTATTCTCCCAAATTTGCCATCCCAGTATTGGTTCTACATACAATCGATCTCTACAACAAATAACTTCCATCCTCTTCTATCGTGGCAATCTTCCGTTGATAGATTCCGTTCGCTCATTGACTTTTTTATGTTTTGCTGCCACTCTAGTTTGGGTCTTCCTCGCTTTCTATTCCTTATTGGGGTCCAGTTCAGTATTTTTTTGGGCCATCTAGTATGATGCATTCGCTCTACGTGTCTGTACCAGGTAAGTTGTTTCTTTTCGATATCCTGAATTATCGTACCTTCTACTCCCATTCGTTGTTTTATTTGGTCATTCCTCATTCTTTCTCTTCGTGAGACTCGCATAGATCTTCTTATCGCGTCCATTTCGACTGCCTCTACCTTCTTTTTTTGTCTGTCTTGAATTTTCTATGTTTCCGCTCCATATAATAGGCTGTCTTAACCATCGTCTCGTATATATTAAATTTTCTCCTTTTTGTTATCTCCTTGCTCCACAAGATGTTATCTCTTTCACATCTGTTCCGGTATTGTCGAATGTGATACCTAACTATTCATATTCTTGACATTGCAGAATTTCTTGACCGTTGTCCAACTCCAAATTTTCACTCTGAGAGCCTACACGTAGATATTTCGTTTTATTTACGTTAACTATCAAGCCTCATTCCTCATACTCTTCTATCAGCTTTCTAATCATATATTGCATGTCGTCTTTGTCATTGGCCACTACGACCTGATCATCTACAAACTGAAGAGTAAACAGGTATCTGTCATCTATCTCTATACCATTCCGTGTATTTTCCTTTTCCAGTGCCGCTGCTACATATATTTTGAATAGTGTAGGAGAAATAGGACATCCCTGACGTAGTCCCTTATTCACTATGCAGGCATCTGTGAGTTTTTTACCTATCTTAATTCTTGATTGTGAATTTTCATACAGTTCTTTAAGTGCAGCTATATAGTTGTGATTGATGTTCGTTTGTTCTAATACCTTCCACAGTCTCGATCTCTTCTCTATGACTTGTTTTAGACAAAGTACGTTGTTGGTACACGATCTACCTGCTATAAAGCCGCTTTGATCTTCTTCTTCTTTCTCTTGAACACCTATGAATGACTGTTCTGATGACACCTATTAGGTCGAAATACGTATCAACAGATACATAGGCGCTGTTTGCGTGAAATCAAATATTTGCTGTCTTTTTCATTGTACAATAATTACTTGAAATTTAGTCAATTATTAAATTACTGAAGTGTGCTAAATGTCCGTCAGATTGATCAAATAGTTTGTAAGTTATTCAATTTGTTTATCGCGGAGAATGATTATTTACAGAATTGTTCTTGTCCAAACAGTGATCTAGATATATTTAACAGATTGCAATGGATTCTTTTAGGCTTAAATTTTAAGATATATTTAAAAAATTTAAGATCTTATCAAAATTGTTTAATTAGACGAAGGCTGACTTTTTAGCTTTTCAACAACAACCGGACTATTCTGAATAGCTGCAAGTAAAGTTAGGATAGCTATGCTAATCGCCAACATCCGGAACGGATAGGCACTGTAAGAAGAAGAAGAACACTACAGCTTAGAAATCACTAAATCTAGAAAAGACCGTGGTTAAGTTTTTTGGCATCGACTTAATGCCATTTATTTATGGCGTCATTCAATGTATTGACGTACAACGAAAATTGGTTTACTCTTTTTTACCTCGCATTACCTTTTTTATCAAAACGGATGTTGGAGTAGTAGGTATTCAATAATACGGAAGTAATTTTAAGATTTATTGCAACTGGAAATTTTACAAGGTTGGTAAGAGCTTATAATTAAAGCTCTCTCTTACACTAAAACAACCAAAATACTAAATTGATTGATGGATCACTTGCAATGATACCTTAACACGTCATGTATTAGAACTAATAAAATCAATGTTGAAGGAAATATTCCAATTTAAATAGATCTTGAATACAAGTACAATTACCAAATGAGTAAATGCCAAACAGTAGGAAATGTTTTAAGATAAACTGCTTGTAGGTGGTTTTACCGGATTTGTTTTTGGATTTAAGTTGTTTTGTCCAGGAACGGCTTTGCTAAATTTGTATTATTAATTTATTATTGCATTCACTCTTGTTAACTTTAATAATAATAATAAAATAACTTCAAAATTTTTCATTGCAAGAACAATACTTACGTAAGATATGTCTAGCGTTTTTTTATTTAATGTATTAAGTAACATTACATCACAATAGGTATACTTACATAATAAAAGCACAACATAAAGTTACAAATTACAAATAAACATTTACATTATTTATATATTAAAGTGACTCATCTTTTGCCGCCAAGAATTCACTTGATTTCCCTAGGTGTAAGACCTCAAAGGCTATGACTCGATGTTGTGGTGGATAGTTTGTTTATTCGCAAACGCAACAAAGACAAGGCTTTCCCACTTAAAGAGGACATATGCACACATTCTGTATTTTGTACGGATTGTGTATAAGGTAAATAGATCACTAGTCTATCGAATCGATCGAAACCATTTAACTCATTTATTAATTTTAGACCTTTACAGCCAATAAGTACATTGCTGCCCCATTATATTTTTCATTGAGTAGTCGGTTGGATATTAAAGTTTAACAGATCTGTTGCTTGTAAGGATGGGTGTCATAATCAGTTTATATCTAGGTCGTCGATATCCCAATGGATAGGAAGTTGGTGAGATCCAGTAATTTACGATATTTCCAAGTTAAGACATACCTAAACCTAAGTATTTTGAAAATTTGATTAGTTTTAATAATGTGTTCCCAAACTCTAATTTTAGTTTTCTACTGGCCAATGTCTTATTCAGATGAAATCGAGACACTACTGTCTTTGTCAAATTCAAGTTCAACATTTCTTTTACTCTACATCTTCGTAAAGATTTAATTGAATTTTGACAGTGTGCCAGTTTCTTGTATAGAATTTCCAATCTCCTAAAATTTTGAATAACGCTGGGCCCATGGCGGTTTCTTAATATTGTTCTGAAGCTATTTTCTTGTGGCATTGTAAATTAATTAGTATTAAACTGGGAATAAGCCATAATTAAAGATAAAAATACGTTTATTGACGTTTCAATTTCGAAATTGAAACGTCAATAAACGTATTTTTATCTTTAATTGTGGCTTATTCTTTTACTCTAACCAGATACATATTCCTTACGGAATTCATTCGGGATACATTTCCTAGCTGAGCTCCTGTCAGCTTTCGTAGCTACTTTGCAGTTATGGATTCCAACCAAGGCATTCGTCAAAAGTCACAGTGTAGGCAATAATATATTCTACTTTTTTAAAGTTCCATGAACGTTGTGAAAAAGAGGCGATCATTAGAACTCTTAGTCTTATCTTCAGAAAACCTAGACAATGATGCCGTAATTTGTAAAGCATCGCAGCGGTATTTTGAAAAATTTAAATACATAACTTTTTTAAATTTCGCCAGCTCTTGAAATCTGCAGCCCTGAACTCATTGTCACCTCACTGTCCCTCTATAGTTCCGAGATCGCATTCAAGTCAAATGTTTTGATACTGCACATAGAAAAGAAGAATGAGAAAAAAAACTCTTGTTAAAAGGAGCAAAATAAAAAGGCCAAATAAGACATAGTGGATAAGGGTTACGAAAGATAACAAATGTATATCTTTGGACACGTAGAATAAAGAACGTTATTTAGTATTTCTTTAGATGTTTCATCATGTGTTTAAAATAAAAATATTGTTAATTATTAAGCGTGATGTGAACGATATAAAAGTATATTATTTGTTGATTGTCAATAAGCATATTCAGCTAAATCCTCCTCTGAAGTTTCGTTTTCTATGTCAAGTTCAAGTGGTTTCGCAACACAGTTCCTAGTGTCAGCGCTGACCTTGTTCTTAGATCGCCTTATATATTAACATGCATAACAATCATCAACATCGAAATTATAATCCATTACTTTTTTTCTTATGATCGCCGCGAGCCATTACCATCTGGAACATTAACTTTTTCTTCACTTGTCAAGAGTACTTACTTTATCGGTAAAAGATAGTAGATTTCAATACACGAATGTTTGGTTTTGAAGAGGATCAATTATTTGACAAAATAAGGGAATTGCGTTTATAAAATAATTTAAACTATTTAAACTTTATTTGAATGTGAAAAAAATTCAAAATTTGGAGATTATCTAATATGTATCAACGAAGTAAAAAAAGGTATAAAAATTTATTTTGTAAATGGAGAGAACGATTTTCAGCTTAATGGAATTATGAATTTGCACTACTTCGCGTATTTGGCTTGTTACATTCCGCAAGGAAGCAGAACGGTCGGATATTTCGCGAAATTTACATATCGTCGGCTTACTTGTAAAACCTTCTAAGTCCAATTTTCAAAACTTTTCAGGAGAAGCAAAAAACTGCTACCACCGTTATTATGGGACCCTGTCTTATAAAATTTTGTTAAACACCACTAAAATGTAATTTTAGTTAAATCAGTAATCCAGTATATAAATATTTGATTATTTAGGCATTAAAAGAGGACTTACGTGCTTTTCATTTATTTATTCGGGACAAAATAAGACTTACAAGGTACATAAGAGTCGATATTTACTTTAAATATAATTAGTTTGTTGGACAACCGCTGTATTTAAAAAATATATTGCACAAAAAATCAAATTTCTCATATGAAATATTTGTCTAATAGATATTAACCATAGATATATGAATTGAAAAAAAATAATAGTGAAACAAATAAAGTTAACAAGTTAGTAAACTATCATAAAATGTATGAAAGTCTTTTGGTATCACGGATTTTAATTCTTGTAAGTGATTATATTTTTGTAATTTTATTTTTAATGGGCCATTGTATAAAGGAGACGGAATAGCACCAATCTTGCTTTTATTGCAACGTCTGGGAAGTAAAGTCCAGGGCATTTTGTAGTCTACTTTGTATTCAAGACTTAGGTCTGGATTGTACTTTATACATCTGAGGTCATGGACAGTTGGGTCTCCAGATTGATTTCCAGGTCTTATTGAACTATAAAAGTTAAAATTGGAAAAATTTTTCCAGAATGTATGATCAAGGTACAGTACTTCATATGGTTTAGGAGTGAGTCTTGCAGTTTTTAAAAGGTCGACGTAGCATCCTGGTGTATAAATTTCACGATTTCTGAGTTTTCGTTCAATTGTGGAGTGCATTGAATCGCACTCCATTTGTGTATGACCTTTTTCAAGGTACTTATGAACCACCACAATTTTTTTTTCATTAGCCACAGACAAAAGTGCGTTTGATAAAATATTATTTCGATTCTGGTAGCCGCAACCATCACTGTAAAATATTATTTCATCATTATCCTGAAGAGTTGGTATCTTATTAAGGATAAAATAAGAAATTATTGTAGAGAATTCGTTCGCGGACAGTCCACCTTCTCCCTCGTGCCACACAAAACAATAACCATCTTTGTTTTTGAGATCAAATATGGTAAAATTGTGGACTATCAATTTAGTCTTATAGTAAAGCGCTGAAGCTTTTAAATTCGGTGCAAGAAGTACACTCTGTAAATCCATGGTATATACAAATTTACCCTGCTCCTTGTCTTTGGACTTTTCTGCCCTAGCATTTTCTTTATTTTCTATGTGTCTTTTATAAGCATCCTCTGATACATTTTTAACCCTAAATCCCACACAGAGGTCACATTGGTCTTTTTTGGGCTGGTGTATGCTAAGATTCATCTTTTCGAATTCCTCCATAAATGTTTTAACTGATAGGGATTTTTCATTACACTTATTTTCATATTCTCGGAATACTTCCATCTTTGATCTTCATACGGGTTCTAGGTATATTTTCGTAGTAGATGATCTACAATAATGCGACTCGAGCTTTGGCAGACTTATTAGAAAGGAACGCAAAATATTCCTAGGAGAGTCATCCTTTGTTTCCGGAGATATTTTAGACCTTTTCAGATTTTGTGAAGAGGTATCACCGGGTGTTGCGTGAGTATCCTCTGTATTTATATTTGGATCATTTATTTCTTTAACCCATTCAGACACAGTCCATTGTCCAACGCATAACGTATGTAGAAACATTGTTTTGCAAACTCTATGTAATTCGTCACATGAATTTTTCAGATGAAAATATAGTGATCGGCCTCTTCTAGAGACTTCGTTGATTTGATGTTTTTTATCTTGAGCTGCACCAACTCGGACTAACATTTGTACCATGGTTTTTTTCTCTCCCCATGTCTTTTTCCAAAATTCGGAAAATATTTTTTCTCTTTGCTGTTCGCTGAACAACCTACATTTTAACAATGCAGTTTTCTTTGCACTAAGTTTGCAATTACATGACGGTTTTATACTTCTTTCTGGTTTGTCAACATCAAAAACATTTTTGCCGTCCATCTTTCTTCTACCGAGATATTTTTCACCGTGTTCCCTTTTTTGTTTATTTTGAAATTGGACCCATTGTGAAATATCAGCTTTTCTGTTTCTTTTTCTCTTTCGAGAAACCGTGGGAGGAACAGTTATGTTTACATTATCGTTATCTTCAAAGTTATTTTCTTCTGAGTTGGTAACATTATTCTGGTAGGAGACTGAATCACTTGAAGAACTGTCCACTGAATCGGAATTAGGAGAATAGAGAGACTCTTCTTCAGCATCAAGTTCACTATTATTCGTAATGTTATTTTGGTCGATTGAAAACTCATTGAGAGCCTCAAAATTTTGCACTGCGTTTTCTAAACAAACATGCTGCTCTTCTGAAATAATAAATTAATTAATATAAAAAACCTACTAACGAAATTGTGCGTTTACTCACCACTATTTTTTTGAATAGTAATAGAATTATTATCATCTGCATTATGTGCGCACTGGACTTTAACAGTGGTAGGTAAGTCAATAAACTCTATGGGCAGATCATTAATATTAATATTATCTTCCCAATGTCCTGAATCAATAGGTTTTGGAAATAATGGTAAAATAGGTAAAATATTTCCACAATTATGATCAATGTTATCAAAATTGTTATTTTCTCTCGGTGAAACTTCTGGCGTGGCAACTAATTCTAATATCAGCTCTGTCCGAGATTTGTAGGAAGCCATCTAAAATAATATAACAACCATAATCTAGTTTCTTTAAATAACACGTTACAAGTCATAAAAAATGTATAATTTGATTCCTTGAAGTTTTTTCAATTAATATTTTAACTTTACTTTTAGTCTGAAAACCATGTAAGTCCCTAGCAGTGAATATTTTAACATTAATTTTAATATGAAAACCGTGTAAGTCTACATCAACAGGTTAAGAATTTCATTTAAAAATTACTGTTAATTAAAATGGGATAAAAACAGTGTACATACCTTCTTAGCTATTTAAGTTTAAATTTAACTGGAAAACATTAACTGTTGCTAGCACTTCTAAGCCAAAACCATCAATTTTTAAGACCGATTACTTACTAACCTCCAAATTAATGTCAGCACGTTTTCACAGACCACTCACAGACATAGAAGGTTTTCAGAACTATTTTAGACTGAGAGACATAGAAGTTCCTCGTGTTTCCACTAGGGACGAGTTCCGATTGGTCTCGACTTAGAATCTATTCACAGTTATGTCGGGACGGATTTATTAAATTATTTCCGTAAAAAACCCCAAATGACCGAAAATCGGACTTAGAAGGTTTTACAGGTAAGCCGACGATATTTTTTAAATATTTATCGAATGATACCCACTGGGGTTGGAGTGAAGTGCAAGTTTAAAATATTACATAGAACCCTCATTTCTTTTATTACATATTTGGTTCTTTTTATTCGAATTGTTGAACATTTTTTCGAATTATTGATAGATGGCGCTATATTTGATGATTATTTATCCTGAAATCCTAGAAAAATTATGGAAACTATTTAATATCTCGTGAAATACACTGCTAAATGAAAAATTCAAAAAATATGTAAAAAACCGTAGAATAGTTTCGAAACACAATTCAGATTTCTGCTTATAATCTGAGCCTTCTAAAAATTGCAAGGCAAACAGACGTTGATAAAAGATGTTAAAAGGGACATGGGGAATCTAAAATTTGCATTCCACGACATGTCTTTTACAACTAAGCAGAAATCCTTAGCGAATTATGCTTCTAGTACTCACACAGAGTAAATCCGAAATAAAATGAAAAAATACAGCAAATATTTGATTTCACGCAAACAAATCCGATGTATCTGTTGATACGTATTTCGACCTAATAGGTCTCATCAGAACAGCCATTCATAGGAGTTCTCAACGCGAAAAATCAATATTTTCTGCCTTTTAAGAAGCAACAATAAAATGGCTTTAATACGGACGCGATAGCGACATCTAAGTACAAAAACCGTAAAATAGTTTCGAAACACAATTCAGATTTCTGCTTTTAATCTGAGCCTTCTAAAAATTGGAAGGCAAACAGACGTTGATAAAAGATGTTAAAATTGACGCTGGCTGTTCTGATGAGACCAACTTGTCATTATGTGAACAAAATTTAATATCTAGGCCATACCAACAATATTACCAATCTTAACCAACATCTAGTATAGTCCTACCATATTTCTGAGAGACTCCTTAATATTCAGCTCAGCGCAGCGGGTGCTGTTGTTCGATGTGTGAAATTCCATAAACAAGAGACCTACCTTAATTACTATTTAACTGGGAATAAGCCACAATTAAAGATAAAAATACGTTTATTGACGTTTCAATTTCCACTTCGGAAATCGTTCTCAAAATTTTGAGAACGTATGTTCTCAAAATTGAAACCTCAATCAACGTATTTTTATCTTTAATTGTGGATTATTCCCAGTTAAATAGTAATTAATTTAAAATGCCACAAGAAAATAGCTTTAGAACAATATTAAGAGATCTACCTGTTTTATAAACTGATTCCTTGTTTATGTAATTCACGCCTTAAACAATAACATCACGCTGAGCTGAATACTGACGAATCTCTTAGAAACATGGTAGTACTATACTACCAAAAATTGTCTTCTAGAACCTGTCGCAACTAAAGACAGTGATAACGTTTAATTCAAAATTTAAAACTTTTAATTTACCATTCAAATATGCTCAATAATATCCAAAACACACAGCCTTATGCTCTTATTCACTTTCCTCTATACACTGTATTAATGGTATATCCACCAACCATTCTATCGTCCAACATATTCATGACACATATTAACTTCTTATAAACCAAAATACAACTGTCACTCTGATATGGGTACCATCCCATGTCGGTATTAGTGGTAACGAAAAAGCTGATTGCCTTGCAAAAAAAGCCGCATCATCCACGGACACCATTATCAATATACCAATTTCCAACGATCTCAAAGCTAGACTGAAGAAGCTTATCGTCCAACATATTCATGGCACATATCAACTTCTTATAAACCAAAATACAACTGTCACTCTGATATGGGTACCATCCCATGTCGGTATTAGTGGTAACGAAAAAGCTGATTGCCTTGCAAAAAAACCGCATCATCCACGGACACCATTATCAATATACAAATTTCCAACGATCTCAAAGCTGGACTGAAGAAGCTTAATCTATCCACCTGGCAAATTCACTGGAATAAAGTTGCTTCAACGCTGCATGAAATCAAACCTTCAGTGAACCTATTTACCTATTGCAGTTTATCTCGAAAAACTATGGCAACCATACGGAGATTGCGTATAGGACATATCCGTCTTAGTGTACACCTACATTGGAACCGTATTTCTCCCGATCCGATATCTGGCGACGTCGGCCGACGTCGGATTAAAAACAAACTCAAGGTATTAAATCAGAGTGCCTATACTGCTTCGTCATGAAAGCAGTATAGGCACTATGATTTAATACCTTGAGTTTGTTTTCAATCTGACGTCGGCCGACGTCGCCCGGTATCGGATCGGGAGAAATACGGTTCCAATGTAGGTGTACACTAACTCATGACTACCTGATGACATCAACTCCACAACCAAAATGTCAGCACTGCAATACGACTCTCCGAATCAGACATATATACTTATCGAATGCCTTTTTATGACAAAATACGTCATCAGCTCGATATCAGTACTATATTCGAAGAGGTCCTAAACAGCACAAACCAAATCAACAAGGTTATTAAATTTCTCGAGAAAATAAAGCACGTCCAATATTTTTTGAATAATAGGATTTCCATCTTCACACTCTTGACACATCACTTCAATGTCACGGAGTTTCCCGAAATAAAAGTCTCTCTCTTTTTCAAGTCCATCAACGGTCAACTTGAATTCGGCCACTTGATTCGCTAGCTCATCTATTTTACCTGCATCGCCAGCTTGAGGTCTGTTAGAAATTGGTTTTGCAGCAGTTGGCTTAACGGCATTTACTTTGGGCATAGCCCTAATGGCAGGCTTCGGCTTAGTCGGCGAAGTCTGTTGTGGTTGGAGTACGTGCGCAGAGGGCGTCGCGTTCGGCCGACGTAACATCAAAGATTGACCTCTAGGGGCGTTAGATCCTCCTTGCCCAAATTGTTCTCCGGCACGCGCCCCCAACGCATCGTAATCCGTTCCTTTGTAATTGACATCAAAAATTTTCTCGAGAAAAGTCAACTGCTCAACAAAATATAAATGTTATGTTACATGTTTTTATTATTTTCTCTTTATGTTAAATGTTAACTACATTATTTTGTAATTTATATGATATTACCATGTAAATCATAACTCGTGCTAATGACCGTAGATGTCACATGCACTAGGTATATGCAATAATTTACCAATATTTTTCAAGAATTGAGGATAATAACTAAGTACTTGAGGTTTCTGCATGACGTTGAAGATTACTGTACTGCGACTATTTTAAACTTTTGTTTTTTCTAGTTACATTAATTTTCTAGAAATTTCTACTTTCAAAAAAATACCTTTAATAATTTCTTTAAATATTTTATCTTTAAAAATCATTCCACTTTATCCTATAACTTAATGATTTGTACCTTCCTCATTGTTAATTACGAATATGAATGTGTTAAAATTATAACAGTATAAATTATCCAAAATGCCATATTTTGAAACATTGACCAAAACAAATCGCTGATTAAAAAAAAACAAGGTAACGAATGTGATTTTTTGAAAAGAGAAAAATGATAAACAGTTCTATCTTGTTATCAATCTAACAAGGATTGAACATTACTCTAAAATAGAGTTATCTTGCTCTTCTCAAAAGTACCACTTTTCACATTCAATAGTTTTTGGGTTTGATAAAACTAGTACTTACATAAGTTAAAATACAAAAATTCTGTAATATATCACAAAATTATATCCATATTTCACGGCAACGATATAAAACGACACTGAATAAACCAACTACAACAGCAACATACCGCGAAATGGTAAACTTTTAATGCAAAGCGAACGAATTTACCTACCGTAACAATTTTCGACTTCATTCACATTTCACTGTTCTAGTTATGGTGACGTTGCAGATTTGTAAAGTTCGCAAACAGATTTTACACAGTCAACCGCTTGAATTAGTGTTGTTTTACACACTTTTCAACTACTTTTAAAACCTGCAGAGAAACCTTGAGAATTTCCGGATATGAAGAAAAATATACGACTTTGTGACTGTCTTAGTGCAAGGAGGAAGTAGGAACTAAAGATTTCTTGTACGGTTTCCCATAGGTATTGAATTTAAAAGAGTATTATGATACTTCGCTGAAAGTTAAGTCGTTAAATGATATTTAAAACACACAAATGAGGGATTTTGTTCCACATAATCTAAAGATTTGCAGCTTTATAGGTTTAAAGATTTACAATTAGATCGAGATTTGCAATCACAATCGATTTAAAATGGTAAATGAATAAAACAAAGGGATGAATAAATCACCTACATAAGTACACTAGAGTATACTAGACCAAGCATTTTTTTGTCTGATTCACTTAAAGATGTTTGACATTGATAGCATTTGGCAGAGTAAGGCTCAAAGATGTAATAGATATTCTGTATAATAAAGAAGTTCCCGTAAATATTATAAGGACTATCAAAAACATATACCAAAACAACAAAATGGAAATGACAATAGATGAACAACTTATAGAACCTATAGAAATAGGCATCGGAATAAGACAAGGGAGACTCATTGTCCATCATTGTCAGAATGTCTCAATAATACTTTATGGCAAACAGACACATTAACACTGAGATGGAGTCAAGAATTTATAAAGCCAGTGTAAGACCAATAATGACATATGCATCAGAAACAAGACAGCCACAACACAAAGGCTACTGGAAACGGCAGAGGTGAGAGTACTGAGAAGAAAGAAAATACACTGAGAGATCGAAAGGGAAGTGAAAACAGTAAATAACAGTAAGTACATAAACGAATGAACACTAAATAGAAAAAAAGAATGGAATAGCCACACAAGCAGAATGGGGGAGACCCATGTCGTCAAACTAGCAAGAGATAAATCATCAATCGACAGAAGTATTTTTTAGTAAACTTCGTCATTTAACTTCTATTTTCCAGGATTATTTGGAAAGATCTGTTGCTCAGAAGTTTTTTTACGAGCCCTGACTTGTTCGGGCAAGGTATTACATATATAAATTCATAGATCATGTCTTCTCTCTACATTGTATCATATGGATGCCAGATCTATAAAGACGACGGAAGTGTTGATATCTTTAGATATTTTGCTCCGAATAAGGTCGTTAGTAAGAGGAGCTAGTCTATACAGCTTCTGCCTGGGCCGAATCTAGCTTGATTTATAGGTAACATTTCAAGAAAGATATTATTAGTATTATTGATTCTGTTATATATCAATATATCGAGTAGCTTTTACATCATACTCAAAAGGGTAATGGAGCGGTAACTTTGAGGACTGCCGCTTGACTTACTGGGTTTTAGGATTGCAACGGTTTGACAGTCTTGAATGTATGAGAGATTTAACCGTTTTGTAGTTTTGAGATGTAACCCTCGCGTAATGTATCACCGTGTTAACCACTCTACCGTATTAAGAGCCTTACTAGATTTCCTCTTGCTTGCTTAATGGCAAATAAACCTTCGTTGGGGCGTTGTTAAGTTAAAAGGCAAAGGTGCTGAGTGCTAGGAGAGCATGGGGTGATACGGTCAACGGTATTGACAATGTCATGTAGCTACAATACTTCTTACTTTGGGGAGAAAAAAAAGAAAATGAAAAAATACTATACATGTTTATGGTTGACTAGGCAAATAAACAGAATAATTACTGGACCAAATGTTAATTCTTTACGTGAAAATTTCAAGTATATTTCTAGTCCACTAATTTTTCGCAAAAAACATACCGGTCACGGTTAGATCATTAAATTTGTTCTTAAACTGATTTAGTTTTTTAAGAAACGGTTGCTGGTTTATTTAAAAACAAAATCTAGTATTAAATATCACAAAAAATAGAAATAGTTCATATTGTCCTTTCAGCCATGCATGACCACAGTCGGTTAAGTAATAATTTATATCGAATCTCAAATGCCGCTTAAGTATAGAGATGTAAAGAGCAGTGAATTTTAATGAACAAGTACTACTGTTACTGAAAATACTTTTAAAAAGATTAGAGAGGAATAGGGTCATGTGGTGGAAATGTGATACATTGAAAAAAGTGGTGCAAAAACAAGACAGATAATATTTTTAAAGAAAAAAAAATCAGAATAACCCGCGGATACACCGAGAACACCTCCATAGTAGTTAGCCCTTTTGCGCGACAGTCTGTCTTGAAGCATAATTAAGTTACGTCGAATTATTTAGCACGTGCAGAAGTGAGACATTCTTTAGGTTAATATAAGACGGGGTTAGGTAAAAAATGCCAAGAAAACGTAAAAAAGCTTAAATCATATGACAATGAAAACCCTCAGGCAGCATTAGATCCTAGAAGGTTGGTTTAAAAATGGCATCAAAACGCTTTAAAAAAGATAAATCCACGTTAAGTAGACGATTCTATGGAAAACACAATAAAATAACGTTCGAAATCGATCGATCGAATGTTGGCAAAATGGAGTTTTGCCATGACAAAACAAGAAAAGGTCCAAATCATGAATGTGTTGCTTGTGTGAGTTTATTGAGGACTTGAATACACTACATATCTGACTTGGAGACAATGAGTTTGTATGTTATCTATTAGATTTTAGAGGTAAATTTTACAAGCTAATGTAGGTTAAAGTGTGACAGTTCTTCTTTTAAGAAGTCCTTCTCTTTTTTAAATTTAATGTTGGTTTCGTCCCCCTTTTAAGTGTTTTTTATGTTTTCTGTGTGTCCTGAATTGTCCTTAATTGTTTTAATTTTAATAATTCTATATACTGGACTTTACAATCATTTTTCATATATGAATTTTCAATAGAACTTTATCAAAGAAATGTGATAATTACAAGTTGAAAGAATTGCACACCCACACTATTTGTACATCTAATCGCATTCATTGTCATATAACTGTCACCTTTATAAAATAAAGTCTCAATAAATAACACACATTTCATAAATATATCTCTTGAATAAATATAAATAACTTTTAAATAATTCATTAATATAGAACATCACTCTCATCTAACAAACAATCACATTACACCTATCTCTACTTCATTGGATAAAATCTATCTCCTCAAGAACTTCCCTGATTATAGTCAAACAATTTCAATAGCAAATTTAAGTTCTCCATTCAACAATACAGGATAGTTTGAACCATATTCTTCCAACCATCAATTAATAGAGTAGCGGCATGTAAGTAATATTTTATTTATTTATTTACTAATTTATTACAATTTAATAGACTATTTTATACCAATTTGTGGGTCTTACCTTGTCTGCTTAAACATTTTATTCATTTTGAAAAACCACAAACATGTAATATTGGCATAATTACTGTAATTTATATCATCTATCTTTGTTTATCTTTATAAGACAACACCCTAATATGGGTTTTATTATTTCAGCATTTAACTAACTTTGTATCGAGACCTGAAGATGCTTTGCATATTGTAGAAAGCGAAACCGGTCGTCTAGATAGTTAAATTAAATTAATTGTGAGTGTATTATTTATAATTTCTTTTACCTATAAGGAAAGTTCCATTCATTTGTAGATGAGAATAACAACACAACTAAATTTACCAATACACCTGGACATGACCGGTTTCGTGCTTTTTGTAAAAGGCAAAAGTTAAGACAGAAGAAGATGAAGCAGTTAGAATTAAAGAGGCGAACGACAACCAGCCATCCACTTTTAATTTATGGCTTTTACTACTGCGTATAGGAAACCATCAATTAAACCTAAGTAACTCATCTGAGCTTATCAGATTTTAAATGATGTGATGTGTTAAAAGTTTGTTTATATTTCACAGATGCGTATTTTCTCGTCATTATTTAGATCGACTTTTGGGATATTCTGCGTTTCAAATGAATATTCCGGTTATGGAATATGTTTTGTTTGGGAAGCGAATGATTTTTAAGAATTAGATAACGCTCGCTGTGGTCGCTGCTGGAAGCAGTTGACTTTAGAGTTTGTCCAAATTTTACGTCAAATTTGAAATGTTTCTTTGTTTTTCGTCTTATGTTATGAAAGATTGGTAGTTTTGCAGTTAATTCCTATTTCCAAATCCAGTTGTACCTATTTCTGTTATGTAAGAAGCCAAGTCGTTTAGTGCTACTTTAACCTCACTTATTTTTCTCTGGTCGTCTTTCCAAACCATTGATGCAGTTCTTTTTTCGTGGGTAGCAGAAATTTCAGTATAATGTCAGTTTTACCCCCAGCAATTTTGTGTAAAACCCCAGTGCAATCCAGGTAACTTTTTCGTGGTAAAATGTAAAGTAAATATAGACATTTTTTTAATAATAATAATTTGCTTTCATAACAAAAGGATTTGGAACATAGATGAAACCAGTTTTTCTTCTGATACTTCTCGTATTAAGGGTGTCCCTGGAAAGGGGCAAAAAATTTCTAGGAATGTATACGGCTGAGGAAAAGAAAATACCTTTGTCATGGCATGTATTTCAGCTTCTGGCAGATTACTACCACCACTAATTATTTTTCAAGGAACTAACTTATGGTCTAGCTTTACCAAACATTTTATATACACACTCGGAAAAAGTTGGATGACTACCAATATTTTCCAGCAGTGGTTTATGGCATTGAACGTGAACTAGAGAAGAACGCCATTCCACGACTGTCTGATTCCGGCTTTAGTGTTTTACGGCACTGGTTTTTGATTGTTGATTCTGGTGGTGTTTTGATGGTGATTTGTTGGTGTCTTTCGGAGGAGGCGTGTTCAGAGAGTTTTCAGAGAAGAAATGGAACGGTTCTTTTCAGAATTTTTTTGATTATTAGCAATTGGATTAAATAATTATGATTGAATGAATTTATGAATTTTGGCTCTAGTAGGAGTACCCACCCATTCTCCGAATATGTGATTCTTAATACATCACAAAAGTGGACGTACTACTACGAATTGGAAAGGAAAAAGGAATTTTACTTCGACATCTACTAAGCCATGAAAAATACCGTTTACTGCAGTAAAAGTCTAAAGTAACAGAGCAAACCTGGACATGGATGAAGACGTTAGTGGCTTCACAACTTATGACAGTGATATGTCAATACACTAGTCCAATATACACTAGTCCAATATGATATATACATTAGTCTAATTATATAATATTGTGGCACATAAAAATTAAAATCACCATAACGAATACCATAGTTGGTGGCGGAAGAAGATAGTGCTACTGCCATATCTTATTGGTTCCCTTCTTTACAACACTTTTTCATTTCGAAAAATGTGTTAATGTAACTGCAAAGAGACAATGTTAGATTGTAAATAAAGGATATATAAAACTAATAGCTAAAAAACGTAAAATATATTACAAAGCGTTAGACAAAAGGGAACCTTTGTTTTAGTGAACCGCAAGTGTGACTATTAGATACATGTTACAAAATAACAGACTACAACAAACTCTACACTGCACGATTTAGATTTTTGCATAAAATGTTTTAAAATCGTTTCACGGATTTAAAACTTTTTACTTCTCATAATAGCTTATCTTGAAGGTTGAGTGAAGAAAAACGTTATGATTCTTTATTCTGACACTAACTACTATTACGCAACAGAAACAACAGATAATGCGATTTTAACAGACGCTAGTTATTTGGAGGTCTGCAATTGTTGCATAAAATCCTGGGAACGAACAGAAGGAGGTAATGCAGGTAAATAACTATGTGCTAAAATGTAAATTTGCAATTCTTTACCATAAGAACTACAATTGTTTGAGAAATTCACATTCATTTTAGAAATTTATAGAATACGCGTCTCGTCTGCCCCAAAGATTCAAAGATAGTTCAAAAAATAATTATAGATTATAGATATGCATTGTATATGCAAACATGTACACATGGTAAATATTGTGTTTAAACAAACTAACTAGAAATCAGAACGATTTCCGAAAGGTATGGCTTATTCACAGTAAAAATAGTATCCTAACCTATTAAGATGATCAGGAAACATAGTTCATATAAAATACATATATATCTATGTAACGTGTCTTATTTGATCAATTTCTGGATACAAATCTTTCCTTGTCTCTATCCAGAACTGTTGTCATACATCTTATTTCAGCACCCTTTTCAAGATAGTATTTTTATCTCATCTAAAGTCCTTCTTTGTGTCTTTAGTATTTACATGGTCGTCAATATCTTTCTATTTATTCCATCTCTTATCATTTTGTCTCACCATGTTTAACTATATTATCTACTACTACTTTTTCATTTTGGACACTTCTCTTCTCTCATTCAAGTTATTGTGCGTACCTGTTGTGTTTCCATATATTTTTATTCTTGAAAGCTGATTAAGCGAACTGATTTGCATTTTTATTTGTGCTGTCTCATTTTTATTGTTTAACTTTATATGGTTTATATCCTACCATCATTAAGCTGAAAGAGGATATAGTTCTGTAATTTTCATCCATTTGTATGATCCAATGTTTATCCAATAAGCCATTAAGATCAAGAAACACCCCGATTGTCTCGATAAAAGAGACGGCAATATTCGGTTGCCTTCAACACAAAGACTTCTTATGCATAATAAAATGCCGTCCGTTAGTGTCATCAATTCAGCCCCGCCTTCAAGAATCTTTACACCGACTTCTGCCAAAAACTCTAAGTTACCTAAGTCACCAGTAAAGTACCATAATTGTAGCAAGTGACTTACGTTTTAATGGTTTTTTATAGGCCAGTTAAATTTGACGTTTACCCTCTAGAAAAAAATATTTCTGTTCCGACAAAAGAAGAAAATTTAATTATTATTTATTAAACAAATTAATGAATTATTGCAGAATCTATTTAATCTCTTAAAAGTGGCAGACACCTTCTTCTGACAGTTCAAAGAATACTGAGAATACACAAAGAATACATTTGAATAATTTGACTAGTCTATTTTTAAACTTTGATGGTACACAAGGCAAATATCGAACACAGTAGTTAATCAAATCTTGCCCAAGTACTTTCGATCACAAGATCATCCTCAGGGGCATTTCGTCAGTTGTGGCCTATCCAGCAGTAACAGAATGTCATAAATGTAAATTGGGACATAACAAATACACTAAACAAAAAAAAAACAAACACTTTAAAATTTAAAAATTGGAGAAGCTACATTTTATATAAAAGCCGGAGACAGAATGTAGCTTCTCATATATAAAATGTAGCTTCTCCAATTTTTAAAAGTGTTTGTTTGTCTTTGTTTAGTGTATTTGTTATGTTCCAATTTTAATTTATGACATTTTGTAACTGCTGGATAGGCCACAACTGACGAAATGCCCCTGAGGATGATCTTGTGATCGAAAGTACTTGGGCAAGATTTGATTAACTACTGTGTTCGATATTTGCCTTGTGTACCATCAAAGTTCATTTATTCGAACATTCAACCTTATATTTATTTTTAAACTGTTCAAATGTTTTGGCAAGGATTTGGGTACTAAGGAAAATGTAACGTTGTCAGCGCGTCTGATTCAACTTGAAGTTATCTGCAATGTTGTAGATTATATCTTGCTCTAACGGTAAATAATGTCTGAGATCAACAATTTCGTCCCAGATTAAGGCAATATAACTTTCAACAACGGCATTGTTTGGGTACCTGTAAGTCAGTTTCATAAGCGTACTAACAAGAGTTTCATAAAGCAGAGAACAGAACTGTTTGTGGTGTTATTAGAAAAATGCGCTTTTAGGTTTACTTTTTGTCAATTTTGAGTAATTTAGTTTAATTTAATTTGGTGACTAATAATAAATATGACTGACAGTAGTAATAGTCAACCGTGTATTAAAAAGAAACATCACAATTTAACACGCGAAGAAAAAACTGTGATCGGAAATGTATCTGAAGGGCTTCGAGTCAGAGATAACAAACGATAATACTACTTTGAAAGTTGAGATAAGAGGAGGGAAACAAACAAAATTGGATGATACGGCCATTCGTCGTGCAGTACATGAATTTTGTTTCCAAAAGGAATCATCACCTATAAAAAAACTGCTTCGTCTCTTCAATCTAATGAAAATATTCCAAAAATATCAAGACGTGTTTTGTTACGTACTTAAAATGAACTTTAGGTATTTAAAGAGAAAGAGTAATAGTACTCTTCTTGAAACAGAAGACATAATTTTATGGCGCAGAAAGTATCTGAAACAAATAGGAGATAATGTGTCTGTAGATAGAGGTGTGTGACAAAAATTTGGTAGGATTTAAATGCGAAAAACAAAGGACAAGCTTTCCTAGATGGATAGGTTTAAAAGGCCCATCTGGAAAAGGAAAACGCCTTACTATTAGCCATATTGGTAGCGACTCAGGATTTGTTGAAGGTGATTTAAATGCATTTGTTTCTAAAAAGACTGGAGATTACCATAATTTTCAGATATTCTGTTAAAAATCGAACCAGGACCTGTTATTGTTATGGATAACGCTCCATACCACTGCCAGCGTGTAGAGCAGTTACCAATCACTAAATGGAGAAAAGCCGGGATTGCGGATTGGCTTACTAAAAAAATATTAAATTCAATGTGAAAATACCATTTTGTCATAAAGATAAATATATTGAATACGTAGTAGATGAAATGACGCGAGAACGAGGCGTAATTGTAGTTCGATTGTCGCTATACCATTGTGAGTTAAACCTGATAGAACTTGTATGGGCTCAAATAAAAAATGAAGAAGCGAGGAACAATGTTTGCTAGGACATGGATGTCTACGACAAATATTGTGTTTTTTTACGGCATATGACTTGATGCCAGGCATTCTCATTAAACAATCTAGAAGTGGTAGGAGA
Source organism: Diabrotica balteata (assembly GCA_918026665.1). Lineage (NCBI taxonomy): Eukaryota > Metazoa > Arthropoda > Insecta > Coleoptera > Chrysomelidae > Diabrotica > Diabrotica balteata. The sequence continues at coordinate 25,295,728 of OU898276.1, read as the reverse complement.
AAATTCAGAATGGTCTAATCCTGAACATATCCGAAAGAGCGATATCGAAAAGGACTTGAAAATAGAAGCTGGACCAAAATTATCAATATAGTAGGAAATTACAAACAAAAAGGTTCACAGTATGGATTGTAGGCTTTCGCGTACGGTGTTTTCTAAGGGTAAATTGTTTTTGAAGTTTATAGTCCTTATTCAGGAACTGCCTACCGTTATCAGAAGGTATTATCTCAATATCAAAAGATTAAATCCAATCTATCCTTACAAAGAGTTCATAACCAAGCAACTATCGAGGCCATCCACTTCTTCAACAAAGTTGGGCCAACGAGAATAGTTGAAACGACGAAATCTTCGAAAAGTTTGTATAAATTACCGTATTAGATGAAATAGGGACAATGTTGGATAAACTCTTAATTCCTAATAAAAACAAATAACTATATCTTAAAAATTTCATAAATATATGCATATATACCATTGGTATTTTTGGCAACAAAAATGAATGACCATTATGATGATAACGATGATGATTTTAAGCAGAAAAAATTCTTGTTTCGTTCATCAAGATCATAAGTTCAACATCAGTTTCGCAACATCCGCGTTTACCACATTACTCAGTGGGTAATGAAGCATCTAACGATAATAACACAATGAAGAAAGAAAAAGTTATGTATAACTGTTAGAGTAACTGAAGTGCAACAGATGGCTTCTGGATAACGATTTCACCGAGTTTAATAACAGTATAAAGAATAAATATATGTTGGTTTGTTGTTGACATTTGCGTTCACGCGAAAACACGGATTAGCCTCCATCTGCTTGATTACAGGTACGGTTATCAGTTCTATTAAACGCAATCGGAATGATTTCAACCTCGATCGGGTATTTGTTATTGTTAGCGTAACTGAAATTAACTTATTAGTTACATTTTTTCTAGATTTTAAAATCAGTATATGCAAAAACGATATATTTATTGACGTTAAGACAAAAACCATATATTTGATTAATTTTGCATGATTATGAGACTACGACAATTAAAAAACTGTACTATAAAGAATGTGGTTCGGTTTGAAACAGCTTAATTCTAGTAGAGAATTTGAAACTTTTCTACTTGCTTCGCCTACAAATTATCTCTTCTTTGTCGCTGTAAATGCAAATTATGTCCCGTTTAGCCAAAACTTCGTCTGACATGTTTTGTCTAATATCTTAGGTTCATCTTTAGTACAGCCTAAAATTTTTGTTAACTAAAATATCTCTTCATTAAAATTAAAGTGATGAAACTCTGCCTTAAACTATTGGGATAAATATGACGAAAAGAGGTCTAAGGATCCCAATAACATGTACAATAAAACAACCACAATGAATATGAAGAAATGAACCTAAAAATAATACGTAGAAAAATGATTTCTACGATTACTATAGTAAACTAAACTCATGATCTTAAGTCATTTCATTCCTCTGTGTAGATGCAAATTTCGTAAGGTGAAGTGGGATTAGCTCAATTGGAAAACGATATCAAAAATATCGAGCCTAAGTTAGAAAACTACGAAAGATTTTCCAAACTTATAATCAGCTGTACTAAAAAACACATTCCACGTGGTCTAACCAAATCCTACATCCCCTGCTAAACCGAAGAATGTAAAAACCTGTATGATCAATACGAGCAAACCAGAGATCCAGACGTAGGTCTGGTGGAGGATGACTCTCTAAGAACCACCAGGTGGAGGATAACTCCCGAAAATTTTAGCTTCATGGAACCTACTTATAAAACTGGAAACAGACCCTAACATCGCGACAACATCAAACTCAGAAGACAAACACAGTCATAGAAGTTCAGAAAAAGAATATCAGATCAAAAAAATCAAAACTGCGCAAGCCTGCTAATTATGAGCCAAATAGAGAACGAGGAATTTTTCAATGCACTATGCTTAATTAAGTGCCGCAAAGCTGCAGGAGTTGAGAAAATATTTCCAGAGTTCATAAAACACACTGGTCCAAAAACTTGAAAATGGCTTCTATTCTTTAACCATATAATCCAGACTCAAAAGCTTCGTAAACTATTTAAACAAAACAAGGTCATAGACAATTTGCATATCAGGCAAAGAGCCTTCACTACCAGAGAGTTACAGACCAATCATCCTTTTAATGGGTGCTGTAAGGTTTGGAAGATGTTCATCTACGCGAGGTTTTTCCAATCTATCAGCTTAAAGATTCCAGTAGAATAAGCCTTACATGTGCCAGAAAGGAACTGCACTGGTCAAGTTCTTTCCCTAACAACATTTGTTGATAATGGCTTCCAAAATAAAATCAAAATGGCAGTAGCTTTCATTGATCTGACTTGCGCTTGCGACACGGTACGCCAAGAAGGCCTACTACTTAAATTGCACAATCAATACAAGACGGACACAATCAGGAAAAGCGCCTTGCATAAGTCTATTCAACAGCCGAATAGTGTGCTCCAGTCTGGCTAAAAACTCACCACACTAACGGTTTACAATTAAATCAAACCATGAGATATATTACCGGGACCATAAAAAGCACGTCAATTCAATGTCTTCCCGTTTTAAGGAACATTGCACTAGCCACAACACGACGGCTAGCTTCCCTAAACGCTTAATACCAGAAATATAAAACGACACGATAGTAGACAGTGCGAGAAAGAACTGGGGAGATGATGTAAGGAAATATGTTGAGGCGACTTTCGCATTGGGAAACAAAACTCTGAGATATACATGTGAGAAATAAAATCATTAGCTCGCTGAGGATGTATCAGAAATTACCTGGAGAATATCAGGAGTGTGCTAAATACAAAGGTGCAAATGCATAAATGCAGAAACTATAGAGGAAAGTCTGACCATCATACAAGAAGCAGTGAGAGAAATAAAAGAACAACACCTGAAGAAACATTCAGAGAAACGAAAATGGTGGATAACCGATGAAATACTTGAACCTATGGATCAGAGAAAGAAAACAAAGAAATTCTCCAAGAATATAAGAGAATACATACCATCGTCAGAAGAAAGATAAAAGAAATCAAGGAGAAACAAAAAACAGAACCATGTCAAGAAATAGAGGAGTATCAGAGTCAATATGATAACTTTAATGTCCATCGAAAGGTGAAGGAAATAGCTGGAAAGTTCCCAAAACGCAACAGTAGACAAATAACAGATGATGAAGACAATCTTGTCATAACCAAAGGAGATAAAAAGAAAGTATGGGAAGAATAATTTTCCACGACCTTAGAATAATACAAGAACCACCATTGAAAGTTCAGGTCTCGAAATCCTGCCAGAAGAAATACCGGCTGCTGTCAGATAAATGAAGGATGAAAAGACACCGGGACTTGATGAAATTCCTGCAGAACTTCTGAAGCTTTTAGATGCAGGACAAATAAAAATAATAACTGAAAAAGTACTGAAAGTAAAAGTTTGTGAAGACAATAGGACCATAAGCCTAATGAGCCATCTGCTGAAGCTGTTTTTAAAAGTCATCCACAAAAGAATTTACCGGAAATGCGAATAACAAATTGCGCAAAATCAGTTTGGATTTGTGGACGCCGTTGATACAAGGCTTTATTTAGCGTGTAGATATTGTTTCGGAAATGTAGAGATGCCACCTGTGATCTTTTGACTACTAGAAGGCGTTCGATAGAGTCAGGCATGAGCAAATGATGGAAGTCTAAAGAGGACAGGGATTGACGGAAGAGACTTAAAAATAATTACTAATCTGTATTGGAATCAATCAGCGGTGTTCCGAATAAAGCATAGCTTCATCTAATCGGAATGCATAATTTCATCACTGATATTTAATCTGTACTCGGAGCACATTTTTGAAGAAGCTCTTAAAGATATTGATGAAGGCATCTCAATAAATGTAGATCCAATCCAAACCTCCAATAACCTGCGGTATGCAGATCATGCAATAGTGTTTTCCAATACTGGAAGGGCTGCAAAACTTAAACGGAATCACGTAGAACATATGGACTGGACAGCAAGGAAAACATAACTGGAGCAAATCTGTATGTGAAGCAAATGAGAATTTAACCTGTCTCACAGTACAATTACTATAATAATCAATTATAGTGTATTTTTATGTATGAGAGAGTAATAAAACAATAAATTATGTATGCAAATCCCTAAACTGTTGATACGGGTGACTCAATAAAAAACAGATATTTGTCAACAAGTTTACAGAAGTATATAGGAAAACAATTTTAAATTGAGTATGACCACCAGGTATAAAGGTTGGAGCAGAATAGAATACAATAGTTGTGAGGGTTACTAATCCCTAAATAAGGTTGCCAGTGTCGGAGTGATGGAGGTTAACAGGTACTAATGAATTTGCAAGAAATGTAAGATGTTTATTTTATTGGTTATATATAACCAATAAAAGTTTAATAAGTACCTACCTATTTGCAAAATAAAGTTTAATTCTTTAGATAAAATAAAACGTTTTATTTTATCTGAAATGAGTGCATTCCACGAAGTAAGGGTTTCAACAATCAAACATTTAATTCTTTAATTCCAGGAATCTACGACAGTAATTGACTAGATAATTACCTTCTAAACTTATTCCACAGAAAATGTGATAGTGGGTTTTTCCATTTTGTAGGAAGGTCCAAGTGGCGTATTCAAAATTCTTAACAGTTCACTAAAAGTAGGTACTTCAGTTGCAAGATGCAGTTTATTGTGTATACTAGTGTTATGGAAAATTTGGAAGTGCCGTGTAAACGCCGAAAAATTGGTCCTTTAACAGTTAATGAAAAAACATTAATATTTAATTGTTTTAAATCATTTACAGACAAACGTTTATGTGAAAGTGTTGATGAGACCGTTGAGTTAGTTAGCAGTACACTTGGTGTTGGGAAATCTACGATTTACAGAGTTATTAAAGAAGAGAAATGTGGTAGTTTTCAAATGCCACGTAATGCTCCAGGGAAACCAAAATTTCAAATAGAATATCATTTTAAAGAAGGACTTCGACGGAAAGTGCATGAATTCTTCTTTAGACAAGAATTTCCAATATTGGATAAAGTTCTTGTCTCAGTTCGAGATGATAAGGATTACCCAGAAATGAGTCGTTATGGAAACTTTTTAAAAGAAATAGGCTTCCGCTGGAAAAAGAATCCCAGAAAGTCTATTTTATTAGAAAGAAGCGATATTGTCATATGGAAAAGACATTTTCTAAGAACCATAAAGGAAAAGAGAAACCAAAAAAGAAAAATATTTTATCTTGATGAAACACATGGATCAACGAGGGTCATACACCAAATAAATTTTGGCAGGATGAAACTGTTACAAGTCAAAGGCACGCTTTTGTAAATAACTTATCTACTGGTTTAAACCCACCATCAGGAAAGGGACGCAGGCTAATAATAGTACACATTGGCAGTTCAGACGGTTTTGTTGAAGGTGGTTTATTAACTTTTGAATCAACTCGTACCGGTGACTACCATTGTAGCGTTTTTTTATTTAAGTGTATAGAAAAGATTTCTGTGTTACGTCCCTGTTGTTTTTACCAAAGAAAACAATCGAAATAATATTTCAAGTTTTTTTGACGAGATTTTTAAATGCGTATATTTCTACCGATTCAAAAGTAAATATAGATGTTTTTTTGTCTGTGTTTAGATTCAAATATCGAACCCTTTGTTATAAGCCAGGTAAAACTCAAGTTTAAAATACGCACGTATTTTGTTAATTTGTATTATGTAAATTTATGATGCCCCCTGATAAAAAAAAAGGTTTTATTTGTTTTCTTCGTTAAAAACGCAATAAATCATGAATTCCCCTAATATTAAAGTTGTTTTTCGTTATTAGTCGAGGGTCAAAAAAAAGGATATTTGTTTGTTTAGGCAATAAAGGAACATTTAAAATTTGTTTTTTTGTCGATACGAGCGAGGGGATATTGTTTTGGTTCTGGAGTTTGTGGAGAGGTTAGCTGCAAGACGGAAGGGAAATTTTTGGCTAGTTTTCTTGTAAAATGTAACGAAGCAAAGGAGTCGAAGAACAGATTTGAAACGGTGTAGATGTTATACAATGTAGAGTCCAAGAAAAGATTTGAAACTGGGCAGACGGCTGACAATGTAGAAAGTCGGTAAAGAGACCGGCTAAAAAGTGTTGAAAATAGTAGACTATATTCTATGTAATATGTCAAATTTGAAAGGAGTAATCACTATTTTCATTTTTCTAAGTACCTAAGGGATTTGTGTTGCCTGCAAAAATTTTCGAAAGATAATCTCACATGTTGCCGTTGTGTCCAGTTTTATGTATTCCTGTTTTTTAAGAAGCCCTTTCCAAAGTCTTGTGTTCCAAATTTTTAACCTCAAGTTTGTAATATTTGTCCTAAGAAGCCGTCCCAGAATATGTCTCACAGTATGGAAATAGATTTGATCGTGTGGCAGAGAAGGTAACCCCAAAAATCTTAGTGTGTTTAGTGAAACCAAGGTAACCCTTTTTTGTTTTAAACTTTTGAAGGAAAAGAAACATTAAAATAATAATTGCTTTCATACAATTTAAAAGTTTTAATAATTAATATTGTAAATCTTAGAGTGTGGTTATGCTTTCAATTTGATTTGTTCTCCGTTGTAAGTAAGATTAAGATTTTATGTTGACAGCTAGCAGCTAACTTTATTATTTTTTTTGACAATAATTTGCCTTGGTTTTTTAAAGAAGATTAACCTCTCTATGAATGTTTTCATTTTAAAGATATTTCTTTATTTGTAATAAATTATTTCTGACACAGTTTCATTAACAGTACAACAGTTAATATTTCAGTAAAATTTGTAAATATTTATAGCAATCTCCTTTGTAGACAAATAAGCACGTAAGTTTTTGCTAATTTTTGTATTATGTTTATATAATATGTTCTTGTAAAATCTGTATTTTTGATAACTGTTTGGTGAGACAAAAATAAATGTTTAATTTGTTTCTCTGATCTATTTTGAGTTTTATTTGAAAAAGATATTTTTTTTTTATATTTTTGATGTTATACAATTATTTCCCTAGTTACAACTAGTGGTTGTAATAGGTATAATTGGGCACCTCAAGTGGCGCCCTATATTAAATTTCTTGAGGTGTTTCCGTTAATTTTCATTCTGTTTGTCCCAAGAGATTTGTATAAGTACCCCTTTATTTCTTTTTTTTGTAGTTGTCCAATCCAACCCCCAATATCTTCAACTTATCCACGACCCAGCTCTCCAACAACCAACTGAGTGTCCGTAAGCACTTTGTTTCGATTATTTTGTTTGCCCAATCTTGTCCCCCATATTCTTACCCTGTGGTAAGCAAAATAATCGTTACAATTTTGTCGCCCAACCTAGGGGCTTTTGAATATTTCCGTTTCTTTTAGATTTTGATTTCCTTTTTTCCCAAGCCACATATCTTTTTCAGTTTCCCCAGTTCCCTGCCATATATATGAAACTTTTTTTCCTTTTGAATAGTGCCCCAAAGTGTCTCACAAACAGTAGAGTATTTGTATTACAATGTATGTATTTTGTACCAACATTATGTATTGTTTTTTTTTCAGGTAATGTACTTATAGTGACATATGTATTGTTTCTTATATGTAATGGTAAATGAAAGCAAATATTTGAGTTAAATATTTAAATATGAGTTTTAATTGAAGTATTGATATTGAAAAGGATTTAAAAACAGTAGCAAATTATACAGTTACTGTTACATTTATTTTTTTATTGATTCGACAAATTTTACAGAATAATCGGTTTTTGTAATTTTTTATTTGTTGGGTCATTTTGAGTAAATGTGTGTATTCGTTTGAGTGACTTTTGAGCTATGTAGTTGAGAAGTAGTATTATGCAGTTTGTCTTCTAATTAACCGTCTCTGAAGGTGTATTTAAATGCCAAGGGTTAATTAATGTTGTTGTACGAGGGGTAGTCATTGTGAGTCGTAGAGAAGATTCGACAAGTTTAGTCTCAGTAGTAGACTGTTTGTTTATTGCGTATCCTTTCTTGTATCTGAAAGACCACAGGTGTAATATTTGTGATCAGGAGATGCTGTTTTAGTTTTGACTAGGAGCAGTCTCATTTAGTTTTCGGAACAAGAGTTGGTTTATTTTGGTATTAGTTAGTGTAGCTCACTCAAAGGTCAAGTTTTCAATGTTATTAGTATTTTGTCTTTCCTTGTATGTACGGTTTATGTTGTTTGTTCGTGTCCATGTTGTCCCATGTTGTTTGAAACCATTTTTTTAGTCCTTTTTAGTGGAAGTGTGAACTTTTAGGAGACAGGTTAGAGATCTCATTTTTGTTTACCAACTGATTACTAAGTCAAGAGCAGAAGTTGCAGCAAACTGATTGAGTTTTGGATTTCAGTACGCGGGAGTGCAAGTGAGACTTACTATCAGGTGATAAATGGAAACGGTTGTTTCTTAAATTTATCATATTTTCTACTAGTTGTTGAGGTTGATTTCAGTTATTTTGTGTGTTTGCTTTCATCCAATTTTTGAAAAAATGAAGTCTACTCAGGTTAATCATTTGAAATCAGGAGAGTTATCTTATGAGCTTTTCATAAGAGGTAAAAATGTCCCAAATAAGACAGTTGATGATAAGAGAAAGATGTTAAGAGCTTTGTTGGCCATGGAGGCCACTTCGTCTTCAAGTTTAGTCGATTTGGTTAGTAATGTAGTAGATCCTGAGAAAGAGGTGTGTGAGATTAAGTCGATTGTAGAAGATTTATATAGTTGTGCTCAATCAATAAATGTAGAATCAACCAAAGCTGATTTTGCTAGATTTGAGACAAGGTCTTCACATTTAAATACCAGATTAGAAAATTTCCCTATGAATGATGTTGAGGAAGATGTTAAAAGGTTTGTCAATGAGTGTAAAGATGATTTGTTGTTGTTACAGGGTGATGTGTTAGAAAAACTAGAATTATCTGATGATTTAGTAAAACCATCCACTAGTAGCCCAGTTTCAGTCCCTGTAGTTCCCAGTTGTACAGCCCCAGCCCCAATAATACAGGTTTCAACGCCTGTCATTATTTCTGATTTACATATCAAGTTTAATGGTGAAAGTAAAGCCCTTCCCACATTTTTAGAGAAAGTTAGAGATTCTGCTAGGTCTCGGAATATTTCCGAAGACATCCTGTTTCGCTCAGCTATTGAGTTATTTGAAGGTAATGCTGCTATTTGGTATAGGAGTGTTAGAGATAAAATTAATAGTTGGGATGAGTTGGTAGCCCTACTCAAATCTGCTTTTTTACACCCAGATTATAATGATAATCTCTTCGAAGAAATTAAAAGTAGAAAGCAAAAAAGGAATGAATCCATAACCATTTATTCAGCAGTGATGGAAAACCTTTTTAAACGTTTGGAAACATATCCTAGTGAAGCTCAAAAAGTGAAAATAATCAGGAAAAATATTTTAGTGGACTACATTCCACTGATAGCCCTTCAAGATTTTGCTACAGTAGAAACGTTAGTAGCAACTATAAAACGTTTAGAGCAGAATGTCCTGCCCTTGTTGCAGACTACTAAAGGTCTTGCAGGTATTTCGATTGATGATTCAGAAAAGCCCAAAGAACAAGTTCATGTGGTGAATAATCAAACCAAGCAAGATAGAAGTGGAGTAGGTGACAGACAGGACAGAGAAAATTCTTCTAAGAGACCCAATCCCAAATATAAATATGAGAATAATAGACCCAGTCCTCCAGAGAATACTGAAATAAGAAATCAGTCTTTTTCGTCCCCACCCCCAATGATGCGATCTTTTTCGTCCCCACCTCCATTAATGCAGTCAGTCCCTTTTCAAGCTCCAAGAAATCCGAAAAAGATTATTTGTTTCAATTGTAATAGACCAGGTCATATTTCCCGTGACTGTAGAAGCAAGTCAGTATCTTGTTATCGTTGTGGTCATAAAGGTGTGACCATATCTTCTTGTCCCAGGTGTTCAAAAAACTAGGTCGTGTACAGCCAGTCGGCAGTTGTACATTGAATAGATATAAGACCGACAGACCTCATAAGTCATCATTAAACCCAATTTTTGAAAAGAAAGGTTTTGATAGTCGTCCTCATGTTAGTATTTCCATTTTCTCTAAAAACTTTGTAGTTCTTTTGGACAGTGGTTGCTCTACATCTGTTGTAGGTGCCGCTGGAGTTGAATTTCTAAATTCTCAAGAAATTAAATATAATCCCACATCTACTAAGCATGTCAGCTTAGCAGATGGTTCGAATAAATCAGTTGTTGGTACCATTGATCTTCCAGTAGAAGCTGATGGTGTTTGTCATATGGTAAAATTTTTTGTTGTACCTTCTGTCCCTCTCAATTTCATTTTGGGAAATAATTTTATGCAGCAGTTTTCGCTATTATTAAACTTTGAGAATGGAACATGGTATTCTTCCCAAAGGAAGAATAAAATAGAAACTTTGTATTCTGTAGACCTATTGTCTACTTCGGAGAAAAATATGGCAAAGTCAATAGTAGAATCTTTTGGAGAAGTCTCTAGTTCTAAATATATTGGAAGAACCAACAAAATAGAAATGGTTATTGACACAGGTGATGCTAAACCATTTAAGAAAAGACAATATCCTTTGTCCCCATACATGAATAAAATTCTACATGAAGAGTTGGATGAAATGTTACGATTAGGAGTAATCGAACCAGCACAATCCCCATGGTCAAGTCCAGTATTGTTAGTTAAAAAGAAGTCAGGAGAGTATAGGTTTTGTTTTGATGGTCGTTCATTGAATGAAGTTACAGTTCATGATAGTTATCCATTGCCCCAGATAGATAGAATTTTATCATTGCTTAGAGGAGCTAAATGCATTAGCTCTATTGATTTGAGAAAAGCTTTTTGGCAGATCCCACTTCATCCTGACTCAAGGAAAAAGACAGCTTTCAATGTTTCTGGTAGAGGTTCTTTTCAGTTCACTTCTGTTCCTTTTGGTTTGTGCAATAGTGCACAGATTCAACAAAGACTTGTTGATGCTATTTTTGGACCTGAATTCGAGCCTTATATATTTTGTTATTTGGATGATATTATAGTATGTACTCCAACTTTTGAGAAACACATTGAGTTGTTAAAGATAATTAAAGAAAAGCTTAAGGAAGCAAACTTGACCATCAATGTTGAGAAGTGTGATTTTTTTAAGTCAGAGTTAAAGTATCTTGGTTATGTAGTTGGTAATAATTCTTTGAAGACAGATCCAGAAAAAATCCTTGCTATGGTCAATTATCCTAGACCAACTAATTCCACTGAAATTAAAAGATTTATCGGTATGTGTTCTTGGTACCGTCGTTTTATTAAAGATTTTTCCAGTTTAGCCTCCCCTATAAATGATCTTCTTAAGGGTCATCGTAGAAAGAAACAGCCTGTAGTATGGACAAGTGAAGCTGAACAAGCTTTTTTGAAAATTAAAGAACTTCTAATTTCTACTCCTATTTTAGCCCAGCCCAATTTTGATCTTCCCTTTGTTGTGCAATGTGATGCATCTGACACCGGTCTTGGTGGTGTTTTAACACAGACTATAGATGGTGAAGAAAAGGTTATAGCATATGTTAGTAGATCTCTTTCTAAAGCTGAAAGAAATTACTCAGTTACAGAGAGAGAATGTCTTGCTGTGATCTTCGCTATCGAGAAATTTCGAGGTTACATAGAGGGAGTCAAGTTTTCGGTCATTACTGACCACCATTCACTTCTTTGGTTAAATAAATTGTCCAATCCTACTGGTAAATTAGCCAGATGGGCCATGCGCCTAAGACAGCATACTTTTGATTTGATTCACAGAAAAGGAAAATCCCATTTAGTCCCTGATGCTCTATCTCGAGCTCACACCAATGATCCAGTAGAAACTACCCAAGATATTTGTTATTTAGAAATTGATCTAGATAGAATAGACCCTTGGTTCGATAATTTGAGATCAAAGATAATCCGATCCCCCCTTGATTTTCCACAGTGGAAGGTGGAGAATGATTTTGTTTATAAGTTTGCCCCTACCAGAAATTCTTTTAAGACTAATGATGTAGAATGGAAAATTGTTGTGCCCAAACCACAAAGGTCTGAAGTTATGAAGTCTTGTCATGAGCCACCTACGTGTGCTCACTTTGGATTTTCCAAAACTTTGTCCCGTATTCAGGAAAGATATTATTGGCCCCAGATGCGTGTTGATGTGCTTAAGTTTGTCAGGTCGTGTAAAGTTTGTGGTGCTCAGAAGACACCAAATTATGCTCCATTAGGTAAAATGGGTAAGCAGAGAGAGGCCAAGTTTCCTTGGCAAATAGTTGCAATAGATCTGATAGGTCCCTTTGTTCGTTCAAAGAAAGGTTATACGTGGTTATTAGTAGTAGCTGATTGGTTTAGTAAATATACTTTAGTCCAACCTTTGAGAAAGGCCACGGCTAAGAATATTGTTGAGTTTTTGGAAAATGATGTTTTCCTAATGTTTGGTGTTCCTCAATATGTGATTTGTGATAATGCCTCAAATCTGAACAATCCTCTCTTAATTGAGCTCTGTAATAGGTATAACGTTCAGAAAGTATGGTTTAGCCCAGTATATGCATCTCAGTGTAATTTTGTGGAGAGGAACAATAGAACCATTGGTACAGCAATACGTACGTATGTTAAAGACCACGTAGATTGGGACAAGAATTTAGCAAAGATAAGACAAGCTATTAACACTGCAAAGCATGAAGTGACTGGATATACTCCAGCTTTCCTGAATTATGGCCGTCATGTTCCTTTAAGTGGAAACTATTATGGTGTTGATCATAAGGATCAACAGAATCAAGATATCGAGATAATTCCAGGTGACCGTAACATGTATGCTTCAGAAGTCAAAGGTATAGATAAAGTTTTTGAAAATGTTAAGGCTAATCTTCGAAAAGGATATGAACGTAACGCTAGGAGTTACAACTTACGAGGAAGAGAAGTCCAATTTCAAGTGGGTGATAGAGTTTGGAAAAGAAATAAGGTTTTGTCTTGTGCTGTCAACAAGTTTATGTCCAAACTAGCACCAAAGTATATTGAAGCAACTATCAAGGAAAAATTGTCACCACTGGTTTATCGTTTGTCAGATTTAAATGGTTCGGATCTTGGTAAGTGGCACATTAAAGATTTAAAGCCTTTTGTGTCAGATGAGGACAATATGTCATCTTTAAGTAATTAGTTCATCCTATCCCATGTCTGTATTTTCGAGTTTATATGTTGATTTGATTTCATCCCTTCGGAATATTGTTTCACTTTTGATAATTTTAATTCAGGTAACCCATTTGGGAGACACATGTGAGAATCACATTTTGTCATATGTAGGTATATAGATTTTGGGTCTATATCCTAATTTTTTTTGTGGAACCGTTGCCGAATTCCCTGTCTCGCTAGGCGTATAGTGGAGATAGTAACGCCTACATATTAAGTGTAGAGCAATTTATTTTGGATTTGTGTATAGCACTTGGTTTAGGCAACGAGGTGTCATGGCTATGCCTGCCCGACAAATCACTTGTGTTACTGCTGTGAATGTCAGCGAGGTTCACTGCAGGGCATAAGGTTAGCTTCCCCCAAGGCATAGAAACTCATGTCACCTACAGTTCAAGTAGAGTCAAAAATTTCAGTCTACTCGACTTTAAAGAGTCTGGCGATCGATGGCACGCTAGCCCATTCTTTGTAACTAACTTTGTTTTTGTTGTTTAATCCCACGCTAGCCATCATCTAAAAGATATTATTAAGAAGTTTCGACTCAGTTAAGAGGTCATCTTCTGATTTGGTTTTTGTTGTTTTGCCTTTATCAAAAACTGGATAAGAATTATCCGAGTTTTTTCTTTTAAGAAGGGGCATTGTAGCGTTTTTTTATTTAAGTGTATAGAAAAGATTTCTGTGTTACGTCCCTGTTGTTTTTACCAAAGAAAACAATCGAAATAATATTTCAAGTTTTTTTGACGAGATTTTTAAATGCGTATATTTCTACCGATTCAAAAGTAAATATAGATGTTTTTTTGTCTGTGTTTAGATTCAAATATCGAACCCTTTGTTATAAGCCAGGTAAAACTCAAGTTTAAAATACGCACGTATTTTGTTAATTTGTATTATGTAAATTTATGATGCCCCCTGATAAAAAAAAAGGTTTTATTTGTTTTCTTCGTTAAAAACGCAATAAATCATGAATTCCCCTAATATTAAAGTTGTTTTTCGTTATTAGTCGAGGGTCAAAAAAAAGGATATTTGTTTGTTTAGGCAATAAAGGAACATTTAAAATTTGTTTTTTTGTCGATACGAGCGAGGGGATATTGTTTTGGTTCTGGAGTTTGTGGAGAGGTTAGCTGCAAGACGGAAGGGAAATTTTTGGCTAGTTTTCTTGTAAAATGTAACGAAGCAAAGGAGTCGAAGAACAGATTTGAAACGGTGTAGATGTTATACAATGTAGAGTCCAAGAAAAGATTTGAAACTGGGCAGACGGCTGACAATGTAGAAAGTCGGTAAAGAGACCGGCTAAAAAGTGTTGAAAATAGTAGACTATATTCTATGTAATATGTCAAATTTGAAAGGAGTAATCACTATTTTCATTTTTCTAAGTACCTAAGGGATTTGTGTTGCCTGCAAAAATTTTCGAAAGATAATCTCACATGTTGCCGTTGTGTCCAGTTTTATGTATTCCTGTTTTTTAAGAAGCCCTTTCCAAAGTCTTGTGTTCCAAATTTTTAACCTCAAGTTTGTAATATTTGTCCTAAGAAGCCGTCCCAGAATATGTCTCACAGTATGGAAATAGATTTGATCGTGTGGCAGAGAAGGTAACCCCAAAAATCTTAGTGTGTTTAGTGAAACCAAGGTAACCCTTTTTTGTTTTAAACTTTTGAAGGAAAAGAAACATTAAAATAATAATTGCTTTCATACAATTTAAAAGTTTTAATAATTAATATTGTAAATCTTAGAGTGTGGTTATGCTTTCAATTTGATTTGTTCTCCGTTGTAAGTAAGATTAAGATTTTATGTTGACAGCTAGCAGCTAACTTTATTATTTTTTTTGACAATAATTTGCCTTGGTTTTTTAAAGAAGATTAACCTCTCTATGAATGTTTTCATTTTAAAGATATTTCTTTATTTGTAATAAATTATTTCTGACACAGTTTCATTAACAGTACAACAGTTAATATTTCAGTAAAATTTGTAAATATTTATAGCAATCTCCTTTGTAGACAAATAAGCACGTAAGTTTTTGCTAATTTTTGTATTATGTTTATATAATATGTTCTTGTAAAATCTGTATTTTTGATAACTGTTTGGTGAGACAAAAATAAATGTTTAATTTGTTTCTCTGATCTATTTTGAGTTTTATTTGAAAAAGATATTTTTTTTTTATATTTTTGATGTTATACAATTATTTCCCTAGTTACAACTAGTGGTTGTAATAGGTATAATTGGGCACCTCAAGTGGCGCCCTATATTAAATTTCTTGAGGTGTTTCCGTTAATTTTCATTCTGTTTGTCCCAAGAGATTTGTATAAGTACCCCTTTATTTCTTTTTTTTGTAGTTGTCCAATCCAACCCCCAATATCTTCAACTTATCCACGACCCAGCTCTCCAACAACCAACTGAGTGTCCGTAAGCACTTTGTTTCGATTATTTTGTTTGCCCAATCTTGTCCCCCATATTCTTACCCTGTGGTAAGCAAAATAGTTGTTACACCATGAAGACATGAACGCTGATGTCTTTCAAGAATGGTTCGAACAAATGATAGATCTTCTTCCTAAGAACTGTGTAATAGTAATGAATAATGCAAGTTATCACTCCAGACTTATAGAAGGACTGCCCACAACCAAGTGGTTAAAAAAAGACTTGCAGAATTGGCTGAGTTCAAAAAATATTACGTACCATCCCGGATCTATAAGAAAGGAACTTTATTCGTTGTGTGCCCTTCATAAAGAAAAATTTAAAAAATAAATTGATGAAATTGCCAAAAATCGTGGAATGACAGTACTTAGATCCCCACCATATCATTGTGAATTAAACCCGATTGAACTGGTATGGGCACAGATAAAGAGTGAAGTTTTAAGAAAAAATACCACTAAAACTGGGAAAAGGCAGTAAATCACACTATTAAAGAAGAGGAAAAAATGTGGAAGCTGGACAATATTACTGATAAAATGATCGAGCCAGTTATTATAAATTTTGGTTCTGAAAGTTCATCTTCTGAATCTGATTTGGATTTGTAACAGGTAGCTGTAAGTTTTATATTATTATTTTTATTCATCTATTTAACATACCTTAGACGGTTTTAAAAACTCTTTTTCTCTTTTGTAATTTTTAAAAATTAAAAAAAATGCGAATTTTTTAAAACCCTTTTTAATGAAGGCCAGTCAGTTCTAATATAGTGTGTGATAAAAGAGGTCACTTTTGTTTACATACACATAACACTTTATAACACTGAAATAATTCATTTATTTTTTACAATTATTCAAAGTAATTTTCCAATTAATCTTGAGCACGCCCATGGAGTGGTCGAAGGTACCAGTTAAAATTATGCTAATTACTCTCTCGTTCATAAAAATAAACTATAGTCGTGGGACAATACCCAAGAGATTAAATGTCGCAACGGAAAGGCAAAAGTGCATTCTTGACTATGAGCTCTGTGTTCAAGAGCCTCACCTCACCCTAGAAACAAAACTAAGACTCCTTAAATGTAATGCGTACGCAGTGCTTCTGTACTGAGTAGAAACGTGGACATTGAAGGAGGAAACTCTATCAAAACTTCAAACTTTTGAGCTATGGTTATACAAAAGGATCCTGAAGATACCATGGACCGACAAAGTCCCCAATAAAGAAGTACTATGGAGAATAAACACAACCACGGATTTGGTCAAGATCCTAAAGGACCGTAAGCTTAAATATCAGCTACTCCAATGCATTTTGTAAGGTTAAATTAAAGGAAAAAGGGTTCCAGGACGAAGAAGAACCTGAGGGCATGATACAGAAAGACCTCAACACATAGCAAAAAACAAAGTCATCATATCCAGAATGATCGCCAAAATTCGAAACGGACAGGCACCCTAAGAAGAAGATCAGAAGTGTCTCATGTTCCTATGGGATTAAAGGGCATTGATTATGAGAGGAATTATCTTACTTTCGCAAAAACGAAAACACAAGGAAATCATAGAAAATTTATTTTCTGTCCTATCTAAAAATGCCCAATTCTGACAACTAAAAAGCTTTATTCTTTTAATTATAGTAAGAACTAAAGTTTTAACACCACTAATTGTTTTATTTTCCGATGATTTATATCTGCCTTTTTACTTAGATTAAAGTAAAACTGTATATATCCACTTAAAATTCATTATGCTGCGCGGTATGATTACAACATAATTAACATACAAAAGCAATAGACGTTCTTTTATTAATATTAATAATAATGGAAAAATCCCGCTTTTAATGATTAACAGACCATAGAGAAACGGTAACGCCTATACGTACAACAGTGCAATAATCGTAATGACTTGTCAGGAAGCGCACACCCATCCTTACTCTTACCGGAAGGATACGGCTGAATTATTATTAGATAGATACTGTAATTGTAGATTTTCTTCTGTTATGTTATGTTTGTTGTATTTATTGTATAAAATACAATAAGAAGAATAATTTATATAGATTTTTCCCATCTGATTGTTAGAATATAATATAACAGAGTACTTTCAAAGATCACAGAAGTTTTATAAACGTTGGTATTATTTCAACGCTTTTGTCTGCATACACTACTCTACCGCAGGTTAATGATCATCAAAAAGTTCATCCTTTACCAAAACAAAGAAACTCTCCATTCTTAATAATATCACACAAAGAAACCAACAGGTTTTTACCAACCGATTAAACAATGTAAATAGATGTCACACGAAATTTACATAATGACCTTGTTGCTATTCTCGGTTTCGTTTAAATCCAATAAAAACACAATTAATGATTAATTAGTGGACAGTTAACCTGGCACACTTTTACTGTAACTTCTTGAAGGAGTGAAAGCTTTATTGAGAATAATAAATAAGTACATATTGAGATCTTTGACCTGGGTAAGTAATATATAAATATGTATATTCAGTGAAAAGGCGATAATGCTGGGAGATACGATTTTATACCTGAGGAAGCAAAATAAACATGGGTGCTGAGTAAACTACAAACAAACAAGAGAACAAACAATGAACAGGTGGAAACTAAGTTTAAAAAATAATAAAACACTTACCCAAATTATAGCAAAAGACTCAGTGACTCAGATGATGAGAAGTATCCATACTTCTATGGATACTTCTAAAAGAACTAAGTTAGTTTTTATAAAAGTCACAAAGAACAGAAGTATGTAAAAGAACAGTAAACTTCATAATATGAAGGACAAACAGAATACCAAATCACTGATAGTGTTATAATCACAAATAATCGTTAATAAAAGGTTTATATTTAACTTTACGATGTTGTTTCTAAGTAAAGCAAAGAAAATTTACCAGTTTAATAACGTAGTTTTCACTTTAACCGCTCATAAAAAAAGAAAACCTCGAAAAAACCCGTATTTTCATAGTTCTAAGGAATTTTTCCCACCATCAAAGTATCAATATTTCGGATTATACGCCCTTTTAATGACATTTACAGCGCTACTTTTAGTTTGTTGTTATATACTATAAGTGGTTACTAGCACCCCTTTCTTCATATTAATTGGGAATTTTTTTGATACATTTTAAGAGTTTTATATTCTGCCCATCCAAGCTGTATTTTTCTTGAAACCTAACTTGTCTTTGTTTATTCGGATTTCGCGTTTTTAAGATTTAGATGCTTTACTTTATCGACCGCTTTCTTCAGGTCCATTAGATATATGAATGCTGGTCTGTTATACTCTAGTGCTTTTCCTGAAAACCCTGCTGTTCATCCGCTAAGGTAATTCTCTGATTTATTTGGCCTTGCAATATTTTGGTTGTAAGCTTCAAAGTGGTGTTTAATAAGTTGATACCTCTTTAGTTTTCAGGTTGTTTTTTATCTCCTTTTTTGTATAGTAGGATAAGCTCGCTTTTCTTCAACTCTTCAGGTATTTTATTATGTTTGATGATTTTGTTAATTAGTGCTGTTAGCTGTTCTGTTAATGCTTCTCCACCATATTTCAATAATTCATTTGGAATTCCATCTTTACCTGCAGCTTTTCTGTTCTTCAGTTTTTCTAAAGTTTGTTTTACTTCTTGTAAGGTTATCTCGACTTCCTCGTTTGTAATGATTTCTGGTGTTTCTGGTTCTAACATCATTTTCTGTTCATCATTATAAAGCTTCTTTAGGTATTCAATCCATGTGTCGTTATCTATGTGTTTCGGTTCGATTAAGTCTTTCATCTCTGATCTTTGGCCTCTTATGAAACGCCATATTTCCTTTTGTAGACCGTAAAAGTCGTGTTCCATTTCTTTTGAGAAGCGTTCCCAGTGTTCGTTTTTAATTTTTCTTACTAGTGCTATTGTTTCGTTTCTTATCTTTTTGTAATTGTTGTATTCATGTGGTGTTTTGTTAGACATGTATCTTAAGTAAGCTTTCTTTTTTTTCTTTGCATTTTTCTTCAAGTACAAAAGGCTAATAAAATAGCAGGTTGTCTTAATAACACGATATGGCGCAATCCCACATTAATACCGACGTGAAATCAAGAATCTACAAAGCAACAATAAGACCAATAATGAAATACACTTCAGAGACAAGACCGGATACCTCCAAAACTCAGCAACTACTAGAAACAGCGGAGATGCGTTTACTGAGGAGAATTACAGGAAACACACTGATGGATCGAATGAGGAGTGAATAGATCAGAAGAAAATGCAATATAGCAGAAATAAATGAGTGGACACTGAACAGAAAAAAGAAATGGAACGAACACATAAACAGAATGGAAGAGACCCGATTAGTCAGAATAGCGAGGGACAAATCACCAAAAGGTAGAAGAAGTATCGGGCGACCACGCAAAAGATGGAGTGATAACCTAAAATAGAGGCATTAATCGACATTGAACAAGCATTTTGCTTATAAAAAAGAAGAAGAAGAAGAATATTTAGATGGTTACTTGGCCGTAGGTTCGCCACGCATTCTATCTTGATGAAATTTATTTTTAACCCTATTTCTTTACATTCTTTACATAATGGAATATCTTTTTAGATCTTCCAATATGTTCGTTATTTCTCCCGGTTGGTCCGCCATTAAAACTATGTCCTCAGAGTAATTCAAGTGGTGTAGCATTTCTACATCAATATACCTTCTTTTTCTCGGTTAAGAGTTTTCAATCAAATTTTTCCTTATACAATTTGCATTAAGATAAGACCTACTTACACCTGAGAAAGAGCTAGATGCCAATAAAATTGGCAACTCAAGTGTCGTTTTATAGTTACTGGACAGATACATGTTAAACATTATTAAAACTGTTGCACATTGGTTGCTATTTTATTACACTTCTTCTTCTTGTAGTTCCTTCTTCTATCGGAGGTTGGCTATCATCACAGCTATCCGTACGTTATTGAAGGCAGCTCTGAAAAGATCTAGTGAGCTGCAACTATGCCACTCTCTTAGGATTCTTAGCCAGGAAATTCTTCGTCTTCCTATGGATCTTTTGCCCTTAATTTTACCTTGCATTATGAGCCTTAATTATCATATTTCGCACCTCTGATAATGTGGCCTAAATATTCCAACTTTCTTGTTTTGATGTGCTTTATGACCCCGCAATCCTTCTGTAGCCTTCTTAACACTTCAGCATTTGTAACTCGGGTCTATGACATTTTCAAAATCCTTATATAGAACCACATCTCAAATGATTCCAACTTCTTTATATTATCCACTTTTAGTGTTCAGCTCTCCATTCCATACAACAAAGTCAAGAACACGTAGCATCGTAAGGCTCTTATCCTGAGCTCTAAAGGAAGGTCCCAATTAACAAACATTGTTTTCATTTTTATAA
Source organism: Diabrotica balteata (assembly GCA_918026665.1). Taxonomy (NCBI): domain Eukaryota; kingdom Metazoa; phylum Arthropoda; class Insecta; order Coleoptera; family Chrysomelidae; genus Diabrotica; species Diabrotica balteata. Next base: position 25,274,847 of record OU898276.1, on the reverse strand, counting down.
ATGCTTGTCTTGCAATTTTAATGCATGTCCTTATTTCCCTACCGTGGTCATTATTTTCATTTACCCAGGTTCCCAGATAGTTGCAGTTATTCACTCTTTCTACTTGTTTTCGCTCGATATTTAGCCTTCCTACTGTATGTTGATTAGAAATAATCATGCACTTGGTTTTCTTAACGTTCATTTGTAGTCCATATTTTATACTGACTTGATGTAATCTATTTACTAAGCGTTGCAGCCTAATGCACTATTTTGTTATACATTGGTATTATGTAATTGGCAATGTGCATTGGCATTGCCAAAGTGTAACAAAATAACAACTAATGACTTTAGGCGCCAATGTGTTACCAATGTGTAGCAGTAACTACTATCTAGACCACTGCGTGCCAGTTGTTTAACAATGATAACCCAACCATATAACTATAAAATGACACTTAAAATGCCAATTTTATTGTTGGAGTTTCGACTAGCTCATTATCAGATGTAGTTACGTCTTATCTTAATGCAAACTGTACAATGAGAAATATGGCAGCGACAAATAAAAGATTATACTAACTAATCATATAAAAAAGATTCTAACAGCGCAACCCGTGGGAATGAGAATATGGGGTAGACCAAAGCTGGGGTGGATGGATGGGGTAACACAAGATACCGTAAGCAACAAGTAAAGCAAGCAGTAGGCTGGAGATGAAAGAATACTGGGAGAGAACGTAAAAAGACAGATAATACGATTAACTACGTACACCAAATGAATAGACAAAACATTGCACGATGTCACTATAAGAAAATAGATTCTAACATGAGACACATAATAATACGACAACTATAACAGAAGAGGATCAACAAATCATTTAAAAGAGCCAAAAACAACAAAGCACCCAGAGCAGGAAACAGTGCAAGACATTTTTTTAATTGCTAATAGCAATAGTACAACCTTATCATAGTAAGTTCTAGTATTTAGTAAAGTGTTTAATGATAATAGATATTGACTACCAAGTATCGGCTGCTGGAGAGGTTAATCAAAGTTTGAAAAAATATTGAAATATTTTAAATATGACTACAAAAAAGCGTAGAACGTAAGAAAGTTTCGGACCATAAACTATAATTTTAAAAATGTTCATGTGAAGATCTAATCCGCTTAAAGGGAGGCAAGTTTGTACAACTTTTTGCAATATAATAAACATCTTTTTAGTATTAAATCTAAAATATTTCACTAGGTCAAATTGCAGAAGAGAACTGAATCTAATTTAGTAACACTATTTAACATTTCGATTAATTAGTTCAAATGAAACACAAAATCCGCCTGTACTGCCAGATTTGACATTGTGTGACTTTTTTAACTTTATACTCCCAAGGGGTATTATCGAAACAACTGGCTATCAATATAAAGGTCGCGACTATTTTAGTATAATTGTATCACTATTAATTACTAAATTAAAAATTAACTACTTAATTGTAGAAATAAAGAAGTGATCTGTAGCCCAGTTGTTCGAATCAGTGTTCCCACAAAAAGCGTTCATTCGAAACATAAACTTACTTGAAAAATAAATAAAGCAAAACCATGAGTACTCCTTAAATCGAAAATCACTGCACAATAAACAAATACGAACGTCGCCTGTTCAAGCGGACTCTAACTCGCCCATCGTAGTCGCCGGAGCGCGGAAAAGTACTTACTGAGGTACCATCGGTGCCATCGAGAGTGCCGAGGAAATAGACACAACACACACACCGTTACCGCTCGAGATCGGTGACCTGTCCTACTAGATGGATGGTCTTTTTCTTTGTGGTACTACCTCGCAACGACCGTACTGGCTACAGGTAGTACCTAGTGGCCTCTACTTTTCGTTAATGGTTAAGATTTTTGCTAATATGCGGGACTAATTCATAATTACACACGCTAGGAACGAAATGTGGTCGTTTAACCGAACGCGATAAATAAAATAAATTAATTATTACTTCCTAGTTTTAACGATAAGCACAACCTTGGAATATGTAAAGCAGGTTAGATTTAGATGTATGAAAAACAAGGTATATATCTACATGGACACCAATCGTTAGTTTCACGGAGAAAATAGCATATCGATTTCGTGTTACGTGTTTATCCTTTTTAGATTTTTTACCACCAATAAACTTGCTCTTTTAACCTTTTTTTCCTTCAGGTACCTTCAGCATCTTCGCTACGAAGGTTGGCTATCATCATGACTATTTATTTTACCTTTGTAAACAAGTGTTTTTTTGACTTGAACTTCAACTACATGTGCTAGAATATACGTCTTTTCCTGATACTCTTGTATCTGCTATTTTCCCTGCAGAAAGAAATTTCTAGGGACGAAATTTTCACATAAACCCCTTAAGGTTATTATTTTTTATATTGTCTTATTTATATAAAACCCTTAGACATATAGCATTTTTCATATAAAAAAAGCTTGCACGTTATTCAAGATTTACGTCGTCAGAACCCCACAGCGTTGCCAAAACATCAGAATAGTTAGTAAGTGAGGAATTTTTAAAATATCAACTATTTGTCAAACTATTATATTAACAGTAAATACACTTAGTTTTAAGACTACTGCAACCCATTAAAATACATAAGAAAACATTTTAATACAAAATTATATATTCTAAATTTTAAACTTACCTATTTTAGAGATTTAATAGTAAAAACGTCCCGCCATTATTTCTTGTTCAAAATAATCTATCTTACATGAAAGTTTATCAGCTTTCTACAGACAACACAACGACAAGACGACAATACACAACAATAATTCGTTTTTAAAGCTATTAATCTTTAATAAGTATTTATAAATACAATTTATTACTATATATATTATATTATGATCAAATTGTGTAAGAAATCAAAACATAAACAACGTTCCTACTCTAAAAAAACGGCAACACTTTATACACTGTGGCTATAATTGTCTAATATATTTAATTAAAACTATTATTTTGTGGAATATTAGACTTGGAGTTATTTCATAAAATTTATATTTTTAATAATAACAAATGTATTTGGTTATTTAATCAAAATAATTTTAAAATTTCCAATATAATGATGATTACATTTTTCTGATTATTACACCATGTTGACGCCTATGAAAGATCGAGTTGTTCCGTATGGGTTTCGGATTATTAGCTGTCTTAGGAAAATTTGAACTCTAAGGTTGATGTTCTGGAAATTTTAAATACAAGTGACGTCACTTTGTATAAATCGTGACGTGCAAGTGTTTTACTTTGAAAAATGGTATAATTACATTAAATTTATTAGTATCATATACATTAATTTAATTTTCTGATTTAGTTAACAATACCTGATTTTATCTTTTAAATTTATATTAGTTTATTTTTAACTTTTACATATTTTGAGATTAGATCATTATAGGTAAGACTATGATGATTCCTCCCTTTGCGATCTAAACCATCGCAGGAAAGTCTTTAATCTCAAATTAGCCTGATGTGTCTTTTATATTTTGTTATAGTTAATCGTTACAATATTGGACTAAAGACTTGAGTTGCTTCAATATATTTTGGCGCCCAACGTGGGGATGGAAGAACTGTAGTTCTTCCATCTCACGACATCTCTGTTCCATCCAGGCCGCTTTTGCTCGCTTAACCTCGTATCTTATTTGTCGTTATATTTCTCTATATCGACATCTTTATTTCTATAATTTCTTCTTTGCTGAATAAGATCTAGTATGTCATCGGTCATCAAATCCTTTTTCTTTACTGGCTCTTTTTCTGATTTCAAAATTTAGTTTGCTCTGGTAACCATGGCGGAATTTATTATATCTATACTTTGTCCGATATCTTCTTGTTCAGATCTTACTCTAGCTGTTTTTTTTTAATTCATGATTTATCTTATCTCCGAACTCATCTGCTATTACGGCATTTCTTAGGAGTCGATTATTATGTTTTTCTAAACTGTCAATTTTTTTTTTTTTAATTTTAGTTTAAATCTAGCACAGAGCAGATTATGATTAGTAGCTGCGTCTGCACTTGAGAACGTTTTTGCAGATGTAATACTATTTCTAAACCTTCTGTTAATGATAATGTAATAGATTTAATTTCTTAGTACCTTTCCTTGTTGGTCAGCTGAAGATTTCCATGTATATAGTCGTCTTTTAGGTTGTTGAAACAAAGTATTTACTATAATGCAATTCACTTCTTGGCAGAACTGTATTAGTCTCTGCCCTCTTTCGTTCCTTTCTCAAGTCCATACTTTCCGGTTATATCTTGTGTTATTTTGACACCAACTTTTGCGTTGAAATCTCCCATAATAATCGTATCTTCATGGTTTTTTGTGCTTTAGAGAATTTGTTTAATTTGGTTGTAGAGTTGCTCAATTTCTTGTTCTGGTTTGTCAGCTGTTGGTGCATAGACTTGTATTATATTAATATTTATTAATTTATTTTGCAGCTGTATCATCATGATGCGATCATTGAAAGAAACGAAATTTCTAATGCAGTTACGAATTTCTTATTTGACAATAATTGCGACTCCGTTACGTTTGGGCCATTCTGCCTTTCCCGAGTGGTAGGCAATGTATCCATTGCTCTCGATTAGGTTTGACCCTAGCCATTTCGTCTCGTAGATACCTAGGATAGGAATGTCTAGTCTGGTCATTTCCAGCTGAATATTGTGTAACTTTGCGCCTTCAAACATAGTTGTGACGTTCCACGAAGCTATCTTGTGGACTTCCACGACACGGGGTTTCCGTGGGTTTACGACCTGAGGGGCCCCGTGGTCTGGTTGTGATCTTCCTCCCCTGCCGGATCTTGGATTCTGGGATGAAAAATCGCTGTATATTGCAAATATTGATTTAAGTTTAAAAAATATTGATCCTTAGAGAGTCGATGACAGGTTTATAAAAAAAATTATACTAGAATCAAGAATTATTAAAAAGAATAGGACAAAAAGCATCAAAACTAGTGTCTATTCTCTATTCTCTATTCAGTAAAACTATTCTCATCTATTCAGTAAAATTTTACTCGAAAAGTCAATCTGCATTAATTCGACAAAAACAAAATTCGTGGTTCTAAAAAAAATAACGCATCTGTTATAAATATAACTGTATATGTATCGGTATTATAGTGGTAAAAAAACAGATACTTTGGTTAATATTCTGATGTGTAAGTTATGAAGATAATTGCACAATCTAGAGCAATATACAAAAAAAAAACGCAAAATATACTAAGTAAATCAACTTTGAATTTAAACATAAGATAGCGGTTTGTTACAATATTTGCACTCACCATATGAAGTAGAAATGAGACCATTAGCGATGCGATCAGTCTTAGAACAGGAGTCTGCTCTAAGCGTCCCAAAATCACACCAATGTATGCTACTATTAATTGTTACCAATTATTACCAACCTTAATTCAATGAAGCCAGTACTCGAAAAAAAAAATGTACTAATTGATAAGGAAGAAGGAAACTGATGATTTAAATTAATAAATTTCTCAAATCATAGTAAAATAGTATGAATATATGTTTAAGATTCAGAAAATTATATTTATAAACTTAAAGTGTTTACCAATTGAAAGTGTTGCGCGCCACAATTTTTGTAGTTTTATGAATAATTTACATTGATAAAGAAAAATACGTTATTTAAAGATTTTAGAATGTCGTGTTAATAAAAGTGGCTTTAGAGAGTTATAGCCAGAAGGAAAGGAAAAAAGGTTTCGTAAAGTTTGATTTATGCAAAAATTGCATTCGAACATTTTGCCTTAATCCCGCCCTGCGAATGCACTGACATACTCGTTTATCTAACATTTTCAAAAATACTGTTAATCCGAGGAAAAGGGGATTGAAGTTGTTGCAGTGTAAACACTTGTTGTGTTCATCATTTTTTCAATTTCGTTTTAACGGTATCATTTCAGCGCCATTTATCATTTTATTTTTATTCGGCGATATGTGGGTTAAGTTCGTCTGACACGGATACAAATGTACTTATTTACATAAATCCTTTTTAGTTTAGAGATCTTAAACTGCAAGTTGCAATTGCGGAAGAGAAATTATTATTACTACCTCTTCCAAAAATAACTAAAGGGTTTGTTTAGAAATAATTATTTTTAAATATTATCAAAATAACAAAAGTCTAAAAACATTAAATTACCATTTCGTGGTAATTTGAATATTTAAACTGTATTTATGGTTTGTTTGTAACCGCCAAAAAATTTCAAAATCAAAATTTATACTAATTAGAAGCCTACCATCTGTATATACGTCATCAACCCATATCTGTCCACTGCTGAATGTATATCTCCCGTACCATTTCCATGTTTTCCGGTCTTGAGCAGCTTCTTCTTCTTCTTCTAGTGCCGATTCCACTAATGAAGGTTGGCTATAACCATTGAAAATTTGTCTATATCTGCTGCTTTTCTTAAAGACGGCTGTGTGTTGAACCTAGTCCACTCACAAATGTTTTTCAGCTAGGATATTTGTCGTCTATCAGAGCCCATTTTTCTTTCGATTCCATCCCTCATAATCATCTGCAATAGCTCGTACTTCTTATTTCTAAGCATGTGCCCCAAATATGCTATCTTTCTCCTTTTAATATTGGTCAAAAGTTATCTGCCTCTTCCCATTCTGGGCCAAATCATTTCGTTCGTAATATGATCGGTCCATGGCATTTTCAAAATTCTTCTAAAATCCACATCTCAAAACTTTTTTATTAAGTCAACATTAACAGTTCAAGCTTCGGCAGCATACAGAAGAATAGAGTGGATATAACATTTCACCATCCGATATTGGATTTGCATATTGAGTCTATGGTTATTCAGAAATTTCCTCATTGTTAGAAAGGCTGCTCTTGATTACTCTGTTCTTGATCGAATTTCTGATTTTGGATTTAGATCTTTAGTAATGATTTTAATCTGCTATCGTTTTTGTTTTCTTTATGTTTATTGTTAAACTTAACTGCTCCCCAGTACCAAAAATTGTGTAGTAGCGTCTGCAGGTCTTTCTCACTTTCAGCGATAATGACTGTATCGTTGGCATAACGAATGGTATTTATATTTTTACCATTTATCTTGATCCGTTTTGTACGGTTTTGTACATAACTCTTTGAAGTACGAGGATAAGCCTTTGATAGATGGAGCTACTTGATACCGAATTGGTTTCGGTGTTGACATTTGCCATTCATAACATGACGTCTGTCAAAATTTTAAATTTTAAAAACAATTAGTTTGGTTTTTACAGCCGTCAAAAGCAAGCAAATTGTGTGTTTTTGGAGAAATGGAAAAAGTCGAGTATCGTTCGGTGTTTAAGTTCCTCCACAAAAAGAGTGCAAATCAAGGCCGACCTAAACGAAGTTTAAAATGAGGTTACACCTTCGTTAGCAACAGTAAAATTTTGGAAAGCTGAATTTGTTCGTGGTCGTACAAGTGTTTTTGATAATGAGCGTCCCGGGAAGCCAAATGAAGTCACCACGCCGGAAATGATCAACAAAGTCCATGACATGATTATGGCAGATCGTCGAATTAAGCTCCGCGAGTTAATAGAGGCCCTAAACATTTTCTACGAACGCGTACACAACACCATTCACCATCATTTGGACATGAAAAAGCTATACGCGCGATGGGTGCCGCGTTTGTGGCAATCGATCAAATGCAAAAACGTGTGACCACTTCGGAGACGCTTTTGGCGATGATACGGCGCGATGTGAAGAATTTTTTCCCGGATTTATCACTGTTGATGAAACCTGGATGCACTATTATACACCGGAAACCAAAGAATTGTCGAAAAAGTGGCGCAAACGCGGCGAAGGGCCGCCGAAGAAGGCACAGGCCGGCAAAGTGATGGCGACTGTTTTTTGAGATGCGAAGGGCATCATCCACATCGACTACTTGGAAAAAGGAAAAACAATCAATGGTGAGTAGCATTATTTAATCAATTTGGAAAACGCCCTGATTTGGAACGAAAAAAAGTGCTCTTTCATCAAGACAATTCACCGGCTCACCGATCGGCCGTCGCCATGGAAAAATTACACGAATTGGGCTATAAATTGGTTGAACACCCACTGTATTCCCCAGATCTTGCTGCCAGCGATTTTTTCCGGTTTCCAAACCTAAAAAAATAGCTCGGAGGACGCCGTTTCGCAACAAATGATGAAGTCATCGCTGAAACTTTGGCCTATTTTGAAGAGCTCGAGCAAAGTACTATCCGGATGGGATAAAAAATTGGAACATCGTGTTACTAAGTGTATCGAACTAAAAGGGGACTATGTTGAGAAATAAATCGATTTAATTCCAAAAAACTTGTTTTTTCTATCAAAGGCTAGTTTTATAGCAATCCCCCTCGTATATATTAAATAGTAATGGTGAAAGTAGACAGCCTTGTCTCACATCTCTTACTTATGTGTTGTTATATCTAATGTTACCACAGCCTGGTTCCAATAAAAACTTCTCACTATGTTAATATTATTCTTGTCGAGTCCTTTTCGCTTTAGACATTCCATGAGACTGTTGTGTTTAATTTTGTCGAAAGCTTTGTCATAGTTTATAAATGTGACGAAAAGATTTTTTAGTTGGCTTCGACATTTTTGAGCAAGAGTTGTGAAAGTATACACAGCTTCTTCTGTTCCGAAGCCAATACGACAGCCAAACTGTCTATTACTCATATCTGCTTCGCACTTTCTGAATATTCTGGCATATTTTCAATAATCAACATTAAGCTAATCAATCTATAGTCATTATAGTGTTTGGAATTCTTGGTTTTTGGTAGCGGAACAAAGATCGACAGTGGCCATTCTGTTGGTATTTCAGTATGACGTTGGGATAATGCGGACTCCACGACAACAATGTCGTTTGTATAATTTACTTCATATTAGTGTTATTGTTGGGTTGGGCCGACGCTAGTGCTTTAGTGCCCTCCGGAGAAAGAAAGTGGGGTAGAAAGCTTGAGTCTTGCAGAAGATGCCATAAACTGCTTAGAGGCATTTGAAATGTGATGCTACAAATGTGATGTTGGCCAACCTTAAGAAGTGAACTAGTCTAACGTCAACTAATCTATTTCGAGCGCTGTGAATAGAAAAAGATGGGTCAATGTGGTCTCTAACATCACCAGAAGGTACACCCTTTAGAAGACTATGTCAAAAGACTTTGTCGCGCTATAGATAAGGAAATCTGCAAACATTACAGATTTTTAAGGGTTTTATGACCCGAAAATGGTCGCTGGAACCATTCTTAAAGTTTGATTATATATATTTTGTTAGATTGAGATGATTCTTTCTATATATAATTGTGTGCTAAAAGTCAAGTACATATATTAAAATGAGAAGAAATTCATGAAGTAAAACACAAAAAGTATCCGTCGGCCAATAGAATTTGCAACGGTTAAAAATTTCAAATATTTGACAGGAAAGTGAGACATTGAGATAATCAAATTTAGTTCTCCTAAAAAGCCTATTTTCCTATTTCTCATATTCCTGGAAGATCGACCAGTGATAGATAGTATTTTAAACACTTAGAATCAACTACAAACTGAGTAAACTTGGAATAACCATTTGAGATAGGGCTCTGTTTCGACGATGAGAAAACTCCAAGTCCTTGTGTTTTTGCGATAATTATGTTATTTCAGAGTTTTTCCCAGTTTTTCCGATGTTGTTTTCTAATATGTCATTCTCAGCAATCGTATAGAATAATTTTCTCAATACTCTTTACTAAAAATATATGCTTAAATTGAATTGCATTAGCAAAAGTACTCGAAAAATAACCTGGTCTCACTTCTTTTAATGTTCAAAATGAAATTATTTCGATGAATTTTCATCAATTCGAGTGGAAGTAACATGTTTGATTAGTTGAAGCAACCAACAAAATTCAACACGTGTTAGAGTATCTTCTTCAGCGAAACATAGGTCAAGAAACTAGATCAATAATTGTTAGGAAGAAAAATATTTTTGTTCAATTTTTATTCGTTGCGAATAGTGTATTATCAGATTGATTGACAATGATTATATTGCTTGCTGGAACAACTGAAGTGCATGATCAAAGATAGATGGACGAAAAGAATATATTAAAATAAAATAGAAGGATGATATCATGGGTTAACTGATAATAAGAGACATAATTTAGACCAGGGGTGCTCAAACGGTCGATCGCGATCAACTAGTCGATCGCGAGTGCTTTTTGGGTAGATCTCGAGAAGAAAAAAAATTTTAATAAGTAGGTAAGTAACTAAACTAATGTCAGCAGAGTTAAACGTTTTTATTAATACTGAACTCTACAAACACATAGAATGCTTGACTAAGCATCATTGTAATTCAAAGAAGTGAGGACAACAAAATACTGTCCACACTGAATATTTTATATTTACATATATTAACTAATTATTTTATTAATTCAATATTTATTATAATTATCAATCAAATTTGGGATGATGTTCTATCAACTACAAAAATGTATTACGTAATAAAATAACACTGCTTGCGGCAAAAAGTGGCTTTATCAAAGGAACGCGCGGCACTTGTCAAAGAAAAGCCGTGTTGTTTCTAGACGAGAGACAGTACAGTCTAGTTTCAAGCGGCGCATTTGACGGGTACATTCGAGACTTTCGTTCACGCCGATATAAATGTTGCGTCTGCAGGAATTGGAGTTATTCTGAATTGTAACTTGATAGCGATCCTACGTGGATACAAAGTTTATTATTAAATAGTGGAAAATGAGTGCAGTGAAGAAATCTAAAACGTATCATTTTAATAAGGATTGGGAGGAAGATTTTTTCTTTTCTATGGTGAAGGATAAGTGCATTTGTGTTATTTGTCGTGCGTCAGTTGCAATACCTAAGCGTTGTAACTTAGAGAGGCATCATAAAACGATTCATAAAAACTATGAAAAGGATTTTCCGCCACAGAGTGGATTAAGAAAACGAAAAGTAAGTGATTTGATATCTTGTTTGAAAAAAGAACAATCCATGTTCACAAGATCAGCCAAACAATCAAAAGCTGCTACGATCGCGTCATTTAAAATATTTCATATTTTGGCGAAACACAAGAAACCATTTGAAGATGGATCGGTGGTGAAGGAAGCATTTATTGAAGCGGGTGAGACTTTATTTGGAGATTTTAAAAATAAAACAGAAATCATGTCTGCTATTAGAGAACTTCAGTTATCTCGTCCGACTGTCACAAGGCGTATTGAAGTCATGAGTCAAGACATCGTAGATAAACTAAAACATGATATCATGGAATGTACATACTTTTCTTTACAGTTCGACGAATCCATCGATATGACAGACACTGCCCAGCTGTGTATTTTTATTCGGATGGTATTCAATGACATGTTAGCTAAGGAAGAATTTTTGACAATCATTCCTCTGAAGGGGAAGACCCGTGGCAAAGATATATATGACGTTTTCTTAAATTTTGTAAAAAACTACGAGCTACCAATATATAAATTAATGTGCATTACAACCGATGGAGCACTAGCAATGACTGGAAACAAAAACGGTTTTGTGGCATTGTGTCGAGCTAATGAAGAATTCCCGTCATTTTTTTCATTCCATTGCATTATACATCAACAAGTTTTGTGTTCAAAAGTTTTAAACACGGGGGAAATTATGGGCATGGCAACAAAAATTGTGAATTCCATCCGTGCACGTAGCTTGCAACGGCGGATCTTTCAGTTGCAGTTGGAAGATAGGGAGTCAGCTGAACACACTGATTTAGTTCTTCACACGAACGTCAGGTGGTTGAGTCGCGGAAAATTCCTAGAAAGGTTTCAAGAATTATTGCCCGAAATAACAGCTTTTCTAGACGAAAGAGGTGATGACACTCAGATTTTGAAAAACGAAAGATGGCTAAATGATTTGGCATTTTTGACTATCACAATGCACTTAAACACCGTTAACTTGGAGCTTCAAGGTAAAGGAAAAACTATTATTGAGATGATTAGCGCAGTAAACGCATTCAAAAGTAAATTGCAATTTATGATAGATCAACTGAAAAGAGAGGATCTGAAACATTTTCCGTTTTTGAAAGCAAGGATTCCTCAGTTGAATTATGATACGTATGAGGTTGAATTATCAAATATTTTGGGACAATTCGAAATGCGTTTTTATGATTGCAGTAAATTGGAAAATGTAGCATCATTTATGAGTTATCCTTTTTCATGTAAAAACATTGAGGAATTAGCTACTGAAATAGCAAGTCAGTTTAATATGAACTCATGTTCTATTGAAAATGAGTTGGTGCAGATTATATCAGATATACATCTCAAAGCTACAGTATCTGATACAAATTTATGGCGTTTTATATCTGAAAATAAATATCCGAATGTAAGGCCCTCAACTGACGGCATTTTTTGGGTCAACTTACTTGTGCGAGTCTGCATTTTCTGAAATGAAGATAATTAAGTCAAAATATCGCAATCGACTAACTGACGATCATATGACACCACGCTTAAGATTAGCACTCAGTGGTTACATACCATCTTATGAAAAGTATGCTGAGGACATGCAGTGCCACGCTTCAACATCCAAAGCCACTCCTTAGTTAAGTTTAACACCATATGTAACTCTTTTGTTTTGTAACAACAAATAAACTCGCAATTTTGAATAACTATGAGTTTTTTTATTGATATTGTAGCGAAGAACCTAACTAAACCTAACCCAAACCTTGACTAAAATAATGTACCTATATTGTGCAGAAAGCTAATATCTATATATGCTACAGTACGCCCTACCTAGGTAGGTAGGGTGTATCGTGTATGTACGACAACCCTGCATCACACACACACTTGCAGTCTCTCAGAGTCGATCGTAAGTAGTCTAAAAATATTGAGGTAGATCGCCAGCAGTTCAAGTTTGAGCACCCCTGATTTAGACGATGATTTTTGGGAGTTAGACGTAAAAATGATAATAATAAGCTCAGAATGAAACGATTTTATTCAGCTGTCGAAGCTCTAAAAAGACTGCAGCGTCATTAGAGAATGTCTAGAAAGAGAACACCTATAAACAATTTTAAAGATGCTCAAAGAATTTACTTTAGAAAGGTGCTTTGACACCGAAACAATTGTTAATTGAAGAAAAATTTTATCTTCTACAAATGATTGTTCACCACGAATTGGTCGAATCCGTCAACAAAAAAAATTATTTAATTGACAAATAAACCGTAAATTTTTTTCACCTTGGTAACATCCATTTTTTGTTTTATATTGTCATAAAAAATGTTTTAGCACATTTACTTTTTGTATTTCTCATAAAACGATTTCGATAAACACGATTTTACCGTAATATAGATATCATTAGGTCTCCATTTAATGAGACTTCCAATTTAATCTAACGGAAAACGTGTCATAGCAGTAAATTGCTTGTAAGATTAAAAAAGTTTTTTGTACTTTTTATATGACTAAGTAATTAAACAACCACAAGACAGTCGGTGATAGATTTACTGAGATAAGGCAGTAAACATTGCAAAGAGCGGTTTTGTGTGCTAATCCATACAAGTTAAATTTTTTGTTAATACAATGGTCAAATTCACAAGAGATTAAAACCAGAAGCCAACTTCTTGTAATTATGATACATGATATATGAAAATGTGTACTGTATATTTTTAAGTTTTTTAACCCTCTAAGTGTAAAAACATAGTGGAGCATCGCACCTCGCCAGTCACATTGCTACGCAGTACGCACATTGCCGATTAAGAAACAATTTAATAGATTTACATAGCAGTGTGCATCACGGAGCATCGCACCTCGCCGGGAACATCGCTACGCATCTCGCTACGTTTTGAAGAGCAAAATAATTTGTTTTTCTGGATACAGTAGCATGAAAGTCACTACCTGATTGGCTGTTTCAAGGTTAACTTACCGTCGTATATCTTTTGCTCTCTATCTGCCAGCGGTTAGAAAACGGTTGGGATCATTTGCAGTTAGAAAACGTTTGATTCATGCACGATGGATAAAGAGCAATTAATTAATGAAATATTTAAAAAGCCCCCAATATGGGATCAGCGACACAAGGAACATCATAACCGCTACGTGCTAGACAAGGATTGGAAAACAGTAGCTAATAACTGCGGTGTTTCAGGTAAGCAATCAATTTGTTTGTTTCATCCTGTGTTATTATTTATATTCTAATTAGATAGGTATGTAATCGTACTAAGATATGTTCAAGATGCCATTTTTATTGATACATTTAATTGAATATTACAATTACGGAAGAGTTTTGTTACTAATAAAATATTGTTTAAATGCATTTCTCACCGAAGTAGCCTCTGCTGTTGAAGGATTATTTCTCCTACATGCTGAAATATTGGGCAACACACAGTCGAAGCTTTTATTATCTGTCGTAGCGTGAGTGACATGTTCTTGGTCCATTATTGTATTATGTAGAATACAAACTGCTTTAATAATTGCATCTGCAGTGTTGGGTTGTGTTTCAATGGCTTTCGTTAGTATTCTCCACTTCATTGTTAAAATTCCAAAAGCGCATTCGACTGTTTTACGCGCTCTAGATAGACTTTTGTTGAATAATTCAGTTTCTTCATTTAAATTATTTCTGGCAAATGGCTTCATTAAATTGGTTAACAAAGGGTACGCTTCATCGCCAATAAAAACATAAGGTGCCTTAATATTACTATTTGGTAACAACTCTTCTGTTGGAATATTCAACTTTTCACTGCTCATCAATTTGTACATATTAGAATTACGAAATGTTCCCCCATCACTTTGTTTACCATATGCACCTACTTCAATAAAAATAAATTTACAGTTCGCATCACTCACGGCTTGCAGCACAATGGAGAAATATTGCTTATAGTTGTAGTACATTGTTCCTGAATGAGTTGGACACTTTAGTCGAATGTGTTTACCATCAATTGACCCAAGACAGTGGGGAAATTTCCATCTATTATAAAATTGTTCGGCTATCTCTCGAAATTTTTCTTCTGTGGGCGGAATCATATGAAGGGGTTGCAAAACGTTCCACAATAAGGTGGTAATTTCTGGGACAATACGTGCTATGGTAGATGCTCCCATGCGAAAAGAAAAAGCCAGGCTCTTGTAAGAGTTTCCTGTCGCTAGGAATCTGTAAATGGAAATAAAAAATTTATCTGTAGTAATACTAATGTTTGGTAGTAATGTCAGCGTGACTAAACGTAATGTATTTGTTTCAGTTCCATTAGCTAAAAAATCTTGGAAAGCACTGCGTCAGCAGTTCAAAAGTCATTACGACCGACTGCCTGCATGCAGATCTGGAGATCCAGCACCAGAAGAGACAGTGGAATGGCCGTATTTTAAATCTTTATTATTTTTAAAAGACATTTTTACACAAAGACCCTTGAGTGGCAATTTGGAGGATAATGGAACTGAAGTAAACGAAGAGTCTGAAAGTCAAAATCGTCAAATTGAAGCTGAAGACGATGACCTTGAGTCCATTAATGAAAATCTATCTTCTCCGAATACCCCGGCTTCACACACTTCACTAACCTCTTTATCCACACAATCAACAGGCACACCCACCCCTACTAAAGAGCTTCTAGGATATAGAAAACGAACTTTACCCATGGAAACAATAGGTAAAGGCCTGTTAACTATAGAGAGGGAGAAGTTGCAGATTAAAAAAGGGAAACAAATGGCAATGGAAAAAAGAGGCAATGATGAAGATGTAGCGTTCTTTACTTCACTACTTCCGCATGTGAAACAGTTACCAGCACAGGAGAAACTGGGATTTAGAATTAAGGTGCAACAGTTACTGTGGGACAGTTTGTATGGCACAAAACCCCTTCCTTCTTGCGATCCACATATTACTGCATCCACTCATCATTCCCAAGAATCCACATCTTCATTTCTACCTGCATCCTCTCTTCATTCCCAAGCATCCACATCTTCATTTCGACCTGCACCCACTCATCATTCCCAAGCATCCACATCGTCATTTCGACCTGCATCTACTCATCATTGCCAAGCATCCACATCTTCATTTCGACCTGCATCCTCATCTCCTTTAGTTGTACCACAACCCAGCTCACATTCCAATGCATCATTTACATTTCCTACAGAATCTACCCAATCTATAAATACGTCACAAATTCCTATTCAGAAGCAGACACTCGCTTTTGAGGGCAATAATTCTAGTGAAGTACAAACTTTTGTATATGAATTTGAATAAAAATATATTTAATTTCTTACCTGAGTGTTACTACTAATCTTTCTTCGGCGGATATTGGCTGGACATGAAAGTTACAGTAGTTTTTCTCAATTTTTGGTTCTATTTGTCGAAGAATGTAGATAAACGTTATTTGTGACATTCTTAAATAATCATAAAAACGATCTGGATAATGCTTAAGTTGCTGATATAATTTATAAAATTCACCCAGTTTCGTGCGCTCTCTCTGTACGGGATGTATATTCCACCTACGACTTCTTCCTCCAGTGGACGTTAACCACCACTTTACAGCAACACTAGATGAATCGCTATCACTTTCCGATTCGGATAACATATTTAGTACCGCTCTTAAACAGTTTCAGGTCTATACTACATGCAAGGTGAAATGCCTCGCTATGTTTTACCATGGCGAGTATGCAATTTGTGGCGATGTGCGCAGCGAGGTGCGTAGCAATGTGACTGGCGAGGTGCGATGCTCCACTATGTTTTTACACTAAGTGCATTTGGCCGCCTCAAGGCGGGCTTTCTTCAAGTTGTGATTTCAGGTACATACAATATTATTTTAACCGTATAGCACTGAGCTGTCTACAGGCGGTGTTTACCGCATACAATGAGATATATTTTGCCGTGTCTGCACGTGTTCGTTGTCAGCAAAATTCAGTTGTGAAGTTATGATTTCATCAGAAGCGGACGCATAATTGCTTTGAGTAAATAAACAGTTTTTAAAAATACTTCTAAAGGACATAGAGTTGTACAAAATTTACGGTGAGTACCTGTTAACCTATATTTTAGGTATTTAGTGTTAGTTTATGCGATAAATAAAGTAAATTATTACAAACAGTTAAAAAATTAGAGGCTGCCTCAAGGCAGACCTAAGCATTACAGTGTATAAAATTGTTATTATGGTTTTTTTTAGTATTATTTCTTATTGTTTTTTATGTTATTTTTCTAAGTATTATGGTACAGTGAGTGTTTTTTTAGTAATGGCGCAAAAATGTTACAAATTGTCAACAATGTCGGATGAGGACATTAGAAACCTATTGGATTCCATTGATTCTGATAACGACACCGGTGATGAGGAGGAAGGGGATTTCGATAGCGATGACAGTGTTATGGATCCCGATTTTGTGGTGAGTGACAATTTTAGTAAGCTACCTAAGACTTCGCTTGGGAATACATCAATAACAGAGACCTTAGATGAGATCCCCGAAGTACAAGTTGCAGAAACTGTACCAACTGAACCTAGTGTAAGTGATACAGCTGCTTATCAAAGTTCCAACTGTCCGAAACGGTCTCGATCTCCAGAACTGGCAGATGAACAAGAAGAAGAAGACGGACGAAGTGTTTCCACTTCAGGAGACTTTACTGGAAACGTCATGACAATAAAGAACGACAGTCAAGAATTTAAGTCCATTACTTGGAAGAAGAAACACCTTCAATTACACATCAACGAATTGGTATTTCGCGGAGAAAAACAATTGCCAGATGGTTTGAGTGCTTTGAACACACCATATGACTGTTTTAGTTATTTTGTGAACAACGAACTATTAGACGAGTTTGCTCTGCAAACCAATCTTTATGCACGTCAACAGCAAATTAATACAACATTCAATGTAGATCCAATTAAACTTCGCCAGTTTATCGGTATTTTGATTTACATGTCAATTTATCGCTACCCAAATGTCCGATCTTATTGGGGAAGATATGCATTTGAACAAATTCGCCAGGTAATGCCAGTATTGCGATTTGAGACAATTCGCCGTTATCTACATTTTAATGATAATTCTGCAGCAATCGAGAAAAATTAAGCAGGGCATGATCGTTTACATAAAATTCGCCCACTTATAACACATTTTAACGAAAGGTTCGTGTCAGTCCCAATGCTTTCCCGGCTTTGTGTTGACGAGCAAATGTGCGCAACCAAAATGACTGGAACTTTTCTTCGGCAATACATGCCAAATAAACCTCATAAGTGGGGATTTAAATTTTTTGCTCTTTGCGACTTTACTGGTTTTTCACATGCTTTTGAAGTTTACTCGGGTGCTGGTGATAACGTTATTCTTGAAGGCGTTCCAGATCTTGGGGCATCGTCAAACGTCGTGGTTCGTTTGTCAAAACATATTCCAAATTTTGTTAACCATATTGTGTATTTTGACAATTTTTACACCTCGTTAGGTCTTATTACATATCTTCGCAGCCGAGGAATTTAGAGTTTAGGCACTGTACGTGCAAATCGTGTGCCCAATTGCAAACTTTCTACTGGTGCTGCTCTAACTGAAAAGAAAGTGCACCGCGGGTATTCAGAGGAGTACGTTGGTAATGTTTACGGGATCGATATTTCGTCAGTATTGTGGCATGATACTAAAACCGTACGACTTCTGTCAAGTTACGTTGGCACCAAGCGATTTGCATCCAGAAATATTGACACAGAATCACAAAAGGCAGGAAGGTGGAACAAAAAAGAGAAGAAGCACATTGAAGTAGATTGCCGTCATATTATTACAGAATATAATCGACACATGGGAGGTGTCGATTTGATGGATGGATTACTGGGGAGGTATCATATCCGAATGAAAACAAAAAAATGGAGTAATCGGATCTTCTACCATCTCATCGATGTAGCAATGGTAAATGCATAGATACTGTATCATCGAATCCATCCCGACAGGCAAAAACTCGAACTCCCAATGTTTCGGACGGAAGTTGCTGAATTGCTATGCAAGTACGGAGTAGTGCCAGAGAGAAGAAAGGTTGGGCGACCCAGCTCTTCAACATCTCAGGATTCTCCAAAATCAAAAAAGAAACTATACTTGCCAACCGAAGATGTCCGCTACGATCAGATTGGTCATTGGTGCGTTTTCAAGGACCGATCTGGCAAAAGAAAATGCAAATTCCCAAAACGCACTTCGGAAACACAAGCATTTTGTGTTAAATGCAACTTATCATTGTGCAATTCAACAACGAAAACCTGTTTTTATGATTTCCATCATAAGTTAGCCACACTAAGATAATTTTTGTACCTTTGTATCCATTGTTGTTTTTAATAAAAGTAACTACTACATGCTACGATTTTATGTATTTACTGCACAAGTCTGCCTATAGATGGCCAACCTATTTTAGGCTGCAGGCTTTATTTTTATTATCTAAATTAAATTATAACAATAAATTTCTTTTTTTTTTATAACCACATTTCTCTATTCTAAAATTATGAGGAATTTATTTACTTAAAATTTAATTCATGCACTAGAGGGTTAAGTTGCAGTAGCATCATTAAACGTTAAAACTACGGTTAGAGGTTAAAATTATTATTAAAACAAAATGTATTAATCCTATAACAACAACCCTTTATACCCCCATTCAAGTAAGCACCTCCTAGTGACGGAATATAGGGAAAATACATTGCACTCCTTACAATAGGAATAGTAGTGCTGGACAGCATCCTGATAGAAAAAGCATTAAAATCTCTTCAGATCATCAAAATTTCTTCAATGATATAACTTTCGGATTTCCAGGAGGGGCCCATTTCAGGGAAAATACCCTTAAAAGTTAGAAAAATCAGGATATGTTCTTGGAATTTTGGAAGTCTTACACGTACGGACATACCGAAGATACGTTGAGGTGTGCGGTGGAGGTAGCGGTCGCGGTCGAGGTTTACATCGATGACTGACAGAACATACCAAAAATACCTTTCAGAGTTCATTGCGGTGTCTGAGGTGACTCACATGTGTTCCGACAAAGTTAGCTTTTTACATTATAAAATTATGTACATGAGCAACAGTAGTGGTGACAGTGAATGCATGTCTTCAAGTGAAAAGTAGTGGATCATTTGTAATTCTTTAAATCGCCAGCTTTCGGCTCATTCTCTAGATAAAAAAAACATAATACCATCACCTATTTAAAGAGCATCAGATATATTTTATGCTTATATGAGAATGAGTCTGAATACATTCCAGTATATTTATCATACCATACATATCTCATAAAATTAAATGCAGTTTCAGGAGCGGCAGGCTTAAAAATGAACTACAGCAAAACAAAAATACTGAGCCGAGACCAGACAAACATAATAATACAAAATCATACCATAGAAAATGTTGTACATTATGTATATCTAGGTCATGTTATCAAACTAGGAAAACCAAATCAAGATGCTGAAATTAAAAGAACACAACTGGCATGGGGCGCTTTTGGCAAACTAGCATATATCTTGAAAAACACCTCCATTCCTGTAAACTTAAAGAAAAAGGTGTATAACACATGCATACTACCAGTTTGTACCTACGCGTAGCCGTAGCCGTAGCCTTGGAGACAGTAGCCCTTACCAAAAAATCTGCTAAAAAATTAAAAACAACGCAAAGAGCAATGGAACGAATCATGCTTGGAATATCACCGAGAGACAAGATTATAAACACCGAGATAAGACGTAGAACGAAGATTAGGGATATTGTGGAAGAAATTACAAAAATGAAATGGCACTGGGCAGGTCACGTAGCCCGATATAATGACAACAGGTGGTCACGGAGAATTTTAGAATGGAGACCAAGGACGACAACAAGAAGCATGGGAAGACTTAAAAAAAGATGGGTAGATGACATAAGAGCAGTGGCAGCAAACAGTGGATTAGATTGGGGCAAGATAGAGAAATATGGAAGCAATTGGGGGAGACCTACATCCAGGAGTGGATGAAAAATGGTTGACAAAGAGAGAGACCAAGAAATAGAAAAACAGTGTAGCTTCTGGATAAGACAGTCCTATATGGACAATATTTTTACTCTACAATTAATAGAGAAACGCTTAGATAGCAATCTTGCTACCCATCTTAGTTTCATAGATCTCAGAAAGGCCTACGACAGAGTTCAGCAGGGACAGAAGGGTATATTATGTTCTGAAATCTTTACTTTGGTCCAATCAAATATCCATTAATACAAAATTGACAATCTACAAAGCAATTGTTAGCAAAATTGAAATTGTTATTTTCCTCGCTAGCATGTGACATAAACTCACTAAATACACTTGTCGAGGCTCTACCCTAGTACTAATCAAAATTATTATTTTACAAAATATTGAAAAAATGTTTCTTGTTTACAACGAATCTCCCCTTTTGTTTTTATATGTCGTTTTTATCCCTTATCTATATATTTACTGTAACAGTTTTGTTTTTATTTGGCTACAAAATATCAAACTCCCAGACACCACCCCCGCATTTTGTTTGCGCCTCCTTTTATAGCTCAATAAATCAAGTAAGGGTGCTGTTTTCGTGGATTCCATGACCTTCATCCTCTAGTCTATTAAATATTGATCTGGCTTTTTTTGTTAAAAGCTCCGATAATTAAACTATCCGTTGTTACGACCGGGTTTTCAAAGACTTACACCAGTTTCATACTTTTACTTTATAGCTTTATATTTAAGCATAAACTTCGAGTACAGTTGAATTAGCAGCAGACGTATAAATTTTATTATTTTATTAGGGCTTAGTCTCAAGCCCATATATACTCATTTATGATTCTCTTCTGTAACAAATCAGATTAGAGCAAAACTGAACGAGTAAAGAGAGAATCTCTAAGAAAATTGTTTAAAAACAAATGGAACCAAATTGTGTATGTAGCTATGTAAATTATAATAAGTTGACTATTTCAGTAAAATATTTTTAACTGATGAAAAGTCATACCAACGCTACGTTTTCTACTGACAAAACTCCTTCCTGTCCGTGATTTCTAAGCGACAAAATTATGACAGATCTGTCACGAAGGTGTCTGGTAAATCTATTGTTGTCAGTTTGACAAACGTCATTTAGGCGTAATCAATTTTGGACAGATATAATGAATCCAGACGAAAAATCAAGATTTAGATGCCAGTCAGATAAAGAAATAAAAAAATTATTAAAGAAAGACAATAAAAAAATACTTTTTTTTCTTGATCTCCGGAACGTTTCCAAGTAAACAAAAAGCTTAGGTTGGATTAGAATAAAAGTATGACGAATAACCTCGTGTCAAATATTACATAATTATGCACACCTGATAAAATTTACTTCTAGTAAATTTAGACGATATTTTCATTCATCAATTGCATATTCAAACATGCGAACTATGCAGTAAAATTAAAAGATTTAAGATTATCAAAATTTATATAAGTTGACTATGTCAATGTTTATTTAGGAAGATAACACGATCGTAAGATAGCTGTTAGGATTTACGATTTTCTCACTTTATGATATCACTCAATTTCAAAAAAAGATCACCCATTTCAAAGAGGTCTCAAGGTTCTCAGGTAATGAAAAAAGAGGTAAGTTAATAAAAAATGATCGCAGCACAAGTTTAATGACTTTCTTACGATGTCAATATATGACTTATATTCTACCCTCCCAAATTCCTGCAAAGAAAATAGGAAAGGTAACTAATATAAACAAATGAACAAAACTGACGAAAAAGAAGAAGACCATGAAGACAGATGAGGGACGAAAAAGAAGAATTGACTTATCACAGATAAAAAGAAGAATGGCGTTGACGAATGACAGATGAAAAAGCAGAAGAATTTAGCCAAATGTCACATTGCACTATTCTGTAGGTCTCCCATTGATTTTCTCTATGCTGATAGTCATACTAACATTACACACCTACTAATATACAGAGTGGCCCAAAAGCCTGGAATCGGCAAATTATCTCGAAAATTGTTAGTTATAATTACACAAAATTTGAGGTACATCTATTTTGGGATACGGAGATTCCATATTTGATATTTGCAATGTTGGCAGATTTGTTGTTTCTCTTAAATTATTAGTAACTTTGTTCAAACGCATCACCCTGTATATTCAGTCATTATTGGAATCTCCTATTCTACACAAGTTCAACCATATGTAACACTTATGATTTTATGTATTCTGAAAGGTCTTAAATACATAAAACATAAATCTGACAACGCCTAATAGTCTCAATAAATTTGTTAATACTAAATATTTTCAACTAGATTAAAACGTAACAATTGATAGAATACAACATTTTTTAAAACATTAGTTACTTTATTAAGTGTTCTATCTACGTGCTCTACCCTAATCGATTGTAGAATGCGTCTACCACATTTCTCCATGATTGTCTAGAAATTATTCGAGATACATCAATAATTAGTTACCTTAGCTCTGCAAGACTTGCTGGTTTAGTTTTGTAAACTGAACTCTTCAAATATCCCCAAAAAAAATAATCTTTAGGATTAAAATCAGGTGGACGTGGATGTCATTCTATTCTACCTCGTCTACCAATTCAGCGTCCGGGAAATATCTCATCTAAATAACGCCGAACATTTACACCAAAATGATTTTTATGAACGAGAGAGTAATTAGCATAATTTTAACTGGTACCTTCGACCACTCCATGGGCGTGCTCAAGATTAATTGAAAAATTACTTTGAATAATTGTAAAAAATAAATGAATTATTTCAGTGTTATAAAGTGTTATGTGTATGTGAACAAAAGTGACCTCTTTTATCACACACTATATTAGAACTGACTGGCCTACATTAAAAAGGGTTTTAAAAAATTCACATTTTTTTTAATTTTTAAAAATTACAAAAGAGAAAAAGAGTTTTTAAAACCGTCTAAGGTATGTTAAATCCAAATCAGATTTAGAAGATGAACTTTCAGAACCAAGATTTATAATAACTGGCTCGATCATTTTATCAGTAATATTGTCCAGCTTCCACATTTTTTCCTCTTCTTTAATAGTGTGATTTACTACCTTTTCCCAGTTTTCAGGTTTTACAATATTTACGGCCTCCAAAAACAACTG
The DNA here is from genome assembly GCA_918026665.1 of Diabrotica balteata. NCBI lineage: Eukaryota > Metazoa > Arthropoda > Insecta > Coleoptera > Chrysomelidae > Diabrotica > Diabrotica balteata. The sequence goes on along the minus strand of OU898276.1, from coordinate 25,250,968 downwards.
TTTAACATCATGAATTTTAAAAGTGGTATTTTTTCTTGAAACTTCACTCTTTATCTGTGCCCATACCAGTTCAATCGGGTTTAATTCACAATGATATGGTGGGGATCTAAGTACTGTCATTCCACGATTTTTGGCAATTTCATCAATTTCGTATTTTTTAAATTTTTCTTTATGAAGGGCACACAACGAATAAAGTTCCTTTCTTATAGATCCGGGATGGTACGTAATATTTTTTGAACTCAGCCAATTCTGCAAGTCTTTTTTTAACCACTTGGTTGTGGGCAGTCCTTCTATAAGTCTGGAGTGATAACTTGCATTATCCATTACTATTACACAGTTCTTAGAAAGAAGATCTATCATTTGTTCGAACCATTCTTGAAAGACATCAGCGTTCATGTCTTCATGATAGTCACCGGTACGAGTTGATTCAAAAGTTAATAAACCACCTTCAACAAAACCGTCTGAACTGCCAATGTGTACTATTATCAGCTTGCGTACCTTTCCTGATGGTGGGTTTAAACCAGTAGATAAGTTATTTACAAAAGCGTGCCTTTGACTTGTAACAGTTTCATCCTGCCAAAATTTATTTGGTGTATGACCCTCGTTGATACATGTTTCATCAAGATAAAATATTTTTCTTTTTTGGTTTCTCATTTCCTTTATGGTTCTTAGAAAATGTCTTCTCCATATGACAATATCGCCATATGACAATATCTCCATATGACAATTCTCCATATGACTAAAATAGACTTTCTGGAATTCTTTTTCCAGCGGAAGCCTATTTCTTTTAAAAGTTTCCATAACGTACTTCGACTCATTTCTGGGTAATCCTTATCATCTCGAATTGAGACAAGAACTTTATCCAATGTTGGAAATTCTTGTCTAAAGAAGAATTCATGCACTTTCCGTCGAAGTCCTTCTTTAAAATGATATTCTATTTGAAATTTTGGTTTCCCATTAATAACTCTGTAAATCGTAGATTTCCCAACACCAAGTGTACTGCTAACTAACTCAACGGTCTCATCAACACTTTCACATAAACGTTTGTCTGTAAATGATTTAAAACAATTAAATATTAATGTTTTTTCATTAACTGTTAAAGGACCAATTTTTCGGCGTTTACACGGCACTTCCAAATTTTCCATAACACTAGTATACACAATAAACTGCACCTTGCAACTGAAGTACCTACTTTTAGTGAACTGTTAAGAATTTTGAATACGCCACTTGGACCTTCCTACAAAATGGAAAAACCCACTATCACATTTTCTGTGGAATAAGTTTAGAAGGTAATTATCTATAATTATCTAGTCAATTAATGTCATAGATTCCTGGAATTAAAGAATTAAATGTTTGATTGTTGAAACCCTTACTTCGTGGAATGCACTCATTTCAGATCAAATAAAACGTTTTATTTTATCTAAAGAATTAAACTTTATTTTGCAAATAGGTAGGTACTTATTAAACTTTTATTGGTTATATATAACCAATAAAATAAACATCTTACATTTCTTGCAAATTCATTAGTACCTGTTAACCTCCATCACTCCGACACTGGCAACCTTATTTAGGGATTAGTAAGCCTCACAACTATTGTATTCTATTCTGCTGCAACCTTTATACCTGGTGGTCATACTCAATTTAAAATTGATTTCCTATATACTTCTGTAAACTTGTTGACAAATATCTGTTTTTCATTGAGTCACCCGTATCAACAGTTTAGGGATTTGCATACATAATTTATTGTTGTATTACTCTCTCATACATAAAAATACACTATAGTGTGGATTTATGTCACTCCAGTACCTTAAATTGTGTCGATTTACACTTTCACACAGTTAAAGGTTGCTTCATCGGAAAAACATATTCTGTTTTTCTTATAAGAAATTTTCATCATTTTCAATTTTATCCATCATTATCTCAGTAAACTCTAATCTATGAAGTCATCTTTACTTGATTCCTGCAATAAGTTAATTTTGTATGTTTAAATATATTCTTACTAATACACGTAAGACTGAAGAACAACCTACATCATGTACTTGTGCAACCCTGCGTGAGGATGTATGTGGATCTTTAACAAAACTTTGCATCTAACGTTTTGTTGTCATTCATAACTCTTTTCGGTCTACCTGATCGGTGTCTATCTTTTACTTCTCCAGATTACTCAAATCGCTTTACAGTTTTTTGTACCACCGCCTTATAAATAGGAGAATGATTTGGGAAAGTATAATTTAACAAGTTGGCTACTTCACAATAAGATATTTTTCTGTCACCGTTCCCTCTTATCATTAGAATTCGTAATTCGTTCTTTTTCGTTAAGAGCCATTTTAGAGAAGCAATTAATCCTGCAGAACTTTTAGAAACACAACTGTCAGTATTAGTTAAAAATGTAAATAGTGAACAAATGTCAAAATCTCAGCATTCTACATTCAAATTTATTAAAATCTGCATATTTTGCACTGTTTTATGTATTTGAGACCTTCCAGACTACACAAAATCATAAGTGTTACATATGGTTGATACTGAATAAGAGATTTTAATAATGTCTGAATATACAGGGTGATGAATTTGAAAAACCAAAGTTACTAATAATATAAGAGAAACGGCAAATCTGGCAACATTGCAGATATCAAATATGGAATTTCCGTATCCCAAAATAGGTGTACTTCAAATTTTGTACAATTACGACAAGCAATTTACGAGATAATTGGTCGTTTCCAGACTTTTAGGCCACTCTGTATAATTAACTTTAATTTAAATTAAAATTTTAATGCAACATAAAAAACTAATAAAGAAACTAATTTATGTTTCTCAGAAATTTGCAAATAAAAACGAAATTTGCTTCTTATCCACAATACAGATGTAGAACACGATATAGACTAATCAAGTGCATGCGAAATAAGTGTTTTAAAAAGTGAATTTCCCTAGGCGACTACATTTTCTTCAATCACGCAGAGGTTTTTAAGTTTCTCAAAACCTTGCCTTTGGATCTGTAATGGAAACTAGATCAATAAAAACAATTGAATTCTAGTTAATAAAGAGTCTTTTCAATTCGTTGTCTATTTTGTTTCATACCTTCGACATGCAAAAATCAAGTTTTGTGCAAAATGGCTCGCACCGGTGGAAAGTAGGTCGTATTATTCATTCATACAAGTTTATTTCAATAATGAGCGATATTGAAATGGCGATACCATTATGTATAATACGATTCTTGATATGGATGTAAATTATTTGAAGGTTTTTAGTTTCGAAATTAGAAATTTCATAATGATTTCTTTGACGTACATAGGTTAATAGATAACCAAATTATAGAATTATTTATGGAGATGATCCATTGGAATTAGCAACAGCATTAGATATGGCGATTTTTAGCACATTCTGTCGAAAAAGTCGACTTATCATATAAAAAGTAGACACAGTCACTTCCAAATAAACTATTTTATAACAAGAAAAGAAGATGAAGATTGTAAGGTAGTCAGTGAGACAGTAAACCTACAACGTAAGTTGTTTAAAATATTAGAGGCTAGCGTCCTATTTATAGAACACTTAAAAAAAATTAACCCTCAAAAATTTGTTTAAATTCAAAGAAAAAATTGCCATAGATATTTTAGGCTGAAGTAAAGTGAATTATCTGTTTAGATGTCTGTTCAACAGCATCTTTTACTTAGCAGCTAATCTGAAATGGAAATGGGCTGGACATAACGAACATCTTACGGATGACCGATGGAATAAAGAAATCGGGAATTGGCGGCCATATGAAGCCAAAAGACCACGAGGAAGACCGTAAATGGGATGGAGCGATGATATTAAAAGAACTGCAGGGCCAAATTGGAAACGTCTTACAAACAACAGAGATGAATGGCGAGAATTAGGAGAGGCCTATAACCGGCAATCCGAATAGAGAATAGGGCTTAAAAAAAGAATTCTAATTTGTATTGTATTATATATTTCCAATATTTATTTAATATTTCTTATTTGTAAATTAATTTAAGTTGGTTAGGGTCCTGAATGAAGAGTTTAACTAGAGGTCAATTTAATGTTTCCACTTCCTTTTTGTATTGTATTTTATTTTTATTTAACAATACCTATATATGTATGTGCGTGCATAAGTGTGTATATGTGCGCATGTGTATATAGTATTTAATATTGTAGCAAACAGTATTTATTGTTACGTAAAAATTAGTCATATTAAAATAAACCTGTAAACATGTTGTTTATTTACTAAATATGTTCTAGATTTGACCTGATGGTAGAAATTCCAGGTAATACCTAATGGGTCTCCGACGAGTCGAACTTTCCGGAAGAGGCTGCTATAAAAACCCAGTCTGACCGCACAGCGATCGAGTTTGTTCCGGAAGCTCACTACCCGCTTCGAGAATAACGACTGTTTAGTATAATTATATATAAATTTTATGTAAAGGATTAGTCAAAAAAAGAAGATCGCGGATATCGGGTTAAAATTGTATCGAACGCAAATAAATTATTTGAAATTATTAAGTGTAAAATAAATTAGTATAAAATAAAGACTTTTGATAAATTATCGTGAGTTTTAATAAATTAGAATAAAGACAATAAATTAGAATAAAGACAATAGATTAGGACTAATAAAAACATTATAGTATTATAATATCGTGGCCGAATGGAACAATAATCCAAAGTCATTAAAAAAAAATTTTAAACATCGTACAAACTATGAAAGAAATCTGAACTACCAACATCTGACATTTCAATCATATTTTGACTCCTAACGTTGATGTTCACAGATCGAACGATCGAAGGCTAGCCTCCCTTGCTAAAGGTCGTATGACAATATGCATTTTCTTGTATCATTTCTTATATCGTTTCTGATATAACAAAAAAATGGATAGTGTCATACAGGCGTATAATTTCTTATATCAGAACCGATACAAGAATTTGTGTCCGCTGCATTTTCTTGTACAAGAAATGCGCCAATTTGTGCGCAAAGCCGCTAAAACGTAAAACTTCTTTCATGTCATATTGGCGGATGGAGGCATAGAGAAATAAAAATAATTATTATTTTTATTTCTCTATGGCTGGAGGGGAACTTTGATATATACCAGAGATATGTAAGTATCTCTGATGTAGATATACATACAATTAGGCCAAGCAGACATCAGAGAAAAGTGCCCACCAACAATAACCAAGATTAGAACATCAGTAGCCATATTGAAAAACAATAAATCACAGTGATTGTATCAAATAGCATCGGAACTACTGAAAGTAGGAGGAGATGTTTTACTAAAAACAATACATAACCGCACTAAAAATTCGTGATGATAAAGATTATTTTATATCTCCAAATAAGAGAGTAGAGTTTCAAGAGCATACCATTCAAACACATAATTAAAAAAAAAAAACAAATAAATTATTACAACCAAATTATTTATTATTTCTGTCTTCCATTACAACCTGTTGAATATCTTCAAAAATTGTGGTTTCCAATTTAGTTTTCATATTGGGACATTTTATTTCTTTCATTTTTGCACCACAGTATTTTTAAAAATAATCAGTAGCATATGTTCTCAGTCCCCAGTAGCTTGGGGTCCTCAGGCCCTTGTTCGGTGCCTCAGGTACTGCAGTTCTATTTTTATAGGTGTCAAAATTTCGACCAATCATGTGAAAATTAACATACAGTTTCTGGTAAAAGAACTTGCATAGTGTCATACAGGGCAAAAATGTACGTACAAGAAAACATAAATAACTTTCTATATCAGAAACGATATAAGAAATGATACAAGAAAATGCATAGTGTCATACGGCCTTAACGATCCGGACAGTGTGTAACTGCTAATGCTCCGTGTGCTAATGCTCCGTGCGTACGGATATAATATATTGATAGTGTGGAATTTACACCTTGTATAATAGTAATAGCGCTTGTTGTTTCTCGCGATTTAAAATAAACAAAACAGTGTATCGCATGTAAAAAATGTATGGGGAGGCTAAGCCTGCATTGTCTCCTCTGGCGAGCCGCCTCTGCTGCTTATATAACTGTTAACTGTATGAACAAGGTGCATGGAAGAACACCTCAAAGTATTAGTCTTATACAACAAACTGTACAGTTAACTCATGACTCTGAACTACGAAAAATGAAAGAATTAACAATACCTACTATGTTTTTTGCCACCTATTTACCATCAAGTTTACAATCAGCTCAATTATACTGCAAAAAAGGGAAAACAAGGTAAGAAAAAGAAGCCAATGCAGCCCGAAGAAAAAAAAAAGAGAAGGACAATGAAGATGATATAGAGCTAGATGACACTGACAAAATACTTTTGAGTGAATATGATGATGAGGAAGATATCTAGCTCAGTTACTAGTAGATAAGTTATATATCATTTCGTTGTTATTTTTTATGCATTTTTTTTTATTTTTTGTGCGATATACATTTATTTTTGTATCTCATGTAGCTTCTTAAATAAATAACGTGTACTTTTTGTACATGTGCATAATAATAATAATTTGACTTGATTAGATTTTAAAATTTTGTGCCATTCCTTACACTGTAACTTTAATTTTCTCAAAACTATCTAAACGTCACTTGCACTACTTTTCCTCTCAGCCCCTCAATTATGTGTAAGTAAAATTTCCAACTTTAAAAAAATAATAATTTAGGCGTTAATGGGTTAAGTGAAAATATAAACGTCAAATATAAAGTAATTTCAATTAAAACTGTGACTTATTCCCATTAAATACAGTAGACAATCTATTATATCATAACGTAATGACGATTAAAAACAAATAAAAAGTATGGAGTGATGTTTTAATGTTCTGACGCAGTCTGTTATGAAAGCCGTATAGTTTATTACACCAACCCTATTGTCTTACAATCTTATAATTAACAATTATATTTGAATATAATTGCTTAGTTGACTTATATTTTCGTTTTTTATGTTGATGTCGTTGGTTCTATAAAACTTGTTTCTTTAGCGAACATTCGGTCAATTTAGTATATTGTCTATAAAGTTAATGAGTTGTTTACTGGCGTGGACAGAATGTACAGATTTTACGATCTTTGTAAGTCTAGTTAAACGAAGGAAAAACCATAAAGTTTGACATATAGTGCAATATTTTTGCTGGAGTTCTTTTGTTCTTTTTCTAAACTTTTGTCTAAAAAGTTTTGCTTTACTAAAAAAATTTGTTTTCGGCGAAAAAAATACAACTTTGAACTACATAAAATTATTAGGATCAGGATAACGTAAAATTCGTTAAAATAGTACGGTGCGTTGGATGGGACATGTGGAAAGAATGAAAGAAAGCAAAATACCAAACAAAATAAGCGAAGAAGTGCCAATAGAAAAAAGAACCAGAGGCTGATGACTAGAAAATAATTAAATGGTTATTGGGGACCATATTTGTCATAATCATAGTTTTGGTCAAGTTCATTCGTTCAAATCGATGCCAAGAACTGCTATTTTATGACGCTACACTTCAAAATTGAAGAAACAAAGCACGAAATAGATTAAAATGGAGAACAATCCTGCAACGAGTCAAGACTCAAGAAGCTGTAATGATGATGAAATGTTATTTTTTAAAGCATATATGAACACGTATAGATAACCGTTGTTGGAAAAACGGGAGGTGTAAAAACATCTCCCAAGAATGTTAATTTTTTTTGTCGGTTGATAACGAGTATTAACCATGGCCAAAATTGATAAATGTTCTGTGAACAAGAGGTATTCACCAACGATTTCAAACTATTTGAGTGCTGGCAACGTCTAAAACACGTGCAAAAGATCTGCTTGACCTTGAGGATGTATTGTTTTTATTTCCAGTTAACTCTCAGTTGTGTATATCATTATCATCCAGCCTTCATTTATCACGTCCACTGCTGGACATAGGCTTCCCTTAAACTCCTCCATTCTTTACGATTTTGTGCTCTTTGTTGCCAATTTTTGGTAATACGCCTGATGTCGTCAGTCCAACGTGTCCTTTTGGTCACCAATTTGTAATTTTGCTTGTCATGACCGGTAATACGCATTGGCCAAATACTTTTCTTTTAAGGCTAATTGGTATGTAAGTATGTCTCGCAGTTTTCCAAAGGCTGCTCACGCTACAGTAATTCGTCTTTGGATTTCGCATGTTTGGATATCCCTGTTGATTCTTTTTTCATGACCCAAATATGTCTATTTCTCCACTAGTTTTACCACTTTGTCGTGAATAATTAAATGGTTATTGGGGACCATATTTGTCATAATCATAGTTTTGGTCAAGTTCATTCTTAGGCCCATCTTCGAACATGAAAAGTCCTATTAATTTAACATATCTGTGGCTTCTCCTAACTTATCTGTGATAAGGACAATGTCATCTGCGAAACGAAGATGGTTAAGCTTTTCGCCGTCTATTGTTACTCCTCTGTGGTCCCAATTGACTCTTTTAAAGGCATACTCTAATGCTGTTATGAATATTTTCGTTGACAATGTATCTCGTTGCCTTATCCCACGTTTTATTTTTATTGGTCGGGTTTTATTGTATACCTTAACAGTTATAGAAGTCTATATACGTGTTTTGGAAAGGTATTAACGATGTCATATGAAAAAGAATAGAAGCGTCTCCATTATATGAGTAATGAGTTACTTTTAGAAGAATCAGATTTTTTGTCTTGTTTTTCAGAGTATGAACAAAGTAATCAAGATGAATTATTCTTGAAAGATTTTAATGTTGAGATTGAAGCAAATGAGGCCAGTAATAATGCACAGATTTTTGGACCTCTAAACCCAAACATAACCTCAAAAAAAAATTAAAACCTGTGTTTTAGTTTTTATCTTTGGTTCTAATTACCGTAGAAACTTTTTTTCAGTTTATAGGGTTGTTAGAATTTGTGATATTTAGCAAAGTATTATTACAGTTGGCAGTTGGGATATCCGTGCAGTTAGGATAACGATATCACAGAAGAAGCTTCTGTTGAACCGCCGCGCGCCGTTGAAAATTAGCATTTAGAAGAGGCTACTTCCATTTTAGGACAAGGATCAGAAGAGGCTACTTCCATTTTAGGGCAAGGATCAGAAAGGCGTAAAAGAAACTATCGACAGATCTGACACATCGACACTGACTACTGCGCATCAGATCTGCTCATTTCTCACCTCGAGGCCTTCTGATTGGCTCCAGACGTTATCCTATTTTCTGATTGGTGAGTTACCAGACACGCCCATTTTGTACACCTCACCAAAGACGAAAATAGGATATAAGAACGTGCACAATCTCCAGAAGGCCTATTCGGTTTGAGTCTGACTCTAGATAAGACCTCTGGTTGGGGGGTACCTTACCAAGTTAAATAACTAGTTTTCTTATACTCTTACCACCGGAAAGGAATTAGACTTCCTTTCCACCCTCGTTCCTGCTTGCTCCAGCTTTTATAGTATTTTTCTGGTTTGTTCGTTCTTCTTTAAGAACTATAACTATTTGTGTTATAATATTCTCATTCGAGAATATCATATATATTTTATTTGTGTTCTTTTTAATAAGTACCTTATTATTTGTGTATATTTTGCTACTCGTTGTTCTTTCAAGTAAAGAACATTCGTTGTGGACATTTTACTTATTTACAGGTATATTTTTGCGCAACCGTATTGTTGCCTTGTTTATTGATGCTTTACCATTCTTCATACTAATATTTATTTATTATTATTATTCGACGAACTGGTATTTTTATTTTCGCTGTCGCAACGTTGTTGCTACAGTTATTTACTTGTGTTTCATTTTCTCTTACTTACAGCCGTTGTATTTAGTAACCATACTTTTCTCTTACAGCCTTTTCTATTCGTACCTTATTTCTTGCACTTTCTAAATCTGATAATTATATATAAATATATTTGTGTGTATATTTCTTGTCTTATTACCGTATATCATACGGATATAAATATACCCACATTTTCTAACGTTATACCATTTCTCTCGCTTACGTTACTCCAAAACTCGACTTACTGGTCGCAAGCTGTTCCATACGGATACGAAAGACGGTTTCCGAAAAAGCATCTCTGCTTGCTCCGAAATACAAACTTTCGTACTCCGTAATACGAGCAGGCAACTCAAGTTGAGTAAGAGTCGTGTCTCATTTCACACGCCATTCACAGAGGGAAAAACCCGAGATATACTCTTGCGTATGGGAAGAGTTTGCCGAACTGACAGCGATCTACCTGCAAATTAATAAACAAAGAAACTTGTCTTTGCGTTTCTTTTCTTTCTTCCCCTTTTTCTTTTCCCTTTGTTTCTTACTTTACAGACTCTAAATGGAATCTCAGCGAATCCTTAGATCATCCGCCTCCGCGGATAGAGCGACTGACGGTGATCCACAGCCTCCCGTGGATCAGCCTCAGCGACAAAACCATCTGTCATTTAATACGAAAAAATGGTAAACAATGTTTTTTTATTGTAACCGATAGGTATGTGAAAAGTGTGCCATATGGCGAACGAAATATTTAACGAAAATAAAATAGTACCGGAGAGAAAATAAATCAATTATTTATATAGATGAGACGTGGACAGCGAAAATTGTGCAACACAAGCACCTTCTAATAAGAAAAAACGCGTAACGATATTCAACGCCCTGCCGGATGAGTAGACGGGGGTTCCAATCGAAACGTTATGTCTTTAGCTGTCAAAAACATTAGTAAATATTGCGTCGATTATCACCAAGACAACCGAGGAGGTATTTGAATACTGTTTTAAAATAAATTAATACCAAGTATACTATCAACTACTACACCAGACAATGTAATGATTTTGGATAATGCGTCTAATCATGGTAGGCAATTAAAAAAAGTTCCTTGTGCCAATGATACCAAAGTTACTATTCAAAATTACATGTTTGATAATATTTATTTTGAAGATACATATACGAAAAGAATATGTTTGTAATAAGTGATAAGTACGCATAAAGTATGGGTCATACAATTTTAATATTGCCACCATTATTGTAATTTTAATTTTACAGAACACATACCTTTAATAAAATTAAAATCTAGCACTAGGACAAAACATGTGACACCTACTGTAAGCGATTCTGTAATTCAACTTATTATTAGTTGAGTACAAAATATTAATATTGGCAGATAGCAAAATACAATTGCCCATATAAAATCGAAACAGTTGAAAATCTTATCTGAAAAATCGGAATATCTCGTATAACATTTGTACGGTATTTGGGCTTAGCACGGCCCTGTGTTTATTGTTTGGTATACTGCTTACCAAAATTGCAAAAGTCAGGACACTATATTTGTGAATGTACTATATATCTTTTTTACGCTTCATAAACATCTTCAAATACATTAAATCAATGGTGTGTTGCATAGCCATTATCCAGCGTAGCTAAACATACATTTTAAGCTGGTGCATAACGCATGTCCACCACGGTTACTGAAGATATCTGTTCTGTTGAAAATGGTGGAAACGTTATATCCACCATGGCACTTTATGTGTTAAAATAATTGAAACTTACGAACAATAATAAGTGATGCATCCTTTATAAAACGGCCAAAAATAAACAAACACTCCGAAAATAATAAACAAAGTTAAATACAACATGACTAACAAATTCACCACCTGTCCATCACATTTAACCAGACAAGAGATCACCGTACTGCATTTTGTTTGGCAAAGACAAAACTCTCACAAATTTTAAAATCACAGTTGAATTGTCACGGAGCAACTGCAGACATTGACACAAGTAAAAGCATTGGAATGATAATTACGTGATTATTACGAAAACAATAAATTTTTAAATAATTGTGTATTGTTTTAAAGGTGACTGTCCCTGTTTGTAAAGAAAATGCATTTAGGGTAATTTGGTAAATTGGCAGTAAATGAAATTTTGTATAAGTGCACATTGTATTGTCTTTGTATTGTTCAAGGTAGGACATTTTTAACTTGGGTATATTGTTAAAAGATGTATGAGTTTTTTTATTTATATCAATTACATTCTATTTTATTTCATTTTGATCCATTATATAAAATTTTCATGACTATATTTAATTTTTATCCATCTTATTTCGTTCTACACCAATATATTTCATTAAACTCCATTTTATTTATCTAGTATCTATCTATATATTTTACGTATCTAGCAAAGACCGATTGAAACTAATCTCTTGGCCAGTCTTATCTCATTCATTTCTCGATCTTTAATGTTCCGCCCCCTACAACTGTGAATCCTGGTCCTTTCACCTGCCAGCACATGTAAAGGAACAACCGGTGATAACCCACTGAGCAGCAGCTGACACAGTCCTGTAGAAAGATGCTACCAGCAGCAGACTAGTTCTGTCCACGCGTACCATGAGCCTCTTGTAAGTTGGTATTTCTACCGCCTCAGACTGGGGCAGCGTAGAGGACGACAGACTTCACAACACCGTGAAGCGCCCTTCTCCTTCTTCAGGCACCTTGAAGCGCAGCCATTCTCTGAATAGCTCAAATGTTCCCCCCAACGCCTACCCTGGTGGAGAGTAACTCCCAGATACTTGACGTACTTTTTGGGCGTCACTCTCGCTCCCTTCTTCTTCATGTACCATGTCCTTTCAGAACGTTGGTTACCATCATAGCTATCTTAATTTTATTCACTGCCACCCTAAATATCATGCTTGTATCAACACCACACCACTTCAACCATGAAGTTCTTCTTCGTCCAGGACTGCGTTTCCCTGCTATTTTTCCTTGCATGATATTTTGTAGCAATCTACATAAAGACAGCCGGAAATACTTCAGCTTTCTCTGCTTCCGCGCACTCAAATTCAACCCTATATTTCTTTCTGTAGCCTCTGAGTACTACAGCCTCCGTCTTAATCTCCGCGAAAAAAAAAAAAGATTATGCTCGCTCATCCAATCCTCAACTAGGACACACGCACGCGTAATCCGAAGCAAGAGTTCCTCCCTGTCCCATGCAGCCACCAGCATAGCAAGGTCGTCCGCGAATGCGAAGTTCCCCATATTCGCAGTTTAAGACCCCGTTATATGTCAGGTTCTACAGCGTCGGACCCAGGACGGAGCCCTGCAGAACCCCAGCCGTTACATCCACCATCACAGCATTTTCCACCACAATCTTTCTCTCGGAAAGATAATCAGCGACCACATTCCTTAGTTACCCAGGACAGTTCCTTGCTTTCAAAGAGCTCATTACGTGACTCCACTGCAATGTATTAAAATCATTTCGGACGTCAAAGAGAATCAGGATGATCATCAATGATCAGCTCCAACTCACCGTGTCGCCCGGAGCACATCGGGCGGCACCGTATCCACTGCATCCACTGTACTGTTACCCTGGCAAAAACCATGTTGTCTTGGAGACAGGCCTCCAGACATCACAATCACCTCCTCGATACGTGAACGTAGCATTCTCTCATACAGCTTTGATACAAAGAAGAAGGCAAATAGGACGATATTTTCCTGCCTTGAATTTAGGTAGAAGCACAAGCCTCGACATTTTTTAGGAATCCGGAAAAGACTGCGCGGCAAGAAGAGCATTCATGTGCCCCTGACGACCCTACTGGAACTGACAATGGGACAATACAGGGAGATTCCCTGAGTCCTCTATTGTTCAATCTGATTATGGATGAAATAATAACAAAAGTAAGAACTAAAAAGGGATATTAAATGGGAGAAATACAACTTAAAGTAAACTGCTATACAGACGACGCAATACTGGTCTCTCAAACTCAAAATGATTTACAACGTATGCTGCACTAATTTAATATAACCGCCAGAAAATTTGATTGCATTTGAAATGCATGGTAGGAACAGCAAATTTACTAAGATGGAATTTGGAGCTGGAAGGTCAGATAATAGAAAATAGAACAAGTGATGGAGTTTAAATATCTAGGTATCACATTACCTAGCTAGAGAAAGCTCGAAACTGAAGTGGAAGATCAAGTAAATGGAGCAAACAGAACCACAGGCTGCTTGAATGAAACAATATGGAGAAATAAAAATACGGTCATCAGACGAGTAATGATATAGGCGGCAGAAATACTGCCTGGCACAAAAGGACAAAGGACAAAGGCAAAGAGGACAAAAAGGATGTTAGAAACAGCAGAGATAAAAAATTAATGTTAAGTCTCTATGGGACTTTGGTCTCTTTGGGGATTTGCAAAGATCAAAAAGCTAAAAAACAGAAAATCACCGGGAACGGATGGTATACCCAATGAACTTTTAAAATATGGAGGCCCGTAACTTGCAAGTAAACTGGCACAACTATTTAACAAAACATTAAACAAAACAGAAACACCAGAGGAATGGCATAATAGTATCACAATCCCCATATTTAAAAAAGGACAAAAAACCTGCCCACAAAACTATAGAGGAATAACCCTCTTAAATACAACAATGAAACTTTTCACGGGTATTCTCAAGGACAAATTGGAAAAGCAAATCACTAATGCTCAAGAACAACAAGGTTTTACAAAAGGGCGGTCTATAACAGACGCAGTATTTATAATAAAACAAAAGAAAAAGCTATAGAGTTCGGCATGCCAGCGTATATTTGCTTCATTGATTTGACGAAGGCATTTGACAGAGTTCGCCTGGGAGACATTCTAAATATATTAATAGAAAATGAAACACCGACCAGTATAACAAAGATACTCCATAACCTAAATAACAACAACGTAACCAAAGTTAGAGCAGGAGACGAATTCACTGAAAATATTCCAACACCGGGAGGAATTAGACAAGGCGACAGTTTAAGCCCCTTCTTGTTTAATCTTTTCATGGGCAAAATTATCAACAAAGTAACATCTCTTAATCTCGGATATAGAATGGGCAACAAAAGAATTGGTATGGTGTGTTACGCAGACGATGCAGCAATTATTGCCGAATCAGAAGATGATCTCCAAAGGCAGCTCTTTCAGTTCTTTCAAACAAGCCGACTACTAAATATGAACATCTCTACCAACAAAACTAAATGTATGACAATAGCAAAAGATCCGCTCAGATGTAAGTTAGTGGTTGAGGACAACCCCATAGAACAGGTGATGCAATTCAGATATCTGGGCATAGATATATCAAGCACCCACGACCCAGTAAAGGACCTGAGGAGTCAAATAAACAAAGCATCTGCACTGTCAGGATGTCTGCGGGAGATAGTCTGGTCAAATCCGTATATGCGCACAGATAGTAAAATTAGAATCTATAAGACTTGCATACGACCGATCATGACATATGGCATAGAAGTGCGCGCAGATATCAACAAAACGAAACAGATGCTAAGGGTTGCCGAAATGAAAACCCTAAGAACAATAATGGGGAAAACAAGAAGAGACAGAGTGAGAAATACAAACATTAGAGAGCAGTGCAAAATTCAAGATATTGTAAGATGGGGAAGGCAGCGCAAGAGGATGTGGTACAACCATGTAAGACGAATGGATGAGAATAGACTCCCAAAAATTGCCCTAGAAAACAATCCGCCCGGTTCAAGACCCCCCGGAAGACCACCTAAAAGATGGAGGGATAGTTGGCAATCTACCTCCCAAGAAATTAACCAGAGGCAGCTTCAGAATTAAACAGATCGAAAGATCTACAAAAAGTAGAAGAAGAAGAAGAAGAGAAGTCTCTATGGGACAAAGCTAGAAGTACAGATATACGACGTAGATGCAAGGTGGAGAATATCAAAAACTGGGTAAGAAATAGAAGAGTAGAATGGAACGATCATATACGCCGAATGACAACGTGTAGTAAAGACGGCAAGAGTCGGATCCCCACTAGGAAGACGATCAGTAGGAAGACCACGAAAATGATGGAACAACAACTTACTGACTCCAATTAAAAAATAGACAGTCATGTGTACAAAAAAAGAAGAAGATGAAAAAGATAAAATAACTCAAAAATTTTAACACATTTTTTACATTTTAATCTATAACACAGCGTCTTTGCACTAAATCCTATACAATAAAACGTTGCATGTAAACAGCAAAACGTATGTCTTGTCGAATCGAAATGAAATCCAAACGGAAGGAAAAACATGGTGTGTATACACTGGACAAAACGTACATTTTGCCGTACGTTTTGTCCAAAACGTACAATAAGACGTAGTGTGAAAACGGGCCTTTTAGATACTACAATTTACCCTCACAAAAACCTCTTCAGAAATACAAACACACTCAGAAACGACAAACCGTGTCAAAAAATAATATACATCTTAACCCTTGCAGAGAATGAAGCAATTCTAAGCAGGGACCTATAGGATAACAAAATTCTTAATCTTAAAGATTGTTGTAGAAGATGAAACTTATTGGTAGTTGACGAAACGTCAGGAACAAAATATTCCAGATCACTACAGCCGATAACAAACTTTTATAATATTGTACCGACATCGACAACGTTTTTATATTGTACCTAAGAGGTACGCATGACTTGGCAGTATAATATAATTCTGAGGATTGCTTCTGATGAATCCCACAAGAAATCGCTAAGGTCCATTCTGGTCATTTTTTGATCTTTTCGTTGTGGAGGCGAGACGGCTTATCGGATCGTAACGTGCAAGGTATCGAAATGGAAAGGGGAGGTGGTAACGAATATGTTAAGACAAAAATCAAACGCAAAGACTTTGTCAAAACGGCACTATATCGTATCTCCGTTGTTATTGGTCAGATTACTACGTGTAACACGTTACATGAAAGAGGAGGGGATACGTTAACACAAAAAACATTGCCAAAACGGCGCTATACCGTATCTCCGTTTCTATTTGTCTGATCTTTGCGAATAAGTGCTCGTTGGAAAGAGGAGGAGATATCGAATATGTTATGGCAAAAAACAAAGATGGTAGAATTACCAAAACTACAATATATTGGATCTTCGTTGCTATTGATCGGATTTTAGCATAATAGACGTTGATGGAAAGGAAAGTAGTCTCTGAGCATAACACAGAAGCAAACAAACATGACAACATTGTCAAAACGGTTCAATTATTTATTCCGCATTTTGGCCAAAACTTATTGATTGAATTTGTGCTATAATGTATAATATCCTATAAAGTTCAACATTTACAACTTAAATTCGATAATTTTCTAAAATATTAGCCTCAAAAGGTATGGCTTAAAGAGAAGATTCAAAAGAAATCAAATAATTTTCAGTAAAGCGTGTTTCCCATGCGTCATTTAGGTAAAATCCGTTAGTTATAAAAATATATATTTTAAGCCATGAATATTACTATTGTCATTTACCTTCACTTTCACTTATTGTTCAAATTTCTTTTACTATCCGATGAATCATTATTTGGACGACCTTTAGACGACATATAAGCACCGGTTACCGTACATAAACGAAATTGCAAATCGGCGAATAGCGGTATATGGTCGCGGAAGTTATTGTTCGGACGAAACGCTCCAAATATGGGTTAGTAGGTGGGAAGAGAAAATAGAATAAAGTTTTTATATCAGCTTGAATGGTTCTTTTGTTTGGATTGAAAAAGGTAAATTTATAATTATATTAAGTAAAAATTTGGTGTTAACATTATGTAAAAAGCGTACAAAAATCTATACGATGAACTTGACAAGGGGACAAAAGAAAGATAAAAATATACACAAGCATAAAACAAAGAAAACATTTGAATACGAGTAGTTGAATCCTAAATAAATAGCAAAAAAAAATATAAAATCAAAATAATTATGGACTTATTGCCAAAGTTGGCCAGGGAGCAGTGAATTACGTTATAGTACGAGATTAGGAGGTTTGGATTTTGGATTTGGAGACAAGTTGACTTCATCATAATAAATAAACGATTCGCTTAGAGTAACCGCTTACCCTGAAGCAGACTCTGACGCTGATTACAACCTACTAATTGGTTTACAGCCGATTTAAGCGCAAAATGATCTGTAAATCGTCTAAACATGTTGGATACAATATCGCTTTCTTCTTCTTCTTGATGTGCCTATCCGTTACGAATGTTGGCGATCATAATAGCAATCTTTATCTTATCTGCAGCAGCGCAGACAAGCTGCACAGATGTTGTATTAAACCAGATTCTGAGGTTCTTTAACCAAGATGTTCTTCTTCTACCTGGACCTCGTTTTCCAAATATTTTTCCTTGCAGGATGACTTGAAGGAGAGCATATCTTAATTCATTTCGCATAAAATATCCGAAGAATTGTAACTTTCGAGATTTGATGGTGGTCTGTACCTCTCGGTTCTTATTCATTCTTCTGAGGACCTCCTTATTTGTGACTCCTTAAACCACGGGATCTTAGGTATTCTCCGATATAGCCACATCTCAAATGCTTCCAGTTTTCTGCACATATTTTCGTTCAAGATCCACGATTCAACACCATAAAAAAGAACAGAGAAAATGTAGCATCGCAGCGTTCTTACTTTTGTATCAAGAGAGTGGTTGAGACTCTTGAAAAATTCCTCCATCCGATTTTTTCCGATGTATCTAGCTTTTCCGATGCATGCTCTAATCTCCTGGTTGTTGGTCCATTCTTCATTTATTATGGTGCCGAGGTAGTTTCACTCTTTCTACAAGGGATTGGTTGACATAGAGTTGGTCTTCTGTTATCATTTTCTTGCTAATTATCATAAGCTTTGTCTTCTTAACGTTTATATTAAGTCCATATTGTTGACTGTAATAGGTCATATTGTTCTTAAGAACTTGTAGGTCTTCTAAGTTGTCCGCAAATACTATGGTTTCATCTGCATATCTGATGTTGTTTAGCCGGTAACCATTTAGTAGAATACCTTTTTCAGTTTCCTGCAAAGCTTCGATAAATATTCTTTCAGAATACAGATTGAAGATTAGAGGAGACAAAATACAGCCTTGCCTCACTCCACGCACGATTTTCACATAGTCAGTGTGTTCACCTTCAAATCTGAGATTTGCTGTCTGATTCCAGTAAAGATTTCTAATTATTCTCAGATCTTGATTGTAAATTCCTTTCTTTTAGTATTTGCATCATCTTATCATGCTGTACTCGATCAAACGCTTTCTCGTAATCAACTAGACATGCGTATACACGGCAGTTAACATCTCTGCATCTCTGGAATAAGACTTGTGCTGAGAACAAAGCCTCTCTAGTACCAACAGCATTTTGTGAACCCGAACTGGTTGGGGGAAATTTGACTTTCACACAACTTGTAGATCCTCTTATGAATTATCTTTAAGAACAATTTTAAAAGATGACTCATGAGGCTTATAATATAGCTTTAGGGAATACTAAAGCCTGGAAAACTACAAGCAGAACTAGAAAAATGGCAATAGTCAACTAAAAATGGGGATAAGACGAAAGCAGCAGTATGAAGAGATCAGGACTAATATATACAACCTTCACAAAATTTTCTAAGGCACAAAAAGGTAACAGGCAAAGAAAAGTTAGATAACAGAACATATTGAACATATGGTGGAAGTAAGAAGTAATGTAAAAAGATGTGAAGAATCTCTTCACAATTGGTTCCACAACCCATGTTGAACATAACTAGTAAACGTCACACTGAGCAGTTCGTATCATTTGTATTGGACTGCCATTTTAAGTATTGTGATTTGTAATGTGACTTGTAAAATAAATTGCTTCTAAGCCTCAATAAAATCCAAACTTTGATTTTTTCAACAAGACAGCTTCCTTCCCGGTATGCAGACAAACAAATGGATTTTTTGGGGGTTTACTTGGATGTAGGACTGTGTTGGAAAGCTTATACAAGGTCTCTTGTTCTAAATTAGGATCTGTAACTTTTCTAATGAGAAGACTTTATGAATGTGTATTTCAAGTCACTTTATAATAGCAAGGATAATGGCTGGCTTGTCCTATCAGAAAGAATGTCGGCAAGCATTTGTTGCACTACACATACTAACTCTACCTTCACTATTTATTCTAGGGAGTATTTTTCATGTAAAACAAAATTAGATCATCATCAAAGACATGAGGATGTACATCAATATGAAATCAGGAAGAAGCATGCCATAATGCTATCCTACAACAGGCTCCAAAGAAGTACACACGGACGAAACTTTTATGGTATAACATTTTACAACAAACTGCCTTCTGCAATTACTAAATTACCAAATTTACAATTTAAAAAAACAATCAATCATTTTCTCATCAGTCAGCCATTTTATAGGCGTGAAGAGTTTTTAATATTTTAACTTTAATCTTTGGAATTACCTTGTGGATTAATGAATCCAATTCTGTTTATACCTAAAAACCTAGGGTGTAATGTTTGTCTTAATGTCCCTAAGATATTATATTTATATCTTAAAGAGGTTATACTGTAAACTCATGTTTGTAAACCAATATTTTATACTACTGTTTGGACAATGTAAGTACTTTATTGTATGTTAACATGAATAAATAACTATAAAAAATTGTCAATAATTACTGGTGACGATTATTAGTGTCATTATTTTGAACCACACCGTAAACTGTTTTCGATGTAATGTTTTAACCCTCTGTCGGCATAGCTATGACAACATTTTTTGAACATAAAAAACTCTTGCTTATAGAGTTTAGAGAACGTAGAGTGCATATCAACCCAAACCTATAAAATGAAACTTTTGCAATAAGCAATAAGACGAAAACCTCTAGGGACGTTCTTACGTGGTGTCATTCTTCTGCTCGACAGTTCTTTGGCCTCGTCTTGAAAAAATCTCTTCTTCTTTGGGTGCCGTCTTCAATGAAGGTTGGCGATAACCTCAGCAAAATCATTTCTGTCCCTGGCTTTTCTTATTAAAGATTGAGAATCCAAACCAGTCCACTCACGAATGTTCTTCAACCAGGACGCCTGCCGTCTACCAGGACCACGTCTTCCTTCTACCTTCCCCTCTATAAGAAGCTGCAGTAGCTGGTATTTCTCATTTCTGTATATGTGTCCCAAATATGAGGTTTTCCGTGTTTTCATTATTTTTAAGAGTTCTCTGTCGGTACCCATCTTGTGTAGGACCTGCTCGTTGCTCATATGCGCTGTCCAGGGGACTTTCAGCATCCTTCGAAATAACCACATTTCAAAACTTTCCAAACGCCTTAGTGAGTTGATTTTAAAGGTCCAGGCCTCCATTCCATATAGTAAGGTGCTGTAAACGTAACATTTCAGCATTCGGTATCGGATTTTGAGATTGAGTGTTTGGGACGTAAACATTTGTTTCATTTTTAAAAAGACAGTTCTTGCTTGTTCAATTCGCGATTTTATTTCTATGTCTGGATCTATATCTTTCGTTATCCAGCACCCTAGATATCGAAATTTCTCGACATTTTCGATAATGTTACCATTCACGTTTAAAGCCATGGGTGGATGGATGGATGTTTTGGAGACAATCATTGTTTTTGTTTTCTTGACGTTAATGCTGAGGCCGTATTGTTCTCCGATCGATCTGACGCGATCTAAGAGTGTCTGGAGATCCTGTGCGCTCTCTGCAATTAGGACCGTGTCGTCGGCGTATCGTACATTATTTAGAACTCTGCCGTTAATTTTAACACCTTCTCTTGATTGCTCTAGTGCTCGTGCAAAGATTTCTTCCGAATATATATTGAAAAGTAGTGGTGACAATACACACCCCTGTCGTACACCTCGCTTGATATTGAATATTTCTGTTCACACTTGAAAAAATAGTAAAAGAAAATTTACAACGAAAGGAATGGAGGATATTTGAGCTTCCATCCTATAGTCCTGATTTAGCACCTTGTGATTTTTACATCTTTGCGACACTAAAAAGTCGTAAAAAGGTAATCGCTTTCGTTCTAAATTGTGCTTTATTGATGTTTTGCAAAAACAATTCAAGAAAAATATTGCAATATTTTTTATAACCCAATAAAATATTGATAACCTTCAAAACACAAAATTTTATTATTTGATGTTTTGAAGAATTTTTATATTTTATAAACACAAATACGATTATAATTAGTTAATTAATATAACTTTCACGATACTGCGAATTTCGTGTATATTTTTTGCAACATGTTAAAAGTGTTGTACCAAATATTGAGTGATTTAGAAAAAAATTGATAAAGAGAAACAAGAAATTGAAGTTTTTTATCTATACGTAATATTAGCAAAATAATCAAAAGAGCAGAAGAGGGATCCTTGTGCATTCAATAAGTATTATTGAAGAAGATATATATTATATATATATATATATATATATATATATATATATATATACATATATATATATATATATATACATATATATATATATATATATATATATATATATATACATATATATATATATATATATATATATATATATATATATATATATATATATATATATATATATATATGTTTGTTTTGAGGTTTCCGCGGGAGCTATATGTGCTGTCACTATTTTTCCGGGTTTGACTCCGCGTTGGACAACGCGGAGTCAAACCCGGAAAAATAGTGACAGCATATATATATATATATATATATATATATATATATATATATATATATATATTGGCGTATAACACCAAAAGAAGAAGAAAATGTATCTGAGATGATCTACTTGAACAGAAACATGTTTTTAATAAAAATTTCCTGGAACCCATTTGACGGCATGTTAAATGAAAGGTTTGTGGGAAACCAGTAGTACCTGCGGAGACTCTAACAGCAATCATGATCAAAACAAGTAATATTCAGATATAATAGGCAAGTAATCACTAAAATTTCAATCATACATAGAATTACGTTGGACAAAACATTTGGGATTTGCATATCAGCCGATTCTAGTCTAGAAATACCTTTGCTCTTGGTGATTCTCCAAATCATCTCGAATATGATACCTTGTGGCAGGATATGATACTGGCAACATAAACATCCCCGTTCCCGGAAAAATCTCAATAATAATCAACTCACTTCACTACGAGAGATTATACTCTCGGCGATATACACAAGCAACTGTTTGCTTTAACTTAACATCTTTGCGTTTTTAGAAACAACAAGTACGGGGTTTTTTATCTCAACTACCTTGTCTTTGATGCACGTAAAAATATTTGTACTACAGATAACAGATTAGGTTGTTCTCGTTAAAACAATTATTGTATTTAATGAAAATAAATAGTTTTTTAGCTTTAATTCAACAGAACCAAAAGACAAAAATAAGGATGCAGACGATGTAGCCAATATATCCACGATTGTAATCTACTAAAACTTCATAATTATGTATTTATTGCTATAAGCAAAAGATTTTAATGAGATTAGATGTATCCAAGATGAAAATAATCAAAGTATAGTTCACGAAAGGCATGTCAATAATAAGAGAAGGAAAATGTAAGTTGAATGAAGTTGTAATTAAATGAAGAATTTGACATAAAATAAGTTGAGATAACGGGGACAGCAATAGCAATGGTCACCAAAATAAAAACCAAGGAAGTAGTTGAAGCACTTCAAAAAATAAAGAAACACACTGGAGAGGGTTGAACTACGTGACTCAGGCGGCAAACTTCTTTGAGAATGAAATACTTATTATTCTTCTTCCTTCTTGAATGTAGGCTTTAAAGCCTGTTTCTTCTTCAATATTAGCCTCCTACGTTGTGTAAATTATCGCACAATCTTTTTCTTTGGTCTGCCAATACTTCTTCGTCCATTTGGTAACTTATCTCGTGCTATTCGTTCTATCCTATCCTGTGCTATTTTACTAATGTGTTCGTTCCACGAACATATGATAAAATCTAATGTAACAGAATATAGACACCTGCAGAGAAGAATAAAAAAGGAGATCAAATTAGCCAAAGAAAAATGGATGAGAGAAAGGTGCGACGAAATGGAAGATGTAATATCTAAACACGACTTATTTAATGTGTACAAAAAACTAAAAGAAATGTGTAACGTATTTAAAAAACGAGTTCCCTCTATACCCGTCGACAATAATAACAAAATTATTATAAATGAGCACGAAATAAGAAAAGAATGGCAGCTGTATATATCAGAATTGTTTAAAGATGGCAGCAATAGTGTTGCCGAATTCTACCAAAAATGTACTTACAGCCCAGAAATTATGAAATGCGAGGTAGAACACGCTATAAATAATGCTAAAATTAGAAAAGCCTGTGCTCCAGATAATACACCAACTGAGCTGCTGAAACTAATAGAGAATGATAACATAAAAGTAGTATTAAGACTTTTTAATTCAATATATAACACCGGAGTGATTCCCGCAGATTGGCTCAAATCCATCTTTGTCGCAATAACTAAAAAACACAATGCGAGAAATGCTCAGAATATCGATTAATTAGCCTAATGAACCACACTCTCAAAGTTTTCCTCAGAATACTTCATAACAAAATTAGACGCAAATGCGAGAAGATCTTGAAGATACCCAATTTGGTTTTAGAAATGCTGTGGGAACCAAGGAGGCACATTTTGCGCTTAACATCCTATTACAAAAATGCCGTGACCAAAGAAAATATGTATTTGCATGTTTAGTGGACTTCGAAAAGGCATTCGATTAAGTACAGCATGTAAAATTAATGTAAATACTGAATAATATCGGAATAGATGACAAGGATATTCGTGTGGCTTTAAAAATTTGTACTGTAATCAAACTGCTATCGTAAAAATTGGAGATAACTACACCGATGAAATTTCTATACAACGAGAAGTCAGACAAGGTTGCATTTTGTCGCCAACATTGCTCAATGTTTACTCGGACCATTTATTTAAAAAGGCACTTGAGAGACAACCATATGGAATAAAAATCAACGGGGAACTACTTAATGTGATTAGATATGCAGACGATACAGTAATTCTATCAGATAATATTGAAGGTCTTCAAATTCTGCTGGATCGTATTCACGAGGTAAGAGAGGAAATGGGCATTAAAATAAACTCAAACAAAACCAAATTTTTAGTGTTTAGTCGTGACCCACATCCCGGTGCAAAGCTTCAATTAAACGGAGTTCAAGTTGAGAAAGTTCACAAAATGACATATTTGGGAACTGTGATAACATACCAACTAGATCCAGACATAGAAATAAAACGTAGAATAGCAATGACTAAAACTACTTTTATGAAAATGAAGTCATTTCTTTGCAATAACCATCTTATTTTAGAACTAAGGCAAAAAATGGTTAAGTGCTATGTTTGGTCCGTACGTTTGTATAGTGCAGAAGTGTGGACGCTAAAAGTATCGATCATGAACAAAATTGAAGAACTGGAAACGTGGGTTTATAGATGAATGCTGAAGATACCTTGGGCAGCAAGGAAAACTAATGAAGAAGTACTAAGGAGCGTTAACAAAGATAAAGAACTGCTTAAGACTCTTAAACATCTAAAAATGTCTTATCTGGGACATATAGTAAGGGGAAGTCGATATCAAATATTACAACTGATCCTTAAAGGCAAAATAGAGGGACGTAGAGGTGTAGGAAGAAAACAAATTTCTTGGTTAAAAAACATTAGTGAATGGACGATACCAAATGCAGGACCATTATTCAATATTGCAAAAGATCGAGAATCGAGAAGCCTATCCGCCAACGTCGGATAATTCTGATATGGCATGCGAAGAAGAAGAAGTTCGTTCCACTCCTGTCTCCGTTTTGTCACCCATCCATTTATGTGTTCTATATTGCATGCTCTTCTTATATTTTCACTTCTCTCCCCTTCCAACATACTTTTCCCTCATATTCGTCGGAGTATTTTCATCTCTGTTGTGTTTTGTAGTCGTCTGGTTTTAGATGTGTCAGGTCTTGTCTTCGCCGTGTATCTTAATATAGGTCTAATTGCTGCTTTATAGATTCTTGTTTTTGCCTTGGGTGTTTGTTCTTCCAGATTGTGTCATTAAGAAATTCTGCCGCTTTACTTGCTTTTAAGCTTTGTTGTCGTACTTCTTCTTCACCATCTCCATGACTAGTTATATCTATTCCCAGATATCTAAAAATTGCTTTCTGCTTTATTATTTTCCCATCAATTTCGATTTTATAGTTATCATACATTTGGTTTTCTCTGCTGATATTATCATATTGTGTTGAACGAAATACAAAAGCAACGATACGACAGCTGATAGAAAAATACAAAAAAAAAGACACAAAAACTCTTTGAGTTCCTCAAAATATTCTGTGGTGGACACTCAATAAAAAAGGAAAGACATGTATGAAGGAGTAATAACTAGTGTTGTCAATGACTGTAAAAATTAATAGTTTTAAGTACCCAGAATCGGTAATATAGAGTAATGGAAAAATAGATGGAGAGAAGCTAGTGGTGTGTTCTGTGTCAGAAATATTCCTACAGTGTTACAGTCCTAGTATTTACCGGTAAGAGTAGGTCGTTGATGTATTTGACTTGTCTCTATGCTTTAGGTATATGTATCACATAACTGTTCACCACCTGGAGAAGCCACTCTAACGTTTTCTGTCCAAACTTCTTGATTTGCTTTATACGCAGACAGTCAATACCAGAGGCTTTGATATTTTTTCATAGCTTAACATATCTTAATTCTTGAATCAGCTTCAATGAATTTTGATCATAAATAGCATAGGTAGAATTTTTGAACATTTCATTTGTAACAGTGTACTTAAGATATGTACAACTTTCAGCTGTAATGGAATTTTTTTGATTTTTATCTAATTTTGATTAGATTATTATAAATATTTACATTTCCTGAATCAGTTGCCGGAAATTTCGGAGAAAAGTATACGTCATATTAAAACGAGAATATTGTTATAACAAACCTTTCGTTTTAAGTATTTCTGATCACATGTAGATTATTTTCTTGCATTTAACCACGTAAATTTTAACTTCTAACTTTTGAACAGATCAAGCGGTGTGCAGTTTTTCATTCTTTTCACACTCTACTTTCAGACTCATAACATCCAATTTTTTAGTATAATAACGCAAGGCTACACATAGCGGGAGCCACCAGGGACTTCTTTGTATTCATCATCATCTTTGTGCTACAGCCCTATAAAAGAGCCTCGACCTTTCCAAGTCTATTTCGCAGTCAGTTCTATCCATTGCCAACTGTTGCCATTTTGATGCACCTATTTTTCTACCATCCTTAATTGTGGTTTTGCTTGGCCCGTCGTTCGCCAGACGTCATTGGCTGAAGAGTATGCGAGAGAGTCTTCCAAACCTCCTCAAGCGGCTCCTTCGGTTTTATTTGAATTTGGGTGAACGTCGTGTTTCATCCTTTCCACAAAAATTGTCCTAGCACAAACCTCCTCGTGGTAGAGCCGGGAATCCATACTCGTTTAATCGGAAATACGAGCACTTTTTAGAGCACCTACTCCGATTGGCGAGTAGTGATTGCTGATTGTGCAGGGTGTATCCGACTGGTAGTGTGCGCCATATTCGAGCTTTGGCTGATCCTTTTAGGATCCTTGAGTCCGCGCGCCAGTGTAGTTACTAACCGGTCGGATTTTTCGAACTCCCTCAAGGCTACACACCCTTCCAGATTCCTGGAAGTGTTAGTTTTAGAGTAGCGTAGGTCCCAAATATCTAAGAGGCGAGTAAGTTTTCTTCCTACTCGTCCAGCTACTCTACCACCATCGAACGTGATGGTCATCTGTATCTGTGGTAAAGACTTCGCCTTTACCACCAAATATATATTTATATCTGTGATATATCTCGCAGTTGCACCTCCTTTTTCAAACACTATTTTCACAGATGCCACCGAATATTCTTCTCAGGATCCTTCGTTCAAATAGGAGGAGGTTTCTATCTGCCTTGGAAATGGTCCATGTCTCCGTTCCATATGTCAACACTGGTTGTGAAATGCACATTAGGCTCCCTGATCACCAAGGAGAACATCATGACGGAAGAAATCAAGCGAAGAATAATCCTAGCAAACAAATGCTATTTTGGATCAAGTAGATATATGAGAAGCATAACCTTAAGCCAAAAAACATAAATAACCGTATACAAAACCCCCTTCTTTGAATTAGCTGGAGTAAATATTTTGATATATGAGTCCTTCTCTCCACCAAGTTTTGGCATCTGCGGATGATATAGTGTTGCTGGCAAGAGGAAAAAAAGAGCTACAGGAGATAGTACAGAGAATAGTAAAAGCAGCAAAGAAAATGGGACTTTACATAAATGAAACTAAAACAAAATGTATGCAGTGGACAGATGATCAGTTTAGGGATGGACAAAAGTTTAAAGTAGAAGTAGAAGAAAGATTATCATACGAATTCGAAATGGTGGAAAGATTTACATACCTAGGTACAATAATATCACGTAAACCTAACATTAAAGAAGAAATACAAGCTAGAATAATGGCAGGCAATAACTGCCAGTAGAAGTGTACATGCTCTTAGTGGAATGTTGAAAAGCAAGTTTTTATCAAGAAAGGCAAAAATACAGTTATACAAAACAACTATACAACCAATAGCAACATACTGCAGTGAGACGTGGACAATGACAAAAAATGAACAAAATCTACTGGAGATATGGGAAAGGAAAATCTTGAGGAAGATATATGGAGAAATAATAAGGGATGGTTTATGGATAAGAAGATCAAATGATGAGTTAAAGAAATTATATAATCAAACTAACATAATAGGAGTCATAAAGGCACAGAGACTAAGATGGCGAGGTCACCTAGAAAGGATGCCAAACACGAGGACTCCAAAAAGGATACTAAACTACAATATAACTTCAAAAAAGAGAAAAGGAAGGCCAAAAAATAGATGGAATCAGGAGGTAGAAAAAGATATGGAAGAAATTGGACTAGACGGCCAGAAAAGAAAAATGAATAACAAGAAGGAATGGAGAAAAGTCACATATCAAGCCAGAGAAGATCTCAGTACATAAAGGAAAGCGAAAATGAAGAAAGAACAAAATTTTTTAAGCCATGGGCCTCTAAGGCCTTTAGTGCTATTGTATATATAAATATTTTGATCCTCAGATTTATCCCCAATTGAATTGTCCCCAGTGCGGGACATAATGGGTCAAAAACTTCTTAATTAAGAGCATCCCCTCAAACTTTGGGAAGCACTTGGAGAAGTGTTTATTAGAGCATGGAACGGGATACCCTAGGAGGATATTAACAACCTAATCAGTAGTAAGCCCAAGCGCATCCAAGAGTGTGTTGCTCAACGAGATGCATTTACGTCTGTAAATTGGTTCAATCATTTGAAATTTTGATCGTTTGTTTATATTACTATTCTGTATAACTGTACAAAATATTTTCAAAATATATTAATTTATAATGGGTGTTCTGAAAGATTAATAATAATCCAACTGAATACTACTCCGGTCAAATTAAATGTTTTACAAATGGTAGAGCAATTCTGTGAGTTGTTGGGGAGAAAGATTAAAACTATTTGTAGAGGAAGAAAAATTTGCAATACTAAACATGTTTTTCAAGCTACTACCAAGACGTTTGTACGCTTGGGTCTCTCCGCAAGATCAACCAGAAAACATAATAAGGAATCAAATTGATTTCATAATGGTGAACAAAAGATTCCTTAATGGATACCTATCAGTTAAAAGTTACCACGGTGCTGACATATCATCAGATCATGTTCCTGTTATTAGTAAATTTAGGATTAGATTTAAAAAGGTTACAAAAAAGAATCTTCTTCTTCGAGTGCCATCTCCGCGGCGGAGATCGGCAATCATCATAGCTATTCGGACTTTTGAGACAGCTACTCTGAAAAGTTCACTTGATGTACATCCGTACCTCTCAGGTTACGCAGCCATGACATTCTACGTCTCCCTATGCTTCTCTTTCCTTGGATCTTTTCCTCCACAATCAGTTGGAGCAAGCCTCTCCACGTGTAATATGTTCGAGATATTCCATTTTATTGTTTTCATTGTATTTAAAATTTCTACTTCTTTATTCATCCTTCTCAGAAACTCTTTGTTTCTGACGTGCTCTATCCACGATATTTTCAGAATTCTTCTATACACCAAGATTCCGTACAAGATTTCATTCCATAAAATAAAGTCGAAAAAACATAGCACCTCGCCATACTCCCAGATGTGCATATTTGTCCACTTGTTCGACGTAGGTTCCGTTTATTAGAAGTTTCTCGTTATTTCTTTGAGTTTACGATATTCTCATAAATTTTGCCTTCTTGACATTCATTGTTAGACCATACTCTTTTTCATACTCCGCTATTCTGGTCAATAGGCTCTGAAGACCTTCAATGTTTTCGGCTAAGATCACAGTATATATAATGTTGTTAATGAGAACTCCATTTACCTTTATTTCAGCTGTTTCACTCTCAAGAGCGTTTTTCAGGATCTCTTCAGAGTAGTCATTAAAAAGAATTGGCGACAATACGCATCCCTGTCTCACTCAATATCTAATTTTAATTTCTTCTGACAACTGTTCGTTAACAGGTACTTTTGCTCTCTGTATAAATTTGATGTGCTCCTGAGGTTGTTGTAGTCAATCTTCTTTGATTTCAGGATTTCAGGACATTCATTAATTGTTTATGTCGCATGCATATTTATCGAATGCTTTATTATAGTCAATAAAACACGCGTATATATCTTGATTGACGTCCAGGCATCTTTGTATCAGTATTTTAAGTAAAAAAGAGCTTCAGGCGTTCCCAGGCCTTTGCAAAAAATAAATTGTGTATCATTAACGTCCATGCCCAGTTTGTGATATAGTTGATAAACAAAAAATGTTATATATATTACTGTCACAAAAACATACACAAATATACATGGTTTCAACCAACAAGGAATCTTAAGTCTATAATAGATTACATGATAGTTAAACAAAATTCACAAATACTCATTAGAGATATTAGAGCTATGAGAGGAGCAGTATGCGGATCAGATCACCACATGGTCAGGGCAAAAATTGTTTTCCCATATAGATTAAAGGACAGTGTCTCATCAAGCCAAGACGAACAACTTTTAGAAAGAATTGATCCTCCTCAATACAATCTGTCCAGTTTAATTCATGAGAGCACCCGTACACTATATAAGACTCGAATGGACACCAAACTTGACGAAACACTAACAAATACCAAATGCATATATGAGAACATAATATCAAGTATTCATCAAACAGCACAGGAGGTCTTAGGAATCAAACAAAATAAAATTAGTAACAAGCTTTGGTGGAATGAAGACGTCGAAAATGCGGTAACAGAAAAGAAAAGATTATACCATAAGTGGTTGAATACAAAAGATGACGCAGACAAAGACCGATACAATGAAATGAAGAAGAAAGCTAGAAAGATAATTATGACCTCCAAAAATGAGACATGGGACAGAAGGTGCAGAGAGATAGAATCTTATATTGGAGGACGACAATGCACTGAGGCGTGGAAGTTTATAAACTCTGTTAAGAAGCCGACTAACGAGAAAGTGATTCTAAATCCCATAAATCCCGAGGATTGGACACATTATTACAAACATCTATTAAATGAGAACAGAGACGAATTTAAAGAAGATATGAATTCATCAAGAATAGAAATTCTGGGAGAGCATATTACCATAGATATCAACACAGTTCAAAAAGCTATAGCAGGGATGAAGAATGGGAAAGCAAGTGGACCAGAGGGAGTAACTACGGAATTAATAAAGAATGGCTCAGAGAAATTACACAGAATGATCACGGTGATATTTAACGAATATATTAATGGACATCCAACACCAGATGAATGGAAAACAGCATATATGACCCCAATATATAAAAAAGGTGACAGGAGAAATTGTAAAAACTATAGAGGGA
Organism: Diabrotica balteata; assembly: GCA_918026665.1. Taxonomy (NCBI): domain Eukaryota; kingdom Metazoa; phylum Arthropoda; class Insecta; order Coleoptera; family Chrysomelidae; genus Diabrotica; species Diabrotica balteata. The sequence goes on along the minus strand of OU898276.1, from coordinate 25,219,431 downwards.
TATCGGTCACAAGTTCAATGAGTCGACTATACGGTCGAATACTACGGGACCTGATAGAGGAAGATTATCAATCGTCTGAAGACGAAGAACAAGGAGGATTTAGAGCAGGTCGTTCATGTACAGATAACATCTTCTGCCTTAAACAAATTATAGAAAAGAAAGTTGTGACAAATAGAGAGTTACATATGACTTTTGTAGATCTTGAGAAGGCATATGACACAGTCCCGCTAAATAAACTATGGGAAGTCCTGGGCACATCAAATATACATCAAACATTGGTTAGTGCTCTCAAAGGAAAGTCAAAGGAATGGGTATACAATTGAACGATCAGGATTACATATATACTTTACAGTTTGCAGATGATCAGGTGGTGATCTCAAATGACAAAGACGACATGGAATACATGCTTAGAAAACTAATTGAAGAATACCAGAAATGGGGATTAAATATCAATTTAGAAAAGACAAAATACCTCTCAATTGGAGCTGAAGCAGAACAACTCGATATCGATGACAATCAAAAAGTAACTCCATGTGACGAATATAAATACCTGGCGTCATCTTCGACCGTAGTGGAAAAGACGAACGAGAAATAGAACATCGAATTGTACAAGCACGAAGAGCTATAGCATGTTTGAACGGAGTTCTATGGAGTAAAGAAATATCAAAGAAAAGAAAATGGAACATCTATGAGACAATGGTTAAAACTAGCCTACTTTATGGAGCTGAGACATGGAGAATAACCGAGAAATATAAGAAAAAGGTCGAAGCCACAGAAATGGATGCCATCAGAAGATCGATGAGAATATCAAGAGCCGACAGAATACGGAATGAAGTGATAAAACAACAAATGGGTATAGAGGGCACTATAGTTGAGGATATTGAGAGAAAACAGCTCATATGGTATGGACATGTGAGCCGAATGGGGGACGAAAGATTACCTAAAAAAACGATGATGTGGCAACCCCCAGAGAAGAGGAAACGAGGAAGACCACCACAGAGCTGGAACCTGGGAGTTAGGAAAGCGATTAGCGCTCGAAATCTGGACGAAGACCTAACTCAAGACCGAATACAGTGGCGGTTGGGAGTCGGACAACGTCGTAAGACGTTATAAAACCGAATGTATATACAAAAAATGTGATATGAAAAGACTAAAAGATAAGGAAGCAAATTTGACAGTCGCAAGGATTATTATAGACAAGCTAAGTAACCTGGAGCAAACATATAATCCAGAAGAATCACTCCAGAATATATGTGAAACCTTTAACAAGATCAGAGAAGAAATCTAATAGAAAATAAAGAGAAGAGGAAAAGAATGACAATATACTGCAACTCATGGAAAAAAAAAGAAAATCAAAGAACAACAAGAGAATGTACAAAAATATTCAGAGGTTACTACAGAGGTTCAGAACTACGCTACGTGCAAGAAAATTGAGGCTTTCGAAATGTGGCTTTATCGTCAAATCCTGAAGATATCCTATACCGACCACGTTACTAACCAGACGTTTTATTAAGGTTGCAAAAAGGAAATGAAATGTTTATCACAATAAAAAACAGCCAAGGACCAGGAATACCGAAGGATTTCCTGGCTAAAAACTCGAACGTGGTTCAACACAACAACCAAAATCTCTTCAGAGCAGCAGTTTGCAAAATACAGATTGCCATGATGGTCGCCAACATCCAAAATTGATGTCTACAAGAAGAAGAAGAAGAAATTTGGAATATTGGTAAAAATATGAATGTATTTTTATTATTGTAACAATTATTGTCGAAATCTCTTATCGGTCAATTAGCTGGTAAATTTTTTGCTCTCTGTAACAACAATTTAGCAATTTTCAGTAAATATATAAATAAAGTAAACGAACAATAATCCTATAGATAAACATTAAGGTTGTTATAATTCCAACAAAATACAAAGACCACATCTACAAAACAATTTGTTTGGTTATGTACATTTCTTATTGACGAAGTTTCGCATAAAATAATCACAAGGTTCTCTTATTTGCACAAAAATATGAGAGTTGAGACTACAAAGGAAAGATCAGCAGATATTGCAATCCAATAGGAACAAAGAAATGGTTTAATCAAGTTTGTGGTAAAATTTTTTTCCCAGAACACTACTTGTCATCATACGTGTTTTGTCTGCCGAATGCTTTTTTACTGGCATGTTAAAATTTAGAGTGCTGTAATTAGATTTCTTGATAATATGGCCTATTCATTTTTATTTGATTGTGACCCTTAGAATCCGAGTTTGCATTTTTTTATTTTGCTATTTTACTATTTTAAAACTGAATTCATAAATTTAAAATAAAAGTCGCAATGTCTCTGGTTCTAATCAACGAAAATTTACGTTTTTTTTTTTTAAATTTCGGTACCTCGTTGCAGAGATTATAAAAATTTACATACTTAGTTAATTTGTGAATTGTTTTTTGAACCTTACACTCTTAAAAAATACTACGTTATTATTTTTTAAATATATACAAATAATTTTCTCCAAGTGTCGGCGTCTCATTTGTAGGACCATAATATATTTTTCCGCAAATTGCCAGGAAATTTTGACATTCCTGTCAAAATTTCTTGAAGAAAAAGTCAGGACTTCCTTACTGTAAGGAAATGTCATTTCCTTACTGTAAGGAAATGATATTTCCGTACAGTTGTTAGTGTTCTACATAAATGATAGAAAGTTTGACAATTCAACCTCAATACGTTTCCATAGTAACCCAAGTAATTTTATTAGGAATTTCAAAGCACCATTTATTTGGGAATAAAATTATCGCGTTTTTTTTAAATCAATCAATATCTGTCGAATTTTAAACGATTTGCGGAAAAATAGTATATTTACCTCGTAGGAAAAGCCACATTCCTGGACTCTGTGTTGCTAAGTCTCGGCTTGCGCCTCGACTTAGCAATCTTCACAGTCGTCCAGGAATGTTAAGCTTTTCCTACCCGGTAAACAATGTACTATACTTTGATCAAATAAAAGGCAAATATCGAGCACAGTGTAATTAATTTAATCTTGCCCAAGTACTTTCGCTAGCTAGAGCATCTTCAGGGACATTTCGTCAATTGTGGCCTATCCGACAAGAATAAAATGTTTAAACAAATGTACATCAAACTACACTACACAAGGACAAACAAACACTTTAAATTTAAAAAAAAATAGGCGAAGCTACATTGTGTACAGAAGCCGAAGACAGAATGGCTCCCGGTCTAACGGAAATGTTGAGGACCTCAAGTGTTTTCATCTATACTGTTTCTAACATCCTTTATTTCCCTAATTCCTAAATTTTTCCTTTCGTTTTTTTCCCGATATTTTTATTACTCCATATTGATTTATTTTGGCAGATTACTGCTCTGTTTGCTCTATTCACTTGATCTTACACTTCGATTTCGAGCTTTCCGTAGCTAGCTAATGTGATGCCTAGATATTTAAACTCCATCACTTGTTCTATTATCTGACCTTCCAGCTGCAATTTACATCTTACTAAATTTAACATGTTAAATTTTTTAGCGGTTATATTAAATTGATACAACATGCGTTGTAAATCATTATCACTTTGAAAGAGTAGTATTGCGTCGTCTGCATAGCAGATTATTTCAAGTTGTTTTTCTCCCATTTGGTATCTTTTTTTGTTCTTACTTTTTTTATTATTTTATCCATAATCAGGTTGAGCAATAGAGTACCCTGTTCTCTCCAATTTTCCAGCTTCAATAGGGTCGGTTAGTTCTTCTTCTGTGGCTGGACCTTGTCCACCTCCTAAACTGTCTTTCATTTTATTTCCCTTGTGAGAAAAATGGGTTATCCACCAAAGATGGAATATACCCAGAGGGCACTTCGAATAGACTCGTCGAAGTCTCTCTGTAAGGCACCTTGAGAATGGATAAGTGGCCGTAGTTTTTCATTCCTTCCTTCCCATTTAGTGATATGGTGCCCAACAGTTAACACGAGAACCAGGCTTCCAGTGAGCTACGCTACAAGTCCTACACCAGCAGCTAACTGTGACCTATTCTGCAGTTCCTGACACTGTCCAATGCTGAAGATTTCAACGATTGAGAAGTCACCGAAGCCACCAGTACCAGAAGCTACTGAGGCACCCGAAGTAGCCGAAGAATCACTTCCTGCCCTACTGCATGTGGTACGTACATCTCGTAGGTGCAGGCATACCCTCTACTAAGAAACCGGTTATCAAATGATTATGGCTTACTGATGGCCTAGAGGAGGATGAAGTCGAGGGTGCTATGACAGAAGACGGTACCTGCAGAAGAAGAAGATGACCACGGGAAGCTACTGTGCTGTCTTGTGTAAAAACTATATTGCATAAACTTTTCTAAACTTGTTTGTCTTTTATTGTACTAACGTAAGTGTATTTTCTGCTATAAATAGGTTGTTTTTAATAAATTTCTTTCCAGCCATAGTCTTCAAAGGAAGGGGGTGAAACGGGGGCTTAGTTGTGGATTATGAAGCATATGGAAAATACCATACAGAAACATGGCCAAATATGGGACATTTCAACTTTCGAAAAGTCTGGTCTCGGCTCCCATATAGGATCTCCTGTACCCCGAGTCTGTTGCCGGGGCTCTGCTCCGGTTCTTTGAATACTAAGACTCTGTGGCTGGACCTTGTGCACCTCCTAAACTGTGTTTCATTTTATTTCCCATGTGAGAAAGATTGATTATCCACGAAAGATGGAATATACATAGAGAACATTTCAAATACTGGTCGAAGTCCCTCTGTAAGGCACTGTGGTAATAGATAAGTGGCCGTAGTTTTCCAGGCTCTTCTTTCCCATTTGGTGATAACGGTATTCCACGTTGCGTTGGTTCCCGTCCTGAGATTATGTCTTTTCTATTAGGTATCTATTTACTATTTCTCTTTACCGATAAAAAAAGTCGCTCTCCGTTCTGTCAGATCCCGGCTTAAGAAAAGATAGATTGGGATTTTCAATCATTGACATGAAGTTTCTCGGAGTAGTACTTTGGAATTATTAGTTATAAAGCCCTACAATTATTCAGCAACATCGTGATAGTATTGGAAAGAATGCTTAATAGACGAATACCTAAGAAAACCAAAATATCTGATAATCAGTTTGAATTTTTTCAAGGCAGATCAACAACATGTTATTTTCGTTAAAAGATAGTTATGTTAATAATATACGAATAATAATACAGACGTTCATATAATAAATAATAATATACGCTTTATACGTTTCTTGTAGTTCTTCAAAACATTACACCATGACTAGAGTTGATGTGAGTTTGGGTAAACTGCCTAACTTTTAACGCAAAAAATCCAACATAATATATGGTAAATTATTTCCCGTTAACAAAAATAACCACATGCAAAGGATTTTTAACACGCATTGGTTGGCTCGACAGCTTGTGTAAGTGAAAAAAAGATGAAAAGTGGAACGGAAACACAGAAGACTGCGTCTGTAAATCTATTTTACACAATATGATTAAACCACTCAAGGATGGTGTATTTATGAATGTTATCGTCACAGTGCAAAGTATAATAACCTTTGAGCAATTTGATAAACGCCTGCTTTCCAGTTTGCGACAAGTTAACGGTAGGTCAGTGCTTAAACACGTTAATAAAATTAGACGAACGGTTAAATATAATGTATGTCTCAATTGTAATGTACTGTATAATAAAAAATAATTAATACCCACGAATAAACCAAAGTAGTAATAATCTAACTAACAGTCTGAGGCATTTTAAACTTCTTTGAAAAACCTCCGATCAATGCAGTACACTACTCGTACTGCAGCGAATCGACTTATTGTACAACTTCCATTTACTATTTTATTGATTCCGCTCATTTAGAACTATTTGGAACTGGGCAGACGGGAATTTGTCGCCTTTCAAATCGTTCCCTCTAAATTTTTATTTGTGAACTTGTCTGAATGAAGAACTACTTATTTCTGACTACTCGTCTTGTAAAGTAAAACACCCGTGTCCTGTGAGCACCTGCGTCAGGAAATAATCCAGTCGCCTGCGGCCACAGTCCACCCAATCTCTTATGTTCGGGATCAGCATTTTCGTCCACTATTCCACATCCTCCGTGTTATTCAATTCTTCTTGGTGAGGATATTTTGAGTTGTAGTGATGTGAAGTTTTTAGGAGTGACTTTCGACTCTCATTTATCTTTTAAGACTCATTGTTGGAATGTATGTAAAAAACTCAATTCTAAATGTTATCAATTGAGAAATTTGGGTAGAATACTTAGTCTGCAACACCTTCGTCTTTTTTATTTTGCTGAGGTACAATCGACAATAAGTTACGGTATAACTGTCTGGGGTGGTTCTTCTAGTGTAAAGGACGTTTTCAAGGCCCAAAAGCGTATTGTCAGATGTATAGCAGGTGTTCCGTATGGTTGGTCTTGTAAAAACCTATTTAGAGATTTGAATATATTAACAGTGTATGGAATTTACATTTTGGAATTATTAATACTAATTCATAAAAATAAAAGAACTTTTTTATGTAACAGTGATATTCACTCACACAACACAAGAAGTAAGAGACAGTTTGTAATACCCTATCGACATTTAGAAATAAGCAGGAAGTCATCTACTATCTGTGGTTTACTACTGTATAATCAACTTCCTCAAAAATTTAAAAACAGTAATTCAACTACAGCTTTTAAAAATCAAGTCAAAGAGTACCTAGTAACCATGTGACCTTATACATTAGGTGAATATTACGAGGGTGTATCTGTGAATGCCTAAGCTGCAACATGTCCAAATTTATTAATATTTTAATTATATGTCTATATTGTACGTTTTTTTAAGTATTTTAATGTTTTAAATATTTTTAGTGTATTGTTTCCATTTTTTGTACTATTTAATATTTATAATTTTAGTTTTGACTTGCTGTAAACCTAGTTGTAACTTACAGTCAAATAAACTATCTATCTATCTATCTATCTTCCCATATTTCAATTGACCTTTCCCTTTCCTGTCTTCTCTCAGCCATAGTAAGATTTGGGCCTCTTCTCTTATAGAACTCTTTTCTTTCTAAAGCCAGAACATGCAAGCAAGCAAGCAAACACATCCAGTGATGGTCCACAAGGCTTCCGCAGACACAGTCCTGTAGGCGCATGCCACTCGCACCAGACTTGTTCTGTCCACTCGTGTCATGAGTCTCCTATAGGCCGTTATCTCTATCGCCCCGCTCCAGACTAGTGCCGCGTAGAGGACGATCGACTGTACAACAACATGTAAGACCTTCCTCCTTTCGAATTTGGGTCCCCAAATGCTGGGCATCACCCTCCCCAACGTAGCCGCACTATTCGTAGCCTTTTTGGCCACCTCCCGAACGTGCCGAAGTGCCAGTGATTTAAATGAAGCTACTTCTAAAATTCTAAAAACAACGTTGCTTACACATGAAAAAAAATTGTTCAAGCAAAAAAATGGAAGTGTTATTAGAACTATGCTCCATCGGAAACAACAATTGGTGGTATGGTAATTTTAATGACTGTGGTACATTGAGAGATTCGTGTACCCTCCAATGTAAAGACATTGGCTGGACCCTGGTCTACCTGGTCTTTCGGCCTCCCCGTAGTACCTGTGTTGCGGTACGTACACCCTCCGATAACCCCCGCCCCCCTCGGGGCCGAAAGGTGAACACAGGTCGAGGCTCGACCTCGTACGTTTGACAGGTCGCTGCTGAGGAGCTCTCCTCTTCCACTCTACAGGTGGGTACGTGCCTTAATGGGAAAGGGTGCATCAGGGACGCGGCACGTTCAACCTCATCTGCTTCTGTGGAATGAGAGTAGAGTGGTCCCACGAGAGGCTCGTCTCCGATACTAGGAGTGTAGACCGGTGACCGTAACGCTGAAGCGCCCTGCGTGCGTTTCTACAAACCCGACACCTCGAACGACGGCTCTCCACCTCTTTATTCCTTCCCAATAGTCGCCTTTTACGACAGGCAGGGAAAATCGCCTTGGCTGTATTCTTATCTCTGCGAGCCGGACGAAGTGACTGTGGTACACCTGATATATGTATACGCCTGATGTATGTGTTTGGTTTAATGGGCGTCTTCGTAAACCAGTTTGCCAAATTGGTCGTCCAAATTCGACAGTTGTTCCACGATACATCACGAACGTCCACACGTGGTTTTGGTCCGTTTAAAATTGAAGTTAAAATATCAGAGCATTTAAAGCATTTTTTTTATAACTGTTTAGAGCAATAAAGAGGAGATTTTGCATTAATATGTGACAATAGTTTAAATAAATTGGCAGTACGGTGAAAGTAGCACGATGAAACCAGTCCAAAGTAATCAAAGACGTAAGCTTCACCTGGCAAGGTTTTGGCTTTCATATTTTAGGTATTTTGTTCATCAATCACCTTCTATTAATCTAGCAATAAAAGAACCATCAATATAGAATATATTATATAAAAGAAGAAGAAGAAAGAAGAAAGAAGAAATCAGAAACAAGACCTGATATAGCTACAACACAAAGGCTACTGGAAACGGCAAAGACGGAAAAACTGAGAAGAATTACAGGAAATACGCTGAGAGATCAAAAGAGAAGTAAAGACATTAGAAGAAAATGTAACGTCCATTGTATAAATCACCAATCAGCAAAAGCAGTATCAAAGTATAGAAGAAGAAAAAATTGGGAAAGAAAATTCTTTTACTAAAACAACGTATCGTGTCACAAATCGATCACAACGATAAAAAAAGCCAAAGAATTCAACTTCGTATTGCTTTCACATTCACTTTATTCTTCATCCAGGGCCATCAGCTTGTCCTGCTTGTTTGCAAACTTGCAAAAGAATGATCTAGGAAAATTCTGGATCAACGGAAACCAACGGACAAAGGTAAATCGTACAAAAAAACCAATAATCTATTAGAAAATCATTATTGTACTGAACAGAATAATATAACGTAATCTCCTAGAAAGAGATTACGTTGATGAATTAGGCCAAATTTGATCCAAGTTGTTACTTTATAGGAGTTAGAGCCAAGATTAACTGAATCAAGATTAAAACACCAAAATATCAAGAAACTTCTTTTATTGATAAAGGTTTTTGGATAACATTCTAGATAGTGATACTGGTTCAGATCGATAATTATATACAATGTATTATTTTATAAACAATATACTTTCCAGTATTAAATTCAGAATAGAGAAACAATGTAATAAAGAAAAATTTTCTAAACCAAGCGTAACGCATCCATTCCCACTACTTCACTAATAGTACCGTGAAGAAAATGTTCTTCATGTGTTGTTATCACCCTCTTAGCGCTACGACCTTGCCGAATTTCACAGCCTTTGTATTTCCGGATGGACTTAAACAACAATACCAAAAAAAAAAACGTTTTAATTTAATTTTACGCTGATATAATTAGCGTGTTTGATTCTTAATCTTTGTGTCTGACAATGACACAATAAACATAGCCAGTAGATATTATTTACTTAATGATATTTGAACACGATGAAGAACCTTGGAACGTATTCATTAGCAGACGATGATTGCGTCGTGTGTCTTCCTGCAATTTTCAATATTTCACAGTGTGTGTACATTATTGCATTTACTGCCAATTTGCAAGTAATTTTGTAACTGTTTATGGCGATAATAATTATCAAGTGATTTAAAATTTTGAAAAAAATGCGATACAGTGACATATACATATATACATCCTCGGTGGTATATGCTTAATGGATTTTAGGTTCTTTTACAATTCCTCTTCTCTTCGCCACACCTCTCTAATGTTCAATCACTTGATTTAACTATTATTTCAGCAAACTGCTGCTCATTTGTTTAATTTCTAACTTCTTAAGAAAAAGACACATAAAATAAATTTTTAGAATATTTCTTGTATTGTAACTTGTGGGATAACAAATAAAAGCCCAGGTCCAGACGGAATATACCCAGAAACGCTCAAATTAATCAGCGAAGAAAATATCGAATTATTTGTCCTTTTATTCAATCGCATTTATGATACAGGTAAAATACCCCAAGATTGGCTGGAGTCAATATTCATCCCACTACCAAAAAAGCCAAACACACAACACTGCAATGAGTTCCGTCTGATAAGCCTTATGAGTCATGCTGTAAAAGTCCTACTAAAAATCGTACATAATCGTATCTATAGAAAGTGCGAAACAATCATCGGAGACGATCAGTTTGGATTCAGAGCCGGCATGGGAACGAGAGAAGCCCTGTTCAGTTTACTAGTTCTCGCCCAAAAGTGCTACGACCAACAGAAAGATATATTTATATGCTTTATAGACTTCGAAAAAGCATTTGATAGAGTAAGACACGACCTACTATTAGAACGTTTGCAAGAAGTCGGTTTAGATGGAAAAGACATCAAATTCTTAAAAAACTTGTACTGGAACCAAAAAGCCAGAGTTAGGATCGAAGGTTCCACATCCGCAGAAGTAGAAATTAGGAGGGGAGTTAGACAGGGATGTGTTCTGTCGCCTCTGCTGTTTAATCTTTACTCCGAGTTTCTATTTAAAGAAGCATTGGAGGATTCCAAGGATGGAGTCAAGGTGAATGGCGTAAATATCAACAGTATCAGATACGCCGATGATACAGTGTTAATTGCGGATTCCGACTCAGGTCTACAACGACTCATCGACAAGACCAACTCTACCTGTGAGCAATTTGGTATGAAAATAAACATTAAAAAAACCAAAGTGATGTCAATCCGAAAAAACCAAAACGTACCTCAACCTTGCACAATAAATGGGCACATCTTAGAACAGGTCAATAGATTTAAGTACCTGGGATGTTGGATCGATAGCAGCCTAAATCCTGATCAAGAAATAAGATCGAGAATAGAACAGGCTAGAAAATCTTTCGAAAAAATAAAAAAACTGCTTTGTGATTCTCGAATAAAACTCGAAATTCGACTACGTTTATCAAAATGCTACGTCTGGTCGACTCTTCTATATGCAGTTGAAACGTGGACCCTTAAAACATCAACCGTAAATAAATTGGAGGCCTTTGAAATGTGGATCTACCGGAGAATACTAAAAATTTCATGGACATCGCATACCTCAAACGAAGAAGTGCTGCATAGAATAGGCAAGGAAAGAGAACTTTTTAACACAGTAAAAGTAAGAAAAACATCATACCTAGGCCACATACTGAGAAATCATAAGTACCAATATGCCCAACTTATAGTGAAAGGAAAAATCGAGGGAAAGAGAGGCCTAGGAAGGAAAAGACTATCATGGCTCAGAAACATCCGACAATGGACAGGGCTAAATTTTGAACAGCTAATAAGAACAGCTGAAGATAGAGAAGAGTTTAAAATTGTAGTAGCCAACCTCCATTGAGGAGAGGGCACTTTAAGAAGAAGAAGAACTTGTGGGATGGGATTTCCAAAGAATCTATTTCAATAAACCACAAACTTACCTTTTATACTAAAATATTAATTGAAATAGCCTTACAATGTATCCAACAAGAATGAAATAATTTCAAAGAATTGAATTTACTTCTGTTTTTTTTAAGAATTCTTGGAAGTGTGTCTGAGCTCTACGATATTTCATTCTACGACAACTGATGTCGTGTTTCAGTTAAAACAACTAAAATGATAAAAATTTAAATTGAAAAATGAAAAATTTCAATTTATTTAATTCCGAATGAAATATTAGAAAACAATAACATCAAGGAAAGGGGTTCAATGGAGTAGTGATGCGCAATATAAGATGTTGCTTCCTGATAACACTTCTAGAAATTCCTACTCAATTCCTATCCTCACCTCCAAGAAGTGTGACTTAATTACTTGGGTGAACCCTGGCAAACCTGAGGAACCTTACCGGAGATTGGGTAACCAACCCCATTGGAAAGTAGGGTGAGGGCCGACGAGGAAGGGAGAAAGGGTCCTTCGAAAAGGGGGTTAGGCATAGGGCTAACAACCCTATCCTAGAAAACACACATGTTACAAATGTTCAAGGAAAGAAAACCGAACTGTTCAAACGACGACAACGACTGTGCGAGAAAAAGGTACATAATTTAAGAATCGCGACATGGAACATCCGATTCCTATACAGATCGGGAGCCCTACAAAATCTGCTCGGTGAACTGAATAAATATGACATATATATATATATATATATATATATATATATATATATATATATATATATATATATTATATATATATATATATATATATATATATATATATATCAGCTCTGCAGGAAATGAGAAAGGAAGTGGCATCATTGACAAAAGACACCATATTATATTCTATAGTTGCGACGCTAAAGACCACGCACTTTATAGGTATTAGCTTCATTGTAAATAGAAATGTTAACCATCTCGTAAGAGACTTTCGTGCATTGAACTCTAGGGTGCATCCTGAGACTAAGGGTAACATTTTTTAATTATGGCATCTTAAATGTGCATGCTCCTACAGAGGAAAAGGAAGACGATGTCAAAGAAAAATTCTATGAAGAACTAGAAGCTGCATACCATTCATGTCCAAAGAATGACATCAAAATTATTTATGGTGGTCTCAACGCAAAAATATACAACGTATGCAGCAAAAGAGGGGTAAATGCAGACTCGGATCACTACTTAGTGGAAAATAGAATTAGAGCCAGAATCTCAAACACTAAAAAAGAAAAGGAATCCAAAATTGAAAAATATGAAATAAAAAACTTAGCAGACAACAGCAAAAAGTTAAAAACACAAAGAATATATAAAAGGCTAGAAAACAGACAAAAGCACGAGGATATAAACAGAGAATGGGAAACGTGTAAAAACATCATACAAGACGCGGCCAAAGAGACCTTGGGTCTACAAAAAAAAGCCCAAATCAATTGAAGGACAGTGGTTCGATGAAGAGTGTAACATAACAGAGAGGAAAAATAATGCGTATCAACGACTACAACAACGACATAGAACAGGAAAGACAGAAAAAGAATATATAATGCTAAGGAGGGAAGAGAAGAAAATACATCGCACAATAGAAAAGAGAACAAATAGAAAAAGAACTCCAAGAAATTGAAGAACTAAATAAACCCTCAGAAACCAGAAAATTCTACCAAAAACTTAACAAAAGCAGAAAAGAATTTAAACCAAGAACAATGATGTGTAGAGACAAAGAAGGAGATGTGTAAAGGAATCGAAAGAAAGATCCACGATATAAAGGAATTATACTGGATCAAACGGATACCAGAGAAACAACCCCCTTTTCAGTAGCTGAAATGCAAGAAGCAGTTACCGGACTGAAAAACAAGTCTCCTGGATTAGACAACATTACCACAGAATTAATAAAGGAAAGTGGAGACTCCCTATTGAATGCGATACACGAACTAATAGTGAACATATGAAATAATAAACAACTGTCACAAGACTGGAATACCGGAGTAATTATCCCACTACATATAAAGGGAGATCAGCTTCAATGTAAAAACTACCGGGCAATAACTAAACTGACTGTGGCATATAAAATACTGTCAAATATTGTGGACCGATTGATATTGACATGCGGAACAAATAGTTGGGAGATATCAATGTGGTTTTCGCAGTCAGAAGTACACAATAATTCAGATCTTCATCTTGAGGCAAATCTTGGAAAGGACTAATGAATTTAATATAGACACACATAATCTTTTCATTGGCTTTGAGAGAGATTCATGCACTGAAAGAGTTTAATATTTCAACTCAACTCATTGATATAGTAAAAGAAACACTTAAAGTACAAAGCAAAATTCGAATTGACTACAATAAAATGGTCTGTCCATCCACTGTCTAATATATTGTTAGTCTTTTCTCACATTCATACTTTATGTCAACTTCAATTGCTCTCAAACTAACATCCTAATTATTATAGACAGGTTTGAGTGTGAGATTGGGATTATTCAATCTACATAAAAAATATACTATATAATTTTATATTTCATCAGTTGATTTCCTATAGTGGTGTCAGTTGGACCTTTGGTCAATACTTAGTGTCATAGAATTTTGAAAGGTGCAGATCACATAACTGCCCTTCACAAGCTGTCATTTGTCACATGTCATCTCTATATTTCCGTCAGACCGGGAGCCCATTCTGTCTCCGGCTTCTATACAACATGTAGCTTCTCCTTAAAAATTTTAAAGTGTTTGTTTGTCTTAGTGTATTGTATTTTGTATTGTTATGTCCAAATTTTACATTTATGACATTCTACTATGTCGGATAGGCCACAACTGACGAAGTAAGTCTATAAACGTTTATCACATATAAAATTTTTTTCAACCATAAACTTGGAGTTTTTTATCCAAGTGAATTAATTTTCCTTTTTATAAAAAAAACGTTTCTTGGCTTATTTCAGATGCCCCTGAAGATGATCTATTGATCGAAAGTACTTGGGCAAGATTAAATTAATCACCGCGTTCGATAGTTGCCTTGTATACCCTCAAAGTTTAATTATTCGAACATTCAACCTTATATTGAATAAAACTTATAATGGACTGATTAAACATCTAAGATCTAATAAGATCACAAGAAAAACCAAATGCAAAATATACAAGACTCTGATAAAACCGGCCTTTGTATATAGGTCAGAGACATGGACACTGTCGAAAAGCGATGAGAACCTATTGGGTACATTTGAACGAAAAATCCTTAGACACATATATAAGGGGGTAAAAGAAAATGACATATGGCACAGAAGTTATAACTTTGAACTATACACAGCATGCAATGAACCCGAGATCGTAACATCCATAAAGATCGAACATCTGCTCTGGATGGGCCACGTTGAACGGATGTTGGAGACTAAAACGCCAAAACATATAATGAGGCAAACACCTTTAGGGGAAAGGTCAAAGGGAAGACCCAAACTTAGATAGATGAAACAAGTGGAACAAGATCTAAATACACTTAAGATTACCAAGTGGAAAAACAAAGCAGGGAACAAAACAGAATGGCGGAAAATCCTAGAACAAGCCAGGACCCAAAAAGGGTTGTCGAGCTACTGATGATGATGATGATGATGAACATCGAGGAAAACTGGGAAAACTCAAAAATAACTACAATAAGCGGAATGGAATTATAACTTTAGCAGAAGAACAAGGTTTTAGGTCGGGAAGATTTTTTTGCAGGCTATTTGTCACTAACTATGAATTATGAAGCCAATAAAAAAGCATGGATGACAGCGGAACTTTAAAAAAATTGCTGATTAATATAGATTAGCAAATGGTACCTTTAAATAGAAAAATTCTTCTGTTCTTCGACAACTACACAGCTCACGTTGGTATATGTACCAGCATTGAAGGTTGTTACAAAAAATAGAGCAAAATACCGTTTTTCTCATCAACGTTCTTCAAGAAATGAGGATGGTGGACAAAGCTTGGCGAAATGTGTCATCCCTTGCACTAAAAAACAGCTTTTAACCTGTGGTTTTCCTTGAAAATATAAAGAGATCATTGAAGATGAAGGCAATAAAACGCCTGATGAATGGAATAAGCACATATCTGAATCAAACATTACTTTTGAAGACTTCGTTACTTGCGATGATGAATTAGTCACAGCAGGTAATATACGAAGATATTGGAATCAGTAACAGTATTAAAAGTGATAAAGAAGATAAGTTTGACAACGAGCTACAACTTCCATCTACGAGCGTATCGATCAACGAAGTAGGAAACGCTATAATGACTGTATGATTATTTATACGGCAATGTAGCAACGTCAAATTGTGTTCTCTCTGTGTATCATTGAAAATCAAATTGATTTAGGAACTGAAAACTGTTTAAAACAAAAAGAAACTTTTTTTAATTGGTTAATTTTTATGCAACATGTGTATATTTTATTTAACCACACCTTCTGGCGCATTCGATTAAAAAATAGGAACTAAGCTCACACATCCGCCTCCCCCTTACATAAAAAAACCCTTAGCAAATTAAAAACTCTACAACTTAAAGTATTTTAGCTTTCCCTTGGTCTTTAACTTATCAAGGTTCTAATGTATTTTTAATAGCGTCTGTACTTTTTATCAAAGTTATACTGAAAACGGAATTAGAAGTAATCAAGTTGAAGCAAGATTTAAAGTAAAACGTTTCTGATATTAGCAGAATCAAAACTATTTTTCGAGCTTTAATCGCATAAAAACTTTTAGAAACGTGTGAGGTAACCGTCAGACTGATCTAGTTACGTTATCAATAAACAAAAACTTGATACATAATGAGATAAATAATAAATAGTTTCGATAAACAGAATATGGAAAAAATTATACCTCTAAAAAGTCGTACAGCCGATTTTGTGTTTAAAAAATTATTGTTTCATTATATAAACGCAAGACAAGTACAACAACCCTCTACAAAAACGTCTTTCGGTTCTGGAAACTATAATATCATAATAGATCGCTTTGGATCATCGTGTCAAATCTTCAAATGCGTGAATTCCTGTCAAATTTTCAAATGCGTGACATGTTTTTGAACAGAGTTTGCGCAGCTCTTAATTCAAATACCACTAGTCGCCACTGGACAAAATATTTAAATCTGATTTTATAGATACAAGGGTCTACAAGAAGATGTATAAAACAGTAAGCTTGTTTATAAATTTAGTTAATATAATTATGACTTACCTTCTAGGACTAGTAGTTTGAGTTTCAGGTTCTTGAGGCGTATGTGTAGTCGCCACTGGAGTACTTGGAGAAGTCGAATCGATGGTAGATGGCAAACTGGTCTCACTAGAGGACACACTTCTCGGTCGCCTGGACCTGGAGGACGCCGAACTACTACGCGCCCGTCCGCTTGGCTCATGAGATACCGCACTGTGTTCAGATTCGCGCGATCTAGACCTCGAAGGCCTGGCAGAACTTTGCACAACGCTAGCAGGAATTCTCGACGGTGCACTAACGGGCCGCCCGGATGTGTGTACCGTGACGTCTTCTACTGGAGCAACAGCGTCTGACAGTTCCCCACCTGGGGCAACGTTGCCGTTGGGTAGTGGCAGGTGTCGCAATCTGCGCATCGAACTACGCAACCACGTGCTCTTGTTAGCGTCTTCTTTGGGTTCTTCGTCCATGGTGGGTGCCGAAGAACTGCTCGGGGCTACCGTAATGCGGGGCGCCTCCAAGACGACGGTTCCGGTACAGCAGTCTGCTGCCGCGTGTGCGCGCCGCTCTAGTGTGATGTCTCTAGCGACGTCCTGCACCCAACTCCAGTCGATGTCTTCGTCCGAGTCGGCAGCTGGACGGGGCTTCCGGCTTTTCGGGGAACACCTGGGGAAGGACGTGTCGTGATATTAAACACGTGTTGTATGAAAACAATGACAATAGTAATGCAATCAGTGTCGGACTACAATAAAATTATAAAAGGGGCTATGGGTATATTTTAAATTTATTTTTCTTTCAAATTTGTTATTAATAAATAAAATGTCAAATATTTTATTAATAATTTTGCAGTCTGTTTTATAGACTGGCAATACCAAAATTTCTGGTTTTATTCAATTAGAAAACAAAGTGAGTCTGATTGCAAATCTGAAAATTTACTTTCTGGTGTCTTTTGGCACCTCCACCTACAGAAGGGATGGATGAACAATTTTCCTTGTAAACCAAAAGCCACCACTTCTTAAACTGAAAAAAGTCTGAAAAATTTCTTTCGTCTTGTGAAATTAATTATCTTTTTTTTGTATTGCATGGGTTCGTAAATCCAATCATATTTTGTAATAATTCCTTTTATCGCGGCAAAAGTTTTGTATTAGTTGAACATAATAATCACGCTGAAACGTCTCTACTAAAGAAGGCAGAAATATTATCAATGCATTATTTCGTTTTTGATGATCGGCACGGCTGTCAGAGAAAAGATGAACATGCTTTATCTAGCCAGGTATAATGTAGTCAGTGCTAATGTAGTAATTAATTCATAGTAGGTATAACAGTTACCTACGTTTGTTGTCATATTGCCCGCTTCAAAGACATTGTTGGCGCAAGTAGAAGACTCTTTTGAATAGGTATATTTAGCAATTTAGGATTTTGCATTTAGCTAAAAGAGTAATACTGCAAATACTGATACTCCAGTTGTTAGAGACTAAACTGCCACTGAACCTCTAAAAATCATACGAATAAGCTGAATTATGCTCAAACAATAAGTGCAAAACCACTTTTACCCCTGGCTTAACCCTAACGTGGTAAACTTTGTTGTCTCTTTTTTGGGGTCCTACTTTTATTTATTTATCGTATGGCAATTACAACACATTTAGAGCAAAATTACAAACACTAGTAATATAGGTATATGACAAACTTTAAGTAGTTACAAATAAACATCAAGTATATTAATATAATCAATTGACTCTGAAGTTGCAAACAGAAGGTCTTCAGGACTACCATTGTAGGATCTTGAGGGACACTCTTCAATAATGTGGTCGATGGTTTGGTTCTCCCCACAGTCACATTGAGGAGACGGGTTCTTTACCCATTTATTTAGCATGTATGCACATCTGCCATGTTTGGTTCAGATCCTATTTAGAGTGGACCATGTTTTGCGTAGAAGATCAAAACCTGGTGGCTTGTGGGTAATGCAGGGCATGTTATTTTGGGATGCGTTCCATTGGGACCATGAATTCGTAATGTTGAACTCCTCATGTATAATTCTTGCCGTTTTCATTGGTGGTTTTCTAGAACGGAGACGGGTATTT
Source organism: Diabrotica balteata (assembly GCA_918026665.1). Classification (NCBI taxonomy): domain Eukaryota; kingdom Metazoa; phylum Arthropoda; class Insecta; order Coleoptera; family Chrysomelidae; genus Diabrotica; species Diabrotica balteata. The sequence continues at coordinate 25,200,837 of OU898276.1, read as the reverse complement.
CGTGTATTCTCGGTATCTTGGTGGATCGGCAGGTTTATATTGTTCATGATCTTTTTGTATTCACGTGTAAGTGCGTCAACTCGTTGTAAATATGGAGGTGGGATGTGACTTAATATTCTAAGCCATTGGGTGTGAGTTGAGTTAATTGTACCAGCTATCATCCACATAGTGTTATGCAGCTGAGTGTCCATCTTTTTTACTTGTGGACTGTGTAGCCAAACTGGAGCACAATATTCAGCAGAAAACAAGAGCTAAGGCAATAGAGCGGAAAGTGGAAGCTCACCTGAGGAATGCTCCTCAGAGCTTCTGTATAATGGTATTTCTTGTACTCAACTTGGGCAGTTTTTGTGAAATGCTCTTTAAATTATAACGTTCTGTCTAGTGTTACTTCCAGGTACTTCGTGGGTAAGTGTGGTATTTTCAAATCGTATGTTGAGTTCCTTTCCAGCAAGTTTATTGTTCAGGTGAAAGCAACTAACTTCTGTTTTGGGTGCATTTGGTTGAAGTCTGCCGTCAGAACTTCTTCAGACGTTTTTATTGTTCTGCATCGTGTAGTGAGGGTCCAGTCATCGGCGTATCCGAACTTTCTTGGTTGTGTTTCCGGCATATCTGCTAAGTATAAGCTAAATAGTAGTGGAGAGAGCACTGATCTCTGTGGTAGGCCATTCTTAAGTTTCTTTGGTGAGCTGATATCTGTGCCCATCACTACTTGAAACATTCGGTCGTTGAGCATGCTATCTATTGTGCGTACTAATGGTTTACAGGGGATTGGTCGGAGAATTTTGTATATAAGGCACTCTCTCCATACTGTATCGTAAGCTGCGGAGAGATCAATAAATGCCGCTGAAGTTTTATGTCTTCTTTGGAAACCCGCTTCGATGTAGGTGGTGAGTGACATTACCTGGTCCGCGCAGCTTCGTTCTGGTCGAAAACCCGCTTGTTCGACTGGGATCACCTAGAACAGTTCTGTACTGATTATATTCTATATGATCCTCTCTAATAGTTTGTAGATGGCAGAGAGAAGCGCAATTGGTCTGTAGTTTTTTAGGTTGTCAGCAGGTTTGCCTGGATTTAGTATGCCTATTATCTCAGAGCGCTTTAGTTCTTGTGGAATTTTTCCAGTTTGCATGATGTCTGTGAAAAATCGAGCCAGCTAAACTTTTGTATACTTGCCACAATTTATTAGGAATTCAGGGTAAATATTATCAACTCCTGGTGCTTTTGCTGGCTTAATGTCTTTAAGAGCCTCTGATATGTCTTCGCTGGTAAAGGAGGGGGGGAATGCTCCGTTTGTGTGGCTCCGTTTGTGTGTTTTAGAGTATTAAGTTCTCTCTTTACGTAGATGGTGTGTGCTTTATCCTTTGGTGCCCTGGATGTTTTTACTATATGTGATGCTACGGCATCTGGCTTCACGGCCGCCTCTCGGCGTTTCGTACGGACACCACCCCTAATTTTCTTAGTAATGACCGTGCCTGTCTACTTGGGGTCCTAAAATTGACATTTTTAAAAAAATTTAGCTTGTTCGTACAATTTTTAGGAGTCAAATCTCTGACGACTGAACTATGGTGCCCATTTTGTATATATGTTGTACATATACAACGTACTAAGAGACTACTCCCCAAATCGCGGTCTCTCCCTTTCACTCAAAGTACTTACTCCAGCGTTTTTGCAATAGTTTTGACACTTGGGTCGTTATTTTGACGTTAAACTGTTCGGGTACATGTAGATTAGGTGAGGTGCTGCTAAAATATTTTCAAGTAAAACTTGTATTTGATCAACTTATCTGGAAAAATAAAGAGAAAAGAAAAAATTGGATGAATGACAATATACTGCAACTCGTGGAAGAAGAAGAAGAAAATCAAAGAATAACAAAAGAATGTACAAAAATATTCAGAGACAAATAAGAACCGAAATACAAAATGCCAAATAAAATAGGTTAAAATCACAGTGTGAAGAGATAGAGTTGTTGGAACACAAACACGATACATTTAATATGCAGCTGGTCTTCAAAAATCCAACACAGCTAACAAACTGCAAGATCAACAGGGGTACATTATCACAGATAAAAATCATTAAATATGCATATATACAAGAACTCTTTGGTGATAATAGGTCCGAACAACCTTCGTTCTACATATGTAATGACCACTTACCACTCACATCAGATGAAGTGGCAACAGCAATATCACAACTAAAAGATGTTGATAAGTACTTAATGACTAACAACAATATTCAATGACATATTTAAACGGAGCAATACCAAGATCATGGCTGAAGTCAACCTTTATTGCTCTACCAAAGAAAACAAAAGAACCATCAGCTTAATGGACACATTTTAAAGTTTCTGAGGAAATCTTTCAAGAAGCAGTAGAAGTTTTGAAGTATACAGTTATGAAGCCCTCTAGGAGTTAATGAATTGAATCACAGAACTGAGTTTCACTGAACATGAAGAAAACAAAATGTATGATGACATCTAATAAGGAACAAGAATCAGTGTGAATGCTCAACCAACAGAAAGAATAAAAACATACACATACTTTGGTACCAACGTTAATGAAAATTGTAACCATTCCCTAGAAATAAAATCTAGGATAGAGAAAGCAAAATCCGCATTTCAAAAAACCCCTAAGCTATTCAAATGCCACGAATTATCAGTATCCATAAAAATCAGGTTACTACGATGTTATATATTTCCTACACTGTAGTACGAAGTTGAGTCGTGGACTCTCACAGACGCTACCTATAAGAAAATTGAGGGTTTCGAAAATAGTTGTTAACCACAATAAAAAGAGCCAAAATTGAATACCTCGGTCACATCATGATTAACAGCGAAAGATATGGGTTGCTGCAATTCATTCTCCAAGGAAAAGTAAAAGGAAAACGAGGACCAGGAATGCGAAGAATTTCCTGTAATATGAGGTAAAATCTGGTCTATATTATTTTCTTGACCGAAAATGTTGTTTCCTCATTTATCTATTGGAACTTTTCCTTCATTAAGAAGCTTGGAGATTATTCTTATGAGTTTATTGACAATACCATGCATATTGACGAAAGCTTGTTTGCAGACATGAATTTGTGCGGTATAAATTGTGACATAATATTTAATAGTATAATTCCGAGATTATGGTCTACCTTTCTTTGGTGATTTCACTCCGTCTTTGGAGAGCATGCCTCTGAAGTTCTCTAATATTTCAGTCCTGCTTCTCCTATGCGTTTTCCAAAGCATTTTGAACGACGTATTAATGAAAAGTAAGTAATTTGTATTATTTTATTTTGGAAAATACATAACCTTTACCACTTATTTGTAATCATCTTGTTTGCGTTGAGGAACCATGTTACCCTTGAGGGATACACAGCTCGTCTGGCTGGTCTTAAGATTTCTTAATACTTTCTACTTCGCTTTCATCACATACAGAACTTATTGCTGTAAAGTTAAAACAAAACAAAACCTCATTTTGAATTTGTACAAAACTGATAGACACAAATTCTGTGCAGAAACCACACAAGTCGACATGATTTTGTAGTTTCAGAATGGACCACCTATTATAACGAGTCGTTGTTTATTAGCAGAGGTTGTATCTCTTATGTGTGCTGTGTGGAATCTTCTTCTTCTATCTTTTTGTATGTACCATCTTTTACTTGGTCTGCCAATACTACTTCGTCCATTTGGTGACTTATCTCATGCTATTCATACTATCCTATCCTCTGCCATTCTACTAATGTGTTCGTTCCACTCCTGTTTCCGTGTTGTCACCCATCCATTTATGTCTTCTATATTGCTCTTCTTATGTTTTCGCTTCTTTCCCTATCCAACAGACTTTTTCCTAATATTCTTCGAAGTATTTTCATATGTGTTGTTTCTAGTAGTAGTCTCGTTTTAGATGTGTCAGGTCTTGTCTCCGCTGTGTATGTTAATATGGGCCTAATTGCTGCTTTATAGAATCTGTAACGTTTAAAACGTTACATTTTTGTTCTTATAAATTTCAAAGTACTTCCCACTATTTTCTGCTCATACTATTTGATTTTCATTGATAACAAGTTCTTTTCCCTTTGTTTGTATTCCTATATTTTATTTCAATATTTTCCTATTACAAATAAATCCGCTGATTAATTTCTTAAGTCCCCTCGTAGTCCTACCTTCGCTTACTTTATCGTACAAGAAACAGAAACCCCACTCCTAAATAATTTACTTCTATCAATCCGATCCGATTTAACTTCTTTTTAAAATAAACCAGCAAACGAGAAGGTATTATTAAAAAAATAAGTCTTCATGGTCAGAAACTTCCAACGGTCTGGGTAAGTTAATACTTTGCTCTTTTTACAACAACATATTTTCATACTTTAATCAAGAACACTTTTAGTTTTTCGTATAATTTTGTGTACGCTAGTACTTAAAAACTGCTTACAACTTTTATTTTCTTTTTACCTTTGCTGTAATAATAATAATTCAATATAAATCGTATTTATCGCACAACTTTGTCTTTTTCATTTTTCATTTAATAATTTATCTATTAATTACAATTATTAATTTGTGAGTTTTGGCAACATCAGAGAATTCTGGATCGGTATAAAGGTCTCAGAGAGAAGAGCTTTCCGCTTGCCAGAATTTTTCTGTTGTTGGACAAAACTCATGCCATGACGAGTTTTACAGCGGTTTTTGTTTTTCTAGCCACCTTGGTTTTTATTCAAGAGAATCCACCTTGATTTTTATTCAAGAAAATCCACCTTGATTATGATATAAGAAAATTTACGTTGACATGGATTTTTTGGTCGAAGAATACGAAAATGGAATTGTTTTTTTTTTTAATAAGAAATCCATATCGATTTTGAAAATCCGCATGGCTTTGGATTGGAGAGGGATCCACATGGTTTCGGCTTAGCGGCATGGTTTTTGCAGACATTGTATGGTCCGAGTTGAGAAGAGAACAGCAGGAGGATTTCTCATAGAGTAGAGCTAAGTTTCTTTATTTCTTGAGATCTTGTATATAGATGCTTAATTCCCTGTTGTTAGAACCTCAATTTAATTGTTATTACATTTTGATTTATTAAAATATAAATAAATAAAGACATGTGTTAAAGAAATTATTTTATTAATAATTCCCGATTTCTCAAATTAAATTAGTTTATGCCGAACATCACCCCTGAGGGGTTTCAATGTGCAATGGGTGAGCTAGCCGTTACAATTCTTGTTTTTGTGTCTTGCCTTAGGTGTTTGTTCTTCTAGATTGTGTCATTAAGAGATTCCGCCGCTTTAATTGCTTCCAAGCTTTTTTGTCGTACTTCTCTTTCAACATCTCCGTAACTAGTTACATATATTCCTAGATATCTAAACCTTTTTTCATGTTTTGGTATTTTCCCATCAATTTCGATTTTACACCGTAGTGGGTATTTAGATTTTGTCATACATTTGTTTTTTTCTGCTGATAGTATCTATCATATTGTATTTCTTGGCTGTTGTATTGAAGATGTGTGTTGGATGACATGGAGCTCGTCTTCTGTCTCGGCGATTAATGCGGCGTCGTCTACATAACATAATATTTGGATTTCTCTATTCCCCATTCTGTAACCATGACCCTTATGTACTGCTTGTATTATTTCGTCCATTATTATATTAAAGAGAAGTGGGCTTAATGAGCCACCCTGTCTGACTCCGCTTTGTACTGGTATACACTGTGTTAGTTTTCCATTTATTTTTGTTTGTATTCGATTATGGAAGTAGATGTTTTCGATCGTTTGTATAATATTGATTGAAAGCCTTTGTCAGGTCTATAAACTATAGATATGCTGGTTTATTGTACTCGATAGCCTTTTCTGTGATTTGTCTTAGTACACTTTTTGTTGGTTAGGACTTTTGTGGTATGTTTTGTGCGGTGGTCAGTAGATTTATACATCTATAATTTTTGAGGTCTTCGTTATCTCTTTCTTGAACATTGATATGATTATGCTGTTTCTCCATGCGCGTTATACTTTTTACTCCGTGTTTTAGAAGCTCATTGGTTATTCAGTCTGGTCCTGATGACTTTTTATTTCTAAGTGAGTTTATGAAGGTCTCTTCTTTCTGAAAACTGATTTCTATTTTGGGTCTTAATTCAGGTACGTTGTTGTGTTGATTATTATTTTCCTTTCCTTTAAACAGTTCCGTCAAGAATCTTTAACATTCGTTTGCCGGTATGTTATTGTATTCCTTTAATTCTGCCACTTCTTTCCGTTGGTTTCTTATGAATCTCCATATTTGTTTTTGTGTACCGTAGACGTGGCTTTCCATCCTTTTTGTAAACTGTTCCCAGTGTTAAGTTTTTGTTCTTCTTACCAACTGCTTTGTTTCATTTCGTATTCTTCTATAGGTGTCTCGAGATTCTGGAGTATTTGATGTTTTTGTACTTCGTGTCGACCTCTCGTTTCTCTTTACATTTCTCTTTTATTTCTGTGGGGAATGATTCGTTTAACTATAGAAATGGTATGTCTCAGAAAATCTTAATTTCCATAAAAACTAATTTGTATTGTTTTTGAAACGACCATTTGAGTTTGAAAACGGTTAGATAAATCTTTACAGAGACCAAAAACATTATTGGCCCCTAAATTGGCAGTTAACTCATAGTTATCACATAAACCTAGCATTAAAGACAATAGTGAAAGGCCAGTATTGGCGTAGATAACTGAAAACGGGACAATAATGAAAAAACAGCAACAAAATTGAAGTTTGAAGAAATGAGCTCAATATCTCAACTAAGCTAAAAAAATATTAGAAATATAGAGAAAACCGTAAAGAATATTTAGAAAGAATGTCACTCGAAAGGTACCTACAATTTAAAAACGAAACATTTCACCGAAATACTCTATTTTGATTTTAGCCTGCAGTTCTGTTTAAGGCCATACTTTACCGTCGATATTGAAAAACCAACCCTTAGATTAAAATTCTTCCTCAAAAGTTTATCATACAGGTCTCTAATATTATGTAATAAATCATGTATACACAAACATTATCTCATTTATACACAAACAGTTCCGACACTGAGAATCCAATTCTGCAATTATTTAATTACAAATAAAAATAGTTCAAGCATATCACTCACCTGGACGCTACAGCACCATCCATTGCTTCTGGTAACGATGGCCGTTTCCTGCGGACGACTGCCACGGTATTGCGAGCCGGGTGATTCCTGCTTTTTGCTTCGCTGACTGCACCACAGGCCGATAATGGCCGGCGTTCCCTCTCATTTGGTTCCGTTTCAACATATGCCTTATTTACGCACCCGGAAGCCAGGTATTTCCTATAGTTTTCCTCGATTTGACGCAGTTTGCACCTCAATTCTTCGTCCTGAAACCGATACAATCACACTAGAGATTTGGAACAGTATTAAAAAGATGCATTAAAAAATTAATATAGCAACATACAAAATAAATTTCATCAAAATGTTTTATGTAAAAATTTTCTTAATTTAATCAAAAATTTTCCAGGTAAATTATTTAAATTTACTAATAAAACACCCAGTGTATTGACAATTCTTACCTTATCAGATAAGTTTTTAGAAAAAGTACGTAAAATAAAACAGCTACATGCTTTTTGCTGTTTACAAACCACTAGAAATCAATTATTCCTTATATTTACCTTGCTCTCCTCATTGTCCTCCGATGGAATTTCTGTCTCAAGGCAATCAGTGACTATTGAACCCTCGGCGCTCTGTTGTTCATCGGTACAATTCGAAGATGCGCATTCGTCCTCGCTGGAGCTTCCCTCCAATGTCTTTAGATAGTTATCTAAATCCTCCAAACACTCTTCAATATCCTGTTGCACCTGCACAGAACTAGCATCACTGCTATCGTCATCCTGGAAAGTTGCATCGAGAACTTCGTCCAAGTTTTTCAATACATTCAAGGCTTCAATGTTGTCGCAGACTTCGATGAACTCGTCATTGTCGTCCAGTCCATCGACTTCATCATAATCATCGTCTATGTCTATCAAAATATCTTCTACATCAACGCTAGGCCTTCTCGACGATATCTTCGGCGTGGATAGTTGACTGGCCGTTTGTAGTTTTTCTTCTAAAACGGGTAGTTCTGTATCTAGAAGATTTTCTGATGCTTCTGAGCATTCTTCTGAAGTAGAGATGGGCAAGGCTCTCGGTAGAACTGGTGATCCAACATGTAAGTCGATTAGATCACCTTCATTTGTGCTTGTTTCTGTAGACATTGTAGCATCGTAGGGTTTCAAGTCGTCACCTGAAAAAAATAGAAATTTGATTATAATATGTTTCTTTATATTTGCTGTTCAAAAGTACAAATAAGATAAGAATATTCTTACGCATAAATTCAGTTGAAAACTAAAAATATAATAATGTATGCTACTAGCAGATGTTTTTTTATTTATTTACGAATACAACAAGAAAGTAAATAACAAAATATTCAAAGGAATGAATATATTCAAACCAGACATTGAATTCGACCTATAGTCAAAATTTTTGGACATATCGCTGTATCTTCATAGAAATGCCAGATGCCGAGATATTGATATACGAGTAATTTGGCATCTGAGTAACAACCTTAAATAGTGCGCATAATAAGAACATGATCTACAAGCGAGTAAAACCGCGGGTTTATGGTTCGTCGGTAAATCTCGCCCGTGTAACATTGTTATGCCGGGTCCAGACCAAGCAGACAAAACAAAAACATTCATGTTTCGCGACAAAGTGGCGACAAATCGAAAACATTTGTTGAGACATTTCTGAAACAATTTTGTTTTGTTTGCAGATTTGAAAACTTTTTCAGGTCCCGTCTCAGGTCGGTAAAGATCAAAAGGTCTGTGTTTTGTCTGTGTTTTTGACTACAAGTTGTCTACGCAGTGTGGACGCGTGTGCGTGCCAAAACAAGTTAAGCAGTAGGAGAAATAGAATGTACAATTTTTATCAAAATCAAGTGTATTTTTCTGTTGTGTAGTGATTAAATAAATACTAGTGTATTTTTCTAAACATGTCGGGGGACAAAAAGTGGAATACACAAAATACATGCAAGTTAATAGAACTTTACAGGGAGCATCCGTATTATGGGACCCTAAAAATAAAGATTATAAAAATCGCTACAAGAAAGCCGATGTATTAAAGTAAATTTCTTTATCGCTAAATGTGCCACTAAATGATGTTGAAAGGAAAATAAAGAATGTTAACAACCAGTATGCTAGAGAAAGACGACGTTTGGGTTTTCGTTTAGCAACCTGGGATGATGATAAGAGCAAAAAAAAAACAACTTGCGGCTCGCAATAAATCTTTAGTTTCATTTTTTTCTTGATTAAAACGCCACATGGTTAACCAACACTAATCACAACAACAACGTCACCAACTGAATTTTGTTTTTATATTTTGTTGTTCTGGTGTGGACAGTTTGTCTCAATTTTGTTTTGTCTTTTGACGACAAATTTTGTCGTCGGTTTATCGTGTTTTTGTTTCAGAATTGTGTTTTCGTTTTGTCTGCTTGGTCTGGACCCGGCATTATACCGCAGTTTTAAATACCATTGAGTCTGGCTCGCAGCTCGTTACGTTTGTCATATTTTTTATTTAGCTCGTCATGTAAAACCGAGTTTTTTATGCACTTTAAATAGCTCTACATGTCTCTGCAATGAGCCTTCCCAAAGTTTTCGTAGATGCTGCTTCCGTCGTAAAAGCAGACTAAACAAAGAGGCTGTCGTTCTCTTGATCGCTCGCGGCTGCTAATTCTTGTGAGTTGAGTGCGACGGCGCAGAAGAGGGAATGCTAAGGAGGGTGAGCTGACTGGGTCTGAACTTTGCTCATCGGGACCTATTTCCCTTCATCCACCTATCCCAAGTTCATCGCTCTTTGATGACTTGGGTCCTTGACATTTCACTTTGCTTCATTCTGTCTTGGGTGAAATGACTTTTATTTTTCCTATCAACCTCCCTTGGACAAACACTTTTTCTTCGACTTTTGGCCTTTTTGTTATATAGGACTCAGGGAAAACGGAGTTCTTCTTTTACACTAACACTAGGTTTCAATCAGTGTTACGGCGTTGCCGTGAATCAATGTCATAAAACGACCCATTGTTCAAAAGAGTAAACTTCGCTAAAAATCCGCAACCACACGGTGTCAGGGAATCCATAAGTGGTGAATGGCCCAGCATCAGACGGCCACTAACGAAGCTCTCGAAGAACTTGCGAACCTCCGCTGTAGTTTAAGCCTTAGCGTGAGTGAGGGCGCACTGCCTCGCTGGACAGTATAATTCGTCCCTACTCGTGAAAACTATATGGACAATAAATTAATCAGGCAGAAAAAAACAAAACGAAAGGACACTCGAGCAAATTGGAACAAGCGATGAATGCGACGATATGGTGTTCATCAGCGGTGAAGGGAACAAAGGAAAGTGCTCAGCGAAGAGAAAAAGAGGAAGGAGAAGATTATGATCTCCGGAAGAAGAGCATTTGTTGGAAGATCTCTGGTCAAGGGTAGGGATCTGACCAAGAGGGATCTTTTAGAGGAGCCAACCTTGCTAAGGAGCTCTTCACTTAGAGAGAAAAGACTTAGGGAGAAGAAGGAGAGCTCTGACATAACGGCCATGATAAGGGCAATGGAGAAACTTACCAGAATTACAGATAGATTACCAGTTTAATGTAAGTATGACTGTACAGTCACCAAACCGGGAAAAGGGGATTAAGCTGCAGGTAACTTAGTATAGGTCATGGAATGTTCGGTGAGGAGGAAAGGTTCCACGACCTGATAGGGAAAAAACCGGAACTGAGAGTACGTACAGGAGGTACATATAGACCAAGATAAGTTGAGTTCCTTTAGCTTAACACTATGAGTACAATTATAAAGAAGAATCAGGAGGAGGAGAATTAAGGAAGCCGTCAGATCATTTTTATGGTTGCTGTGGAAGAAGGGGGAACGGAAATGGACTGGGACCTAAGATTTCTGGCAATTATGTCTAAGTTGAAGGAAGATAAATATTGTAGGGACCAGAGAGAGGCAACCGTAAGAGTAGTGGGGAGCTACCGAGGCAGAAACATCAGGAAGCTCCTTGAAGTCACCTATAGGCGTATGGATTTTTAACTGCAGGTTGATTTCTCGATTTTAAGCTACTGGCATCATTGCTATTAAAAATTCTGTTACATAAATTAATATATATTATCAAATGAAAGAAGTCTTGTAATATGAGAGTAAATAACTTTTCAATCTACTAAAACACGACATACCGCATTACCCTTGACCTTGGATAGGTAAAAAACAAACGAAATTCTCTTTATAAATTAACTAATATTGACTTTTTAAGTTGTCCCGTTGAATATTTAGTTCATTAATTAGAGGTGATCTCGCGAAGGAAAAAATAGTCACGCGACCATATTTACTTTTTATATATACCAACAGTTTCATGTGTATTCGTTATTTCCTAAACATAATTAGCATTTTATCAAGTAAATCAGTACGCCAAGACCTTGCTTGTTTTCTTGCTAGAATTAGATGCAGGTAAAAAATTCAGAATAAAAACAAAGAAATAATATATATATATATATATATATATATATATATATATATATATATATATATATATATATATATATATATTGGATTTGAAATTTCCGCGGGAACTATATGTGATTTCAGTTGTTTTCCGGGTTTGACTCCACGTTAAGTAATTTTGTTTTTATAAAAACCATTGTTTTGACGACGTTTCGGCAAGGTCACACTTGCCATTGTCAAGTCAGATTAGTTCTGCTTCGTCTTGATGTTTCAGGAGAACTGATTTCTCGGTCGCTGCTCGCTACTATTTAAACTTAGCGCACACTGCTGGACTCATCTTTTTGTAGATTTTGAAGTATATTTGAACAATTGACGTACCAATCTCCACAACACGACGGACTACGAAATGTTGCTGAATTTGCGTTTTTGTTAAATCTCCCGCAAAGTTTTCGTTTTTTCCATGCTCACAACTTCTTTGACTTTTTGTAGTCTTAATACTTTTTTCAGTTGTGCACTTTGTATGCTATCTGCACTGTTTGCTCTGCATTTTACTAATACATTTTATTAATACCTAAAATTTAGCGTTAAAAGAATTCGTCAAATAATTAATCGTAATTATAATAATCCTTGTGTAAATACATATACTATGTGAAACCGGCCATTGGTGGTAGAATCAATTGATTGTGAGTAAGTCTTATTCTTATTTTTTTTTACGTATTTGAAATGGACTCTCACAGACAACATATTCAAGATTTAAAAACAATTTAACAACATCGTTTTCTGCCCTTTACAAAATGTGTAAAAGTTTACACCTTCTACCAAAAGCTTGATATCGCTTGAATGCATTAAAACCAGTACCTATATGGCGTAGGACCACAATTCGTCAATCTCTCGTATTTTAATTGGTAGTCAACATTGTGTTAAGAAGTCATTTCGGCCTCCCATGGTGTGGGGGTTTAACAAAATAATGTACTATTACGAATTAATAGTACTAAGATTAATACCAGCTATTCCTTCGATAGCTCTGGCAAGATAAATGAACTTTCACTCATAGGTGCAAATAACAAATAATATAAAATTTAAATGGTTGCAAAAACAATCAAAAAACAAACAAAGGTATTAAACTAGGTGAACTTACCGAACCGCTAATTAGGTACCATAATTCACTACTATAAAACCAACCGATTTCGATGCATCGACGCACTCGCGAGGGTTGTGTCTTGCGTCTATTCTGCTCAACGACTTAAGCGCTTGTGTCCTACGGGATGCATAGCATACCCGAACGGTACGAATAGGGATCGAAGGTATACAGGGGGAGGACAAAATGTCTTGATTAATTTATACAACCATATTTGAATTTAAACATTCTCCCCCCTTTAAAGGCCATAAGGTCTTTAAAAAACAAAACGAATTCTAAATACTATCATTACTTAAACAATCAAAACGATAATTACTACAAACAATTCCTATACAAATATTAAACAAATATTCAAAACTTAAACTAAAAAATAAAAAAATTAAAATTAAAATGGTGGTTTTGTCGTGGTTCTATTCATAAAAGCCGAACAAAACAAAATCAGTAAAAAAAAAATGCTGACCATTTAATCTTCATCTATCGGCACGGGACAGATTCGGACAAGAGGCCGTTTTAAGGTTCCGGTAATCGTACGCACGGTAGCCACTCGAGCTACACCGTCTTTACCCTCATGTAATTCAACAAGACGCGCGAGAGGCCACTTAAACGGAGCCAAATTATCCTCCTTTAAAACAACTAAGGTGCCGATTTTAGGTACAAAACTAGGATCTAACCATTTACACTTTTGTTGCAAGGTGTGCAAATATTCCTTTCGCCATCGAGCCCAAAAGTCTCTATGGATGCGCTGTAACAACTGCCATCTGGACAAACGATTGAAGGATACCTCCGAAAAATCAGGCACAGACAAAGATGTCAAGGGTTCAAGAGTCAGGAAATGTCCTGGGGTCAAAGCATTGAGATCTTCAACATCATTGGTTAAAGGGGTGAGAGGGCGTGAATTTAAGACGGATTCAATTAACGTCAAAACGGTATAAAATTCTTCGTAAGTCAAAATTTGTGCCCCGACCATACGACCATGTATACGACCAATATGTTCCTTTACAGAACGAATTCCGCGTTCATAAATACCGCCAAAATGTGGAGCAGCAGGAGGAGCAAATGAAAACTTAATATTTTCCTTATCGAGAGCGCTCTCCATAAAGCTACTAAGCTGTCGATAAGCACTGTGGAAATTAGTGCCATTATCACAAAATACTTGCGATACTCGACCTCTCCGAGCGACAAAACGTTGTAAAGCGGCCAAAAAGGCTTCCGCGGTCAAATCACTAGCTAATTCCAGATGTAAAGCCTTTGTAGCGCAACATACAAATAAACACAAATAGGCCTTTTGAGTTCTAACTCCCCTGTAACGAGACATGGTTATCGAAAACGGTCCACCATAATCTAACCCACAAATCGAAAAGGGTTTAATGGCACCGAGACGAAATTTAGGCAAATTACCCATAGGGGGTTGTAAGTTTTTGGGAAATTGTTTCCAACATCTAATACATTTGGACAATACTGAATTAATGGCTTGTTTAGAAGACAGTATCCAAAACCTTTGACTAATCAAAAATTGAGTACTCTTAAATCCAGCATGTAAATACTTCTCATGATAATAACGAACTAGGTTACGAGTATCAATACTACGAATGTAAACGACACAAGCATATCCCTTTTCACTAGCATCGGCAAATCCATGAAGCTCTAAGATGGGACATGAAGAAATATTCAAAAAACGAGGAATTTTGAATTGTGAAATAAGAGATAATTCGCTCTTATATTGTTCCCATACACGAATTATTTCCGAAGGAGGGCGATCATCCCATTTAAGACCGGTTGCCCAAAGTTGTTGGATTAAATGTTTAATGAAAAACGTAATAGGTGTTAGGTAACCACAAGGATCATAAATTCGAGCTAGTTCGGACAAAAACGATCTTTTGGTACAAGGGACGTCTTGCAATTTGACTGAAAATTGAAAGACGTCGGACTGTGCAATCCACTTCAAACCAAGGATTTTTAATGAAGGACCATTTGCTTCTGGATCAAAATTAATGGCATGAGGATTAATATGGGATTCAGGAAATTGCGACAACAATTTGGGTTCATTCGAACACCATTTCCGTAACTCAAAGCCTCCTAACTTTAACAAAGTAACTAATTCGTCAATTAAAGTTTGTGCTTCTTCGAGAGTCGAAGCACCAAAAACAAAATCATCAATATACGAAGCATGACGAATAAGCGAGACGGCTTTAGGAAAACGAGAGCCTTCGTCTAATGCTAATTGTTGAAGGGTTCTTAAAGCAAGATACGGCGAAGATACTATTCCAAAAGTAACAGTTAATAATCGATATTCCTGAATTTCCTCAAGGCTAGAAAATCTCCATAACACGCGTTGATAATCCGTGTGTTCAGGAGCGATTAAAATATTGCGATACATCTGACGAATGTCCGCACACAACGCAAAACGATTAAGTCTAAAATTTAACAAAAGCGAGACTATGTTCTGTTGTAGCTTAGGACCGACCAGTAAATATTCGTTCAAAGATTTGCCAAGACTGGGACTTTTCTGAGACGCATTATACACAACTCGAATTTTATTTGAAACACTATCTGGTTTCACAACGCAATGATGTGGAATGTAATACTTTCCCCTTTTCTTTTCGGCATTAGGGACTAACTGCATATGACCTAAATCAAGATACTCCTGCATATGAAAAGAATATTCTTTTTTCAAACTTGGTTGACGAGATAAACGACGTTCTAATGATAGCAGTCTATTTAAAGCAATATCATAGCTATCTTGCAAACAAGGCGGCGATTCACGAAAAGGCAAAGACACGACATATTTACCTGAGACGTCCCGATTATGTGTTTCCCGATAAATGGTTTCGCACAGAGCGTCTTCTGGTTCTGAAACTGGCTTTTCCGGTATGTTTTCCAGTTCCCAAAATTTCGATAATGAAGAATCTAATGGGTCTTCAATATTTGAAAGACAAACAAGCGAAGTCGACGAAAGATTAGGTGTGCTAGTAGGTCCTAACAAAATATATCCAAAAACGGTATTTAGGGCATCAGGTTGTCCCGCTTTACCTTCAATTTTACCTTCTAACAACACCTTCGAAAATATGCTACAACCAATTAACAAATCAATAGATTGACTACAGTTAAATTCGGGATCGGCTAACTTTAAATTTTTGATATAATTCCACGTCGATATGTCAATTTTGGTGCTCGGCAAATCCGAGCAAACCCGATCTGTAATAACAGCTTCCAAGTGAAACACCGGTGACTCCTGATGACGAGGTTGGATAGAAAAACTTATTTGACCTTGATTCAGCTTCGTTCGCATCGAATTGAGTCCGTTAACTTCAAACGAACAAGGAGTTTTAGGCCAACCTAATCTACTCGCAGCTTTTCGACTAATGAACGAACTCATTGAACCCGAATCTAAAAGACATCTCAAGGGCTGTTTACACCCCTTACTATCAATTGCATGAACCCAAACGGTACCGAGCAAGATTTCCTTTTTTGTTTCGTTTTTCCTCCCTACAAAACTAGCAGCACAATGTGATATTTCAGGCGAATTCTGTTCGACTCCCGATGCCCCTGGATTATTAGTATTTTCTGTGGACGACTGACTATTGGAACGATTTCTATCGAAGTGCAGCAAACTATTATGAAGGTGACTATTACATTTACTACATTTAAAGGACTTTGGACACGACTTGACAGAATGATTAGCCTGATTAAGACATCTAAAACACGAGGAAGATTCTTTACAAAATTGGTATCTCTCTTTTGGAGATTTCTTCAAAAACAACGAGCACTGGTTTAGAAAATGACTTTGCTTACATAAAGCACAGCTTACTAATGACGAATTTGTAACAAAGGATGAACTACGATTATGCCTAGACTCATTCGAATGTTTATAATTACCCTTAGGCTCCGTATAAGTTGGGGCCCGCGACGACTTCTTAGATTCGCTTACGCTACTATTCAAATTATCGTAAGCAATGTACTGAGTTTCAATAAACTCAACTAATTTTTGAAATGACGGGATTTTATTCGATTTATTTTCTAATTCAAATAATTTTACTGAATCCGCGTCTAGTTTCGACAAAAGTAAATTAAACATAATAAAGTCCCAATGTTCTGTCGGAAGGCCTAATGTTTTCAATGCGGCTAAATTTTCTAAAAACGTGTCTACTAATTTAGCCAGATTTTTCGAATTAACTAACGATATTTTCGGCACGCCCATGATCGCATCCCAATGCGCGGTCGCACACCGACGAACATTTGTGTAGCGTTTAACAATTAAATCGTAAGCAATTTGATAATTATCGCTATTTATTGGCAAATTACGAATCAAACTAAGTGGAGTCCCTTCTAAACATCCTTTCAAATACTTAAACTTTTCTACTTCTGCTAGTCCTGCGTTATTATGTACAACCGAATTATATAAATCTAAAAACGAACTAAACTCCTTAAAATCACCGTTAAATTTAGGCAGTTCTATTTTAGGCAAGCGAATGTTAGATTTTGGAACTACTACCGACCTAAACGGTTCTGGAGTTTCACATTGTGGCTCAAATAACTCCGCACTAAATAATTTTATTTTATAAAATTGTTCCAAAAATAATTCCCGAACATTTTCTTCGACCCTCGTATCCGCGTCTGGTACAGCAAGAATATTACTAATTATATTTGTGTGGTGTTTCAAGAATTCATCGCGTATTAAATCTAATTCTTCCACCCTGATTTTAAATAAAGGTCGGATCGAAATATCCGAGAGCGATTTAAAACCCAAATCGAATATTATTTGCATATCGTTTAAAACAGTCTTTCTCATAAATTTGAGCTTTCTGTTTTTCTCTTCTAACTTGTCCATTGCCAATGTCTAATAAATTCCAATAATATACAAACGAAAAATGTACAAAAATGTTGTCTAAAACCCCGAAATGCTCGAAATTAATGATTTGAAATTCGATACTTTATTAAAACGACTATAATCTCCTTTTAAAAAATCCCATATGGTGCACTTTAAAAGGTCATAAATTATTCTCGGGTCTCGAAGTTAATAGCTTTCGACAAGAGACGCAACTTAATCAACCCTCAAAACGATAAAAAAATACGACATAAGACGAAACCAACCATTCAAATTTATAATATAACAAAATATTTTTTTTCAACAAATGAGTTCAAATTCGGCGAGATAGGCCAATGTGGGGGTTTAACAAAATAATGTACTATTACGAATTAATAGTACTAAGATTAATACCAGCTATTCCTTCGATAGCTCTGGCAAGATAAATGAACTTTCACTCATAGGTGCAAATAACAAATAATATAAAATTTAAATGGTTGCAAAAACAATCAAAAAACAAACAAAGGTATTAAACTAGGTGAACTTACCGAACCGCTAATTAGGTACCATAATTCACTACTATAAAACCAACCGATTTCGATGCATCGACGCACTCGCGAGGGTTGTGTCTTGCGTCTATTCTGCTCAACGACTTAAGCGCTTGTGTCCTACGGGATGCATAGCATACCCGAACGGTACGAATAGGGATCGAAGGTATACAGGGGGAGGACAAAATGTCTTGATTAATTTATACAACCATATTTGAATTTAAACACATGGCTTCATCAGATACTGCGGCTGAATAGAAAATCAGCCGTGTTTGATTTTATATGGAAATGACTTATTGGATACGATGTTACCGGTTCACTAGACTTAATAAGATGAGGAACGAAGATGGAGAGAAATGGAAATTGATCTAAGCATAATAGATACAATTGAAGCCAAAAGACTAAACTGGTATGAACACCTCCATAGATTGCCTGAAAATAAATTTTCAAAAAAAATGGACTCCGCCCACTAGAAGAAAACCTGGTAAACCAAGACGGTCCTGGAGAGATGTCGAAGATGCAATGACCACCAGAGATTTAAAAACACAGAAGAGCAAGCACGCAATTTAATTTAACCCAGCCTATGAGAGTTGTACACCCCTTAGAATGACACTCGGGTGTAACAATTCATTGGGGCGAGGAGGATTAACTGTTGTACTCAGGAGTCACTCCACCCAATGCTCCATACCATCCCTTTCCCCCCTATAGAGCTCTGATGCGTGATAGGGGCTTTCTTTCAACAAAGTGTCTGTGGTGAGGAAGTCCTAGGTACAAGAACTTCAATACCATAGCCTATCCCGATCAAAGCAAGTTAGTGTAAGGCTCTTTTCCTGTTATCTCTGGTGACTTATCCGAATCTGAAATTACTTGCTCGGGCCCCAAGTCTCTGCTTCGTGTTCGGCGACTTGGAGCCCGAGTACGTGGGCTTCCTTCCATCGATTTGGAAAGACACTGTATCTGAGTATCGCATTTGTGATGTTTGTTTGATTAAAGATTGCTTCGACAGAAAAGGCTGGAAGTTAAGATACGAGAAATGGCATCAGCTGCAGAAAACTCGCCTAAATATTAATTTATATATTAATACTAATTGAATTAATACTAATATATTTAAGTAAAATGGAAAATTAATACTAATTGTATTATTATATATTATTAGCTGTTCTCTGAAATTGAATTAAGTATGAAGCAAAGGTCGCACTACTATAATTGAAAGTAAAAAATTTATATGAACGATGAGTGATATAATTATTGTAGTTAGTAAAAAGTCTGGACATCTATATTTGATTACTTCCATCGTTGCTGGTTTCCCTTTCACATTAATTTGTAATCGAAATATTGATATTTATTCTTCGATTTGGCATCTTTTGTTTACTACAACTATATTCACATTTTTAAACATTATACAATCGCATATTTTAGACAAACATGCATGAGTGGTCGGACTATTTACCTCAATAAGTTTGGCGAATGATGTAGGTATATGCGATAATACGATAATGCGATATATTATCATAATTGTTAAGTTAAACAGTACCGTATGACGTGAACTGTTCAATAACCGTAAAATATATACCTATGTCATTGTTGAACTTATTAAATTTTATTACCGAGATTAAGTAACAGATGATAAAACTTTCTTTCGTTTTTTTCCTTCCTAAAAATATGTCCTTTTTGTTTTTATACGTGAATAAAAAAAAATTGATAAAGACGAATCAACATTTTCTTCAAGAAATAAAAATATTAGGCTACTATTTAACACGTTAAGCGCCTTGTTTCTTGTATACGACGAGAAGGAAACTGTCGTAACTTGTTTATTTTATACGTTGGATTACGAATACAGTACGCGTTAGTTACTAAAAAAAAGTTTTCGGTTGAGAAGGTAGTACTGTGTCTTATTAGTTATCAATATGACATTTGAACAGAATAAAAAGTGTTTGAAAAAGCTTCTGGAAGAGTTTTTTTTTAACAGGATGACATTGTGATCATAACACACCCTTGATATGAAAGAATGTAGATGGCCAGAACTTCAATACTGGAGGCAGTAACTCGAGTTGTAAGAAAGAAGCAAAGATAAGAGAATGAAAGTAAAAGTGAAAGATAAAGGAGAGTGATATAGAGAAAGAAGATGGAATATTCTTGTGATGCACCGGTCTGAAGAGGACCTATCGCGCTAGTGGTCCTTTCATCCTGAATCCAACACACTACTAACTCATTCAACACAAGATATTACAAGTATACAAATTAATCGTTTGCATACCTGTAAAATAAGTAATCGACTTATAAAAGGGCAGCTTATTAAACTTTGACACATACCAAAGTGAATATCAAAGTGGAAACCAACAAGAAGAAGTAAAAGATGACGATAATGTGCAAAATTAACCGGACACTCAGATTTTTTCTAAAAACTGCTGTTTAAAAAAGTTTACGATGTTCCCAATTGAGTATTTAATAATAAACAATATTTAATAGTCAAATTTATTACAACTCAAGAATGTTACACAGTTACAAGTCTGCTTGAGGGATTTGCTCCCATTCTTCATAAAGTGCTTGTTAGAACTCATTTATGGTTTCAAACTCACATTATGTTATTCTTGCGATATGCGGACGAGCATTATCTTGCATCAGAGGAAAGTCTTTTCCAACAAATGAACAAATTGAACTCTCGGAGTAAAACAACATTGCTGATAACGTTTACCAGTCCTTCTACATATCCTAGGCCGCCGATCTGATGAGTAACTGTTAAAACTTAATTCATTCGTGAACAGCACAGCACTCCAATCGTCAACACCCCAATTAAGATGAAGAAGAAGAAGAAGTATAAACGTTGCCTCTGATGATCTGGTGTTAATATAGGTCCCGTGACAGGTATTCTGGACCTTAATTCATATTTATTTAAGCGTCTTCGAATGGTATAAATGGAAACTGTGTCTCTATGGACGTCATTTAATCGTTGAACATGTGTTGGTGCTGATAGTGTATGGTCGTGTAACGCTTGTAACCTAAGAAAGCGATCTACTTGACTTGTGGTTCTTCGTCTACCTTGACCTGGCCTTCTGGTGCATTGTCCTGTTCTCCGAAATCTTTGTATTGTATCAAACACTGTACTTCGAGAAACTTCTAAAGCATTTGCGATGTAACGAATGCTCCGCCCATCATCCTGTAAAGCAAGAGCTTGTGCTACTTCTTCTGGCGTCACAATTTTTTTAATGCAAGTTTTAAACAGGAGACAATACAAAAACCTACAGCCTAACTTATAATCAGGTACAGTACCACAATAAACTTAAATTAATACTAAGCTACTATTTTACATTAATAAAAAAACGTATGTGTAAAAGTGTTGTTCGCGCAAAAACAGGTACAAACAAGAAAAAAACAATATCCCTAATAAGGCATAAAATACAATTCAAACAAACTATAGTGTATTTTTATGTATGAGAGAGTAATAAAACAATAAATTATGTATGCAAATCCCTAAACTGTTGATACGGGTGACTCAATGAAAAACAGATATTTGTCAACAAGTTTACAGAAGTATATAGGAAAACAATTTTAAATTGAATATGACCACCAGGTATAAAGGTTGGAGCAAAATAGAATACAATAGTTGTGAGGGTTACTAATCCCTAAATAAGGTTGCCAGTGTCGGAGTGATGGAGGTTAACAGGTACTAATGAATTTGCAAGAAATGTAAGATGTTTATTTTATTTGTTATATATAACCAATAAAAGTTTAATAAGTACCTACCTATTTGCAAAATAAAGTTTAATTCTTTAGATAAATAAAAACGTTTTATTTTATCTGAAATGAGAGCATTCCACGAAGTAAGGGTTTCAACAATCAAACATTTAATTCTTTAATTCCAGGAATCTACGACAGTAATTGACAAGATAATTACCTTCTAAACTTATTCCGCAGAAAATGTGATAGTGGGTTTTTCCATTTTGTAGGAAGGTCCAAGTGGCGTATTCAAAATTCTTAACAGTTCACTAAAAGTAGGTACTTCAGTTGCAAGGTGCAGTTTATTGTGTATACTAGTGTTATGGAAAATTTGGAAGTGCCGTGTAAACGCCGAAAAATTGGTCCTTTAACAGTTAATGAAAAAACATTAATATTTAATTGTTTTAAATCATTTACAGACAAACCTTTATGTGAAAGTGTTGATGAGACCGTTGAGTTAGTTAGCAGTACACTTGGTGTTGGAAAATCTACAATTTACAGAGTTATTAAAGAAGAGAAATGTGGTAGTTTTCAAATGCCACGTAATGCTCCAGGGAAACCAAAATTTCAAATAGAATATCATTTTAAAGAAGGACTTCGACGGAAAGTGCATGAATTCTTCTTTAGACAAGAATTTCCAACATTGGATAAAGTTCTTGTCTCAGTTCGAGATGATAAGGATTACCCAGAAATGAGTCGAAGTACGTTATGGAAACTTTTAAAAGAAATAGGCTTCCGCTGGAAAAAGAATCCCAGAAAATCTATTTTATTAGAAAGATGCGATATTGTCATATGGAGAAGACATTTTCTAAGAACCATAAAGGAAATGAGAAACCAAAAAAGAAAAATATTTTATCTTGATGAAACATGGATCAACGAGGGTCATACACCAAATAAATTTTGGCAGGATGAAACTGTTACAAGTCAAAGGCACGCTTTTGTAAATAACTTATCTACTGGTTTAAACCCACCATCAGGAAAGGGACGCAGGCTGATAATAGTACACATTGGCAGTTCAGACGGTTTTGTTGAAGGTGGTTTATTAACTTTTGAATTAACTCGTACCGGTGACTACCATAAAGACATGAACGCTGATGTCTTTCAAGAATTGTTCGAACAAATGATGGATCTTCTTCCTAAGAACTGTTTAATAGTAATGGATAATGCAAGTTATCACTCCAGACTTATAGAAGGACTGCCCACAACCAAGTGGTTAAAAAAAGACTTGCAGAATTTTCTGAGTTCAAAAAATATTACGTACCATCCCGGATCTATAAGAAAGGAACTTTATTTGTTGTGTGCCCTTCATAAAGAAAAATATAAAAAATACGAAATTGATGAAATTGCCAAAAATCGTGGAATGACAGTACTTAGATCCCCACCATACCATTGTGAATTAAACCCGATTGAACTGGTATGGGCACAGATAAAGAGTGAAGTTTCAAGAAAAAATACCACTTTTAAAATTCATGATGTTAAACAGTTGTTTTTGGAGGCCGTAAATAATGTAAAACCTGAAAACTGGGAAAAGGCAGTAAATCACACTATTAAAGAAGAGGAAAAAATGTGGAAGCTGGACACTATTACTGATAAAATGATCGAGCCAGTTATTATAAATCTTGGTTCTGAAAGTTCATCTTCTGAATCTGATTTGGATTTGTAACAAGTAGCTGTAAGTTTTATATTAATATTTTTATTCATCTATTTAACATACCTTAGACGGTTTTAAAGACTCTTTTTCTCTTTTGTAATTTTTAAAAATTAAAAAAAATGTAAATTTTTTAAAACCCTTTTTAATGTAGGCCAGTTAGTTCTAATATAGTGTGTGATAAAAGAGTTCACTTTTGTTTACATACACATAACACTTTATAACACTGAAATAATTCATTTATTTTTTACAATTATTCAAAGTAATTTTTCAATTAATCTTGAGCACGCCCATGGAGTGGTCCGAGGTACCAGTTAAAATTATGCTAATTACTCTCTCGTTCATAAAAATAAACTATAAGCAAGTTTTAATCTAAACACCGATAAAAAACAAAAAAATCTGATTGCCTGTTGATTTTGAACCCCAGTGTATACGGGTGAAAGAAACCTGAGGGAAATCATGACATCCAATTCCTCCATGGTCCTCCATTTTACATTTCATGATAAAATAAGTACAAAAATAATGAGTGAAATATTAAAAATTTGCTTTTTCACAAATCGTACGTGAATTTTGATAGACAGACACATTTTAAAGCAACAAAGAAATATTTATTCGCAATAACGAATACAAATATTCAACAATACTATAAAAAGAACTAAAAAACACTGCGTACTTACAATATTAAATTTATCACTACAACCACTTCTAACTTTTATAAATGGTGAAATGACAAGAGTGTTAAAATGGGCAATTATGGCAATTATGGCGTTGATTATTGCTCTCTCGATCTAATATGTCTTGTGTTTCAGTGTCATGACCTTCGTGACACCTCATTCATTAGGAGAATTGTGGGTAATTATCTTAATACATCCCAGTTTGGATGCACTAATGCAATGCTTGAAGATTAAAACCAATTTAATTTACTAGAAAATTATTGGATGTGTTGAAAAATATTGCGAACCCACTATTATCGATGTTTAAAAATTTCCTATTTTATAATCGCATCTCTAAAACGCTTTCTCCTTTATATAGTATTATTCCTATTTTGTCTTGTAGGTTCTTATAATAATTTCGTGTCCAACAATAGTTAGAAGGTTATGTGAAAATTTGGTCAATTAAGGGAGCGTCGGGGTAACGGCAAATATAATTTGAAGTGCATTTCTGTATTCTTAGTTTCTTAGTATCTGTCTAAATGTCAAGCCGGTAGGTTATTTTGTTTTGATGCTCGGACATTTTCGAAATTTTTCATGCTGTTTTTCTAATATTTAGCAATTCGAAACTGCGTATTTAATCAGCTGGTTTTGTTTGTTTGGGGATACTGATTAGAGTATTACTAATACGTAAGCCTAAATAATGAAATAAAATTTTGTATGTATTTATCTAAACTGTCTTCAGGGAGACTATTAACACCTGTCCAAACCCTCCCATAAGTGTCCAAACCCTCCCTAATTTATAAAATTGTTGCAGAAAACATGCTGTATAAATAAGCGAGTAACCTAAGAAGGATCCCGAAGAAGCCATGCGAAGTGCAACAGCTGATGTTTTACCTGGAAAGTTTTTTATCAGAAAAAGCGCTTAACAGCATGAAGTTAAAAAATCAATACTCGCTTTATATACAGATTGAACGAATTTAAAACGGATCATAGAATTTAATATATGTCTGTTTGAACTGCATTTGAAATAGTGGACATACCCGGTGATAGACATTGTATAAAATATCGTTCAACTATCTGTCTCCTTTTAGGACGCACCATAGTCTATAGTGCCACCCAAAGTCAATGTTGCCAATCGCCGAGTAATAATCCGATTTGCGGATCTTTTTGAGAGTTATATCTTCTTCGTATCTATAAATAAATCGGATATTTGCCTATATTTTTCATTGTATTTACCAATCTACTACAACAGACTAATAACAAAAATAAACTTAATGGTTTGTAGTTATTTCCTTTCTTTCCCGTAAATATTTTATGGTTAATACCTTATTTGAGAAACATCTAGAGGAATGAGATTGGCAACACCGCTCAAAATATCCATCTGACTGCTTAGATAAACGAAAGAGGGGCTTGCCTAAAGCCGGCCACTCACGATACAGCGGCCTTGTTCAACTTCGTCGACTTCGACGAATTGACAAGGATTTTGATCGTGTATGACCGTGCATCCAATGAAACCGTACAATTTGACTGCAGACAGACTGGCCTGTCTGCTGCAGTACTGCAGAGTTGATCTCATCAATTTGTTGAGCGTTGAGCTAACTACACACTTGCTTTGATCATATTATCGTAAATATGGTAAATCGATATAAGGTAAAACGTATCACGATAGAAACGCCCGAAAACAGGCAATGGGCATTCTAGTTTTAAAGTTCCAAGAAGTAAACAAAGATGTGAATGAAGAGTATGTAAGAAAAAAAAATTAACAATTTTAGAACATCCTATAAAAGAGAATTAAAATTAGCATTGCAGTCCAGTAAATCGGGTGCAGGGGCAAAAGAGATTTATTTTGCACCAAAATCTTGGATTCTTTGCACCAGAATCTACGTTTTATTTTAGGTTTCTTATTACGCTTAGTTATACACAAAGTAAGAGACGCTAAAATGATTGTTTGATTTGACATGGTCGAGAACCGAACAAATACTGCGGCGCAGTATGGTGTGTGGACGCACCAGATATACCAACAAATTGAACAACGCCGCTGTCCGATTATGTCGAACGACACCGCTGTACCGTGAGTGGCCGGCTTTAGGAAGCGATAGGTGGCTTGACAGCATAATAAAATCGTAGATTTATGTGTAGCTTTCAATTTTTATACGTGATGGGCGGGGCAACCTATTTGGGTGGAGTTTTGACTTGTTCTTGAATGAGTTCAGAATCCAGCAGCCCGCTGAAGTATTGGATTTTTATAATATAATTATTTCACAACCTTTTGTTGGCCAACCACCTAGAGCGGAGTTGAGCGAGAACACATATATTTCATATGTTCCGAATTTAACTCGTTCAATCTGTATAAAGAAAGCTAAAAAAGTAGGAATTGACAATATGACATTCTCTCCACATTTTGACATATGCCAAGTGGTTTCTAATGAATGGAAGCCATCCTTGCGTTGTACCTTAAAAGATGTTCTAATATGTACCATGGTTTTACTCCAAAAGCGATTCAGAGATTAGCATACGAATTTGTCGAAAAAACGAAGTAAAATTACCAGAGCCTTGGAAAGTAAACAAATTAGCTGGAAGGGACTGGTTTACAGGATTTTTAAGTCGACAATCTGAACTATCCTTACGAACCCCGGAGAATACAAGCTTAAGGAGAATTTCCAGTTTCAATAAATCTACAGTTAGTAAATTTCAAGGTAAGTTAGAAGAGATTCTAAAAAGGCACTGCTTTACTGGATCAGACATATTTAATTTGTCTGACAGGCGTAACCACACTTCAAAAAACTCAAAAAGTAATTGCTACTAAAGGTCAGCATCAAGTTGGTAAAGTAGTGTTGCGTGAAAGAGGAGAACTGATTCCTCAAGCGGGTATTATTAGAACAAATGGAACCGCACTTTCACCAGTGTGGGTGTTTCCAAGGAACAAATTTGAATGCTAAATTGTATTTCAGAAGAGTATGGTGCAACCGGTTTAGTGCATTCATCTGGATCGATGACCAGTGATAATAGAGCATTTTGTAATTTATGTTGGGTGTTCTAAAGACCGCCAAGTTATTTTATTAATGGATAATCATGAATCTATCTGTTTCTGCTATTGATTACTGCAAAGATAATGGAATTACAATTCTAACTCTTGCACCTCATACATCTAACAAATTACAACCATTAGATAGAATGTTTTTGGACCATTTAAAAGGTGTTTCAATCAAAGAGCAAATGACTGGATGCTCTCTCATCCAGGGAAGGCATTATCAATTTAAGACCTTGCATCAATATGTATAAAGGCTTGGGATCGATCTGCAACTCCTTCCAACATAAAATCTGGATTTCGTTGCACTGGAATTTGGCTAATGAATAAAAATATCTTTGGTGAAGAAGACTTTCTATGCTCCTTTGCAACAGTCAGAATGGTTCCTTCAACGTCAAAAGACCCCAATGTTTCTTCATCAAGTGAATTTTAAAATCAAAATATGAAGGTGTTATCGCAATTTAGCCTCTCTGCATTGTCAACACTCTAGTTCAAAGCGAGCACAAGAAAGATTACTTATCTCCATCCCAAATAAAACCATACCCGAAAGCTCCAGAAAAAAAAATTAACCAGAAAAGGTCCAGTAAAAAGAACAATCATAATAGCAACCGATACTTCGGAACGCAATGCAATTGCAGAAAAGAAATTGTAAATAAAGAGACACCACAAATTAATAAAAAAAAAGAGATGGTAAAGAGGAAAGTAATAAGCGAGTCTTCTTCCGATGAGGAAGAAGTGATTTATAAAGACTTATCTTCACATTTAGATTTGGAAAATGATCAGGATGAGGATCTTACTAGACTTAGAATTGATAGTTTCGTGGTTTATAAGGTGTTTGGAAAAAAATCGGTTCTACATTATGCTGCCATAATTGAAGAAGTTGTAGATGGCTACAACGTGAAATTTTTGAAAAAGTTGATTCCAACCGGTTAGTTAATGAAGAGCCTCCAGCATTTGTAACATACGAAGAAGTGATTGTAATGTTACCAAATCCTTAGATAGATCAAAGTGCCAGATATAAAGACATGATATATATTTTAACATTGATCTTTCCCAGTACAGCTTATTTTAATAATGAATTTTGTTTGTTTCATTTATATCTGAAAAGATTGTTTTTGAATTTATTCGTTTATTGTGAAGACCACCCCTTCCAGTCAGTCGGGAGAGTTTGGACACAGTACCTCAAATATGTATATGCGAATATTTCATTCACATTGTTATATTTGTACACAAACTATGCAAATATATAGTGAGAGGACATACACTAATCATCTCTACTCTCACTACAGACGAGAAGCTTTCAGAGATGTATCGAGCGCGGGAGAGATCGACCCGTCAAACAAACGAATTAGAGGTGGACTACTCCAGAATATTCTAGTACATAATAGCTTAAGTAGCTCCGATATTAGCAAAAGATATTTTCGTGCTGTAAACTTATAATTAAATATATTTATATAAATTAAGAACCGCTCGTTTTATTTAAAAACGGTACAGTGGTGTCAGGTCTGGAGTATTGCGTTAGTTGCATGACGGTGCATAAGGTGGACACTTTGGTATTACGAAGACTCTGCAAAAGGTTCGATAACGGTTCTATTGGGTGAACTGTATAGATGATCTAAGAAGATGGTGCTGGAAATGTGAACTGTGTGCAACCAGTAATGGTCCAGTTGATAAAAAGAGGGCACACATGAAACAGTACAATATTAGTAGTCCTATGGAAAGAGTAGCAATCGACATTGCAGTTCCAGTTCCAGAAAAGAATGATGGAAATAAATATATCCTGGTAGCCATGGATTATTTTACGAAATGGACTGAGGCCTATGCGATACCAAAATAAGAAGCTGCTACCGTTGCAGAGGTACTTGTTAAAGAATTCTTTAGCCGATTTGGTGTTCCCTTGGAGATCCACTCCGACCAAGGGCAAAACTTCGAGTCTACCCTTTTCCAAAATGTTTGTAAATTGATTGGTGTCAATAAGACCAGAACGACACCCCTGCATCCTCAATCAGATGGAATGGTCGAGAAGATGAACCGAACGATGGATAAACACCTGTCCAAAGTTGTATCAGAACATCAAAAAGATTGGGACCAGCACATTGATTTATTCCTAATGGCATATCGCTCGGCCGTGAATAAAACTACAGGCCAGACTCCAACTTGTGGATGTGTGATCTTGTTTGGCTTTATAATTTACAACGTCGTCGTGGCTTGTCTCCTAAACTACAAAGATAATGGGAGGATGCGTCTAAAATTAAAAAGAGAATAAATGACGAATGCCGAAAGGTATACCAAAAGTAGTTCACATAAATCGTCTTGCAACTTATGCTGGCTCAAATGAAACAGAACAAGCACGGACAGAGATCAAAGATGACCGGGGACCAAGCTTTAATGAATTTATGTCAAATTACGCAGAAAGAAAGAGTGCTAGATTTGGCGTGACCGCAGAAGTTCAGCAGGATCTTTTTAGTGTTCCGCATAACGTCTCTCTAGCCCACTGTATTGCCCAACATCTTGAGATGACTAAAGGATTTTGGATCCATATTTTATAAGAAGTTCGGTCGTTTCGATAGTAAGTAATATAGGGAAAGTACCAAATTCTACATATTTTCAGTCTTCACTCTTTTTTTTTAACATTCGGCGATAGAAACATCTGTTACATGGATACTTATAGATTATTTCATATACCATAAATATTCCATATCGAATATTTTAACAATTTAATATTAATTCATATCTTAGCCATAATACATAAATAATTTCACAACGTAATAACTAATTCATACAATTGTATAACTAGCAGACACACTATCTCTTCGACCCAAAAAATGGAGACTGTTATACAGGCACCAGCTTAGTACATAAGGTTTAATTAACTGATAATAAATATGTAGGTATAATAAAGTAGAAATTTAATATATAAACAGGTTTCTATATTTGGTATACGTTTTTGATTGTGATTATTATTATTTTAAATAACCTCACTAAATGTAAACTATTACTACTTTAGAACCAACGACTATTAGGACGATATCTGCAGACATGTACTGTTTTTTTATTGACTTCTAAAAGGCGTTTGATCGTGTTAAGCACTCTATATTGATCGACGTTCTAAGAGACATTGGCTTGGATGGCAGAGACGTTCGCATAATTACAAACTTGTATTGGAATCAAACAACATCAATTTTAAGGTAAGGGTCAGGTCCGCATCATACGCATCGGATGTTTGTTTGTCTTGTATAAAAACTTACGTAACTGCGTCCACTAATCCGCAATGTCAATGTGTTGCTTGTTGCTTCCAGAGGTAACTTTTGCGATGCGTACCGATGACGCCATACGGAATTCCGATCAGTGGACTCATTTCGCGCGCTATGTTCGCAATTTTGAATGTTCGCAATTTTGAATGGTCGCAAGGTCCAGTGGGAGCTAATCTACGGCTATTTGCATTTGACGATCGTCTTGTCAACACCTGTTTTTCACGATTTTATCACGATTAATTACAGTTCCGATCTCTTCTTAAATATGTTGTGTATCCAAAAATTATGCTTCCTTTTTCTAGATTTTGTTTCTTCTCCTTTCTCTTCAGCTAACAAACAAGCAATAATGACATGTTTTTAATCGCTTTCCTCCATTCTCAGTAAATTAAATCAAGTCAGTATAAAATATGGACTACAAATGAACGTGAAGAAAACCAAGTGCATGATTATTTATAAGCAACATACAGTAGGAAGGCTAGATATCTAGGGAAAACTAGTAGAAATTGTGAATAATTACAAATATCTGGGAACCTGGGTAAATGAAAACAATGACCAAGGTAGAGAAATAAGGACACTCATTGAAATTGCAAGACAAGCGTTTATAAAAATGAAAACAATGTTTGTTAATCGAGACCTTTCTCTGGAGCTGAGGATAAGTGTCTTACGTGTTCTTAACATTGTTGTATGGAATGAAAAGCTGGACAGTAAAAGTGGATAATATAAAAAAGTTGGAGATATTTGAGATGTGCCGCTATAGAAGGATTTTGAAAATACCATAGATCCAACGAGTTACAAATGCAGAAGTGTTAAGAAGGCTGCAAAAGGATTGTGATATCATAAAGCACATCAAAACAAGAAAGCTGGAATATTTAGGCCACATTACCAGAGATGCGAAATATTAAATATTAAATCCCATAATGCACGATAAAATCAAGGGTAAAAGATCCATAGGAAGACAAAAAATTTCCTGGCTAAGAAACCTAAGAGTACAGTACATCGAGCAATAAGACAAAAGAGGGAATGTAAAGGTAGTGGGGGTAAACATATTGATAGACAGGAAGTGCTATTTTGAGAGGCCACTTTAAACGAGGATAGAGAATCTCTTTCCTTGTTTAAGAAATCAAATTTAGTTGGGTTATGTTATTGTTGATGTTATTGTTTGTCAAAACTGTCACATGAAAGCTTATATTTATATTTTCTATTGAATTTTTTTAACATTTTAGACTATTATAGTGTTAAAAAAAGTATTTTAATAAATAATTTTAATAAAAAAATAGATAAATATATAATATAAAATATTATGTAATATAAAATAAATAAATAGATAAATTAGAACCCCTACACCACTGTATGATTATTGTCAAGTGTCATGAAATTTAAATTTGGCGCATTTGCATTTCCGGATATGTCCGCCATCAGAGGCCACTTTTTTGGTCTCCTTTTCATAACGATTAGATTCCCTCTTTTGTCTTATTTCTCGATGGTACAGTTGCAGCTCAGTAGATCTTTACAGAGCAGCCGCCAATAAGGTACGAATAGCTGTAATGATAGCCACCCTCCGATAGGAGAAGTAACTACAAGAAGAAGATTCTCCCAGAGAAAATTAAGGGAAACCAATTGAAGACGACTTCTACGAACAACTCAAAAAACGCTAGAGGAGAAAAACAAACAAGACGTGTAAATAATCTGTGAAGACTTGAACGCAAAAATTGGCAAAGAACCTAATAAGACCTACAATAGAGGAACAAAGCCTCGACGATATCTTAAATGACTAGTAGAGCTACCATCGGCTGGCAATATGCTAAAAAGAAGATGGTCTCTAAAAACAACTCCACGTGGACCCAAATTGACCATATAGTTGTCTATGATAGACATGGAAGTATTGTTCTGAATGTAAGAAGCTTTAGACGTAAAGATGGAGAAACAGATCATTACCCAGTGAGAGCAAAAATCAGGTTAAGAATATCGTCAGAGAAACTTGAAACTAAAGAAGCATTGGGACAATGGAACATCGAAAACCTGCAAAATGAAGAAAACTGAGAAAATTATCTACATGAAATGAAACTAAATATTGTAGACCTGAGCAATGATGTCGAAGGGCTATGGAAGCAAATGAAAAAAAAAACAATTACAGAGACAGCAGAACTAATAATATTAAAAAGCAGTAAGAAAACAAGGAAATGTTCTTAGGGTTTTCATTTCGGCAACCCTTAGCATATGTTTCGTTTTGTTGGTGTCTTCGGGACATATGTTATGATAGGTTGTATGCAGGTCTTGTAGATTCTAATTTTACTATCTGTGTGCATATACGGATTTGACCAGACTATCTCCAACAGACATCTTGACAATACGGATGCTTTATTGTTCTGATTCCTTAAGCTTTACTGGGATGTGTGTGCTTGATATATCTATACCCAGATATCTGAATTGCATCACCTGTTCTATGGGATTGTTCTCAACCACTAACTTACATCTGAGCTGATCTTTTGCTATTGTCATACATTTAGTTTTATTGGTAGAAATGGTCATATTTCGGCAATAATTGCTGCATCATCTGCGTAACACACCATACCAATTCTTTTGTTGCCCATTCTGTATCCAAGATTGAGAGATGTTACTTTGTTTATAATTTTGCCCATGAGTAGGTTAAACAAGAAAGGGCTGAAACTGTCGCCTTGTCTAATTCCTCCCAATGTTGTAATATTTTCAGTAAATTGGTCTCCTGCTCTAACTTTGGTTACATGGAGATTGTGATGCACTTATGCCATTCCTCTGGTATTTTTATGTCGTTTAAGATTTTGTTAAATAGTTGTGACAGTTTACTTGCAAGTTCAGGGCCTCCATATTTTAAGAGTTTATTGGGCCATTCATCTGTTCCAGGTAATTTTCTGTTTTTTATCTTCTTGATATTTACCTCTACCTCTTCGTCATAGATTGTAGCACTTATATCTGCTTCGTATTCGTTTATATTCAGCGTTTCTTCAGCATCCTATAGCTCTTTAAAATGATGTTGCCATGTATTCCCTTGGTCTGCACGAACTCTTTAACTGGTTTTTCCTGTTTCGAAGCATTTTCCATACTTTCTTTTGGGCACCATGTAGGTCGTAGTCCATGTCGCTGGTAAATTTAGCCCATTGTTCTCTTTTGATTGATTTTATTCTTGCGTTTACTAATTTCTTACTTAGACATGTTCTGCGAGAGCTTTTTCCGATTGTGTGCTTTTATATCTCAGGTAGCATTTGCGTTTTAATTCAGAGAGTTCTTTTACCTCATGACTAAACCACGGTTTGGTATGGTTTATCGCCCTCGTGATAATTTTCTGCTTTCCAATTGCTTCTTCTGCTGCTTGGTTGATGCATTTCCTGATTTTTTGCCAAGCATCTTCTACTCTCCATTCTGGTTGTAACTCGTAGTTTGCTGGTAATCCTGTTCCCATAAAGGAGTTTTGTACTCTCTGTTGCTAGCGACTCTATATTGTGTTTTTCGATGAGCACTGGGGGTTTTATGTTTCGTTGCTGACGTTCTAGTAGCATCTTCCATAAAACAAGGTTATGATCGATCCACAGGTTAGCAGGCTATTGTAAAATTACCAGAAGAAAAAAAAAATTTAAAACCAAAATAAAATTTGTTCCAAAATTTTTAGTTATTTTTGTTAATAACTTTTTTATTTTACATTTTATGATTAAAAGTATTACAGTAAACAATTTAATTTGCTACAAATAATGTCTAATAACATTTTTTGTAGGGTTGCTAGTTTACAAGATACAGCGCGAAACCCCTTTTCATCCCTTTTCCAAGATGGAGGCTGGGGTACAAGGGTGGAGACCACACAAACTTGAACTTAAGCTTATACTCATTATCATCCAGCCCCATTTTCACATCCATTGTTGGATATAGGCCTCCTCCAAATGTCTCCAGTTCTCTCTATCCCTAGCTGCTGCAATCCAGTTTGTTTCTATTCTCCTTAGGTCGTCGGTCCATCGGGTGGGTGGTCTGCCTCGACTTCGCTTGTCGGCTCTGGGTCTCCACTCCAATAATCTCTTCGTCCATCTTCCGTCTTCCATTCTAGCAACATGTCCAGCCCACCTCCACTTTTGTTTATTGATTCTTTATGTGTATCTCCTCATTTCTCACGCAATTTTTCAAGGTCAGGCCCAGCATTGATCTCTCCATTCGCCTTTGTGTTACCCTCAGTTTTTCGGCAGTAGCTTTCGTTAAAGTTAGGGTCTCTGCTCCGTAGGTCAAGACTGGTAAGATGCATTGGTTAAATGCCTTTCTTTTCAGGTGAACTGGGATATTTGTTTTAAAAATGTCTCTCATCCTTCCATATGGCCGCCCATCCCAACGTGATTCGTCTATTTAGCTCGCAGGTTTGGTTGTCTCTGGTTATTCTAATGACCCAAGTATGTGTATTTATCGATTAATTCTACCTTGTTGTTATTGATCTGTATCTCTTCGCTGGGAACCATATTGGTCATCATTATACTATAACACATAAAAAAGAAAGAATACGTCCTCTATTAAACGCACGCTAAGCTATAAAAAATGTAACATTTCCATGAACTAATTTTATTTTTACTTTTCTTAATTTATCTTTCGACGATATTCTTAGTTTCGTTAATCTTTGTTGATTCTATAAGAAGCTGTACTTACTTTTCGTCTTCATAATATTCTGTAACAATCCTACCATTCTCCACCATGTAATTAATAGATCAATAACTTTTAATATTTGACAAAAAAATCATACGAAAGAAATAGTAGTAAATAGGATCGTACTTTTTATTCATTATTTAAACAATAAAAATCGATTAAAGTATAGTAAATATTTAAACCAAGCCCCTACTACTCCACTATATCGATAAATAAATGTGTACACCAATGACCTAGTTTCCGCGATTACTTTCAGGCGTCGTAATTATTCAGTTGGACCATCCTCTCTCATTGTTTCCAAGGCGCTCTGTATTTGTTTTCCGTGGCTCATTTGAACTGTGATGTCGTGATGAGCAATTATTGGCATTTAATTAGATTAGGAGGAAGTATTGCGTTAGGCGAAAATGGAACGATTGGTGTTTACACTATAATTACAGCAATTGATTGTTCGTTGAACATGAGATCTAAAAGTGAATTCGGTGGAATAAATTCGTGAAACTGATACATCGTTGTAGATGTCTCACGAAACATTAGATAGAAAAAGAGGTCTAGAAGGGAATTGGTAGTACATAAATGCAAGACATACCTAATGGTTTAGTGAAAGAAAACATAAATGAATCGAAATAAAGTTTAAATAATATTTCCGTTGAGTTTACTGAAAGTACAAGCTGAATGTAGCCGCAAATTTCAAACATGAACTAAAATATTTGGGTTTGGCAGTGTAGGACCATCGAGCAAAAAGACAAAAGAGGGAATCTAATCCTTATGAAAAGGAGACCAAAAAAGTGGCCTCTGATGGCGGACATATCCGGAAATGCGATTGCGCCAAGTTTAAATTTTCCGACACCTATTAACAGTAACTATACAATATTTTTCAGAATGTGTCTTAGACGAGCAAGTTTTAATTGATTATTAACGGTAATAGTCTAAAATGCGACACAATTGTTAAAAAACTTCAATATAAATAAGATTTCATGTGGCATTTGGGACAAAGAATAACGTAACCCAACTAAATTTGATGTCAAACAAGGAGTGAGATTCTCTTTCCTTATTTAATGTGGCTTCTAAAGATCACACTTCTTGTCTAACAATATTTTTGCCCCCACTACCTTTACATTCCCTCTTTTGTCTTTTTGCTCGATGGTTAGGACCATATTATAGTTAATATTTAATTAAAACTTTCTCGTCTGAAAAATATTTTATAGCTATTGTTAATAAGTGCTGGAAAATTTAAATTTAGCGCCTTTGCATTTCCGGATATGTCCGCCGTCAGAGGCCACTTTTTTGGTCTCCTTTTCATAACGATTAGATTCCCTCTTTTATCTTTTTGCTCGATGGTTAGGACACAGAATAATAAACAATCAGAATGCCCACTATCAGATGCCGCCTTTGAAGTTTTTCAGCACGCGCGCTATGTTTTAGAAGGAAACACATAACACAGACATATGATTTGTGAGGTTATGTAATTGTTTATATTTATGTTTAATTATATTATTATTTATGTTATTATATTTAACAATGTTAATATAATTATATAGTATGTCTATGATTGCCGTAAGTCAATTAAACCGGGTTAATTTTTCTATGCACACCACATAAACAACACTGGTTCCCTCTAAAACATGGCGGAACGTCTGCGCGAACGAGATGCGCGTACTTAATTTTCCATGGAGAGTTGGCATTCTGATTGTTTATTATTCTGTGGCTAGGATGTTGTATGCTTCAAAAATAAAGAGAGAAAGCTTTTATTAAGTACATTTTGATATGTACTTTGTTATGAATTCTGCAATTTTTAATTTCTATGAAACAATAACGAGTAAATATTTGTCTCTTTCAATCAAAGGGCAATTGCCAAAAAAAATTCTAATTATTAACTGCAATTAATCTCCAAAGAAACATGTTGAAATATGTTGAAGAAACTTGTTTTATATAAACCAAAAATTGCAGAATTCATAATATATTTTTTTATATTTGAAGCATACAGTATCTACATTATAAAAACATGCCAACACTGCTAAACAAAAAATTTTTGTTCCATGTTTGACATTTATACTATTATGATATATACTGACTATTACTATAATCAGCTTGTACTTTTGGTAAACTCAAGCAATATGTCGATGCAGGAATTTACTTAGCCTAACCATTCAACCGACGAATTTGGTATCCAAAAGGAGATAAAACAATTGGGACATGTGATCTAGATTCCGTTTTGTGAGCAGAACCAAGGACTGAGTTTGGCTAACGCGTTTAATAATAGAATTTTAGAATCGGAATTAATTAAAAGGTAATCGGTTTTATTAAATATAGAACAATATTGTAGAGATATAAAGTTTTTTATACATTTTTACATTTTACATTTTTTTATATATGCTGCGTATTTCTTTGGAGTGCCCAAAGCTGTGAATTTCTCCAAACCCTACAAAGATTTGGTTTATAGTCTTGGCGACATTTGTGAAATAGAAGTTAAATTACAGGTTATGAATAAGATGGATATTGTTGCCTTCTACTAAGAAGGCCCATTCTAAAAGTTATTACTTTTAACCTAGCTTTTGTTATGGATCTCATAGCATAAGTGGTGGTGGCTAATGAAATCTCCAATGAAGACTTAGGTTGATGGTTGTCTATAGTCATCGTAAAGGTTTCTAACCCTTAATTAGAGTTAGTTAAAAGTGTTTTATTAATGTTTTTAATACATAAGCCATTTACTTCTTTAGTTATCACAACTGTATTCGCCAATATAGTCCTTTATCTTGGAAATGTGGATACCATTGTTTGTAATTAGTTAAACTTTGTAGTAAGTAGTTGGTATCATAAACTTTATCGTAAGTAGCTTCAACTATGCGATTTACAAAAATTTTCCTATGTGTAAGAAGCTCTGATGAACTGAAGTCAGACCCATTAACTGACAACCCTCATATGCCAAAAATTTAAAAAAAAACAGAACAAATATTAATTTGAGATGGATTTTACATCGGAAATTATAGTTCAGAGTGCTTAGAAAATAACCAAATGAAATTTTTGCATTATTCGTAGTTAAAAACTCAATTAAATTGCATTTCAATATGAATGATACAGAAACACTCCAGCTTATGCAAAAAGAACTCAAAACAGATACTGACAGATATGCATATACGGAATGTGCAACTAAAAATGAGCTTCCACGGCAACATACAATTTTTCTGATGGGGATATAAACTAATAGTCGATTAGATTTACATAAAAAGAAATCGGTTATACGTGAATAATCTTACGTATTATATGTTATTATGAAAATTAAAATCGTCAAGGTGCATACGTGACACAAACAGTAATTTAAAATAATATTTATTGTAGGTTTACCTACTGCTCAATAGTTTTTAAATTTTTTAATTGAATATGATTGTAAATCTATGTTATCTGCTGTTTTATTGGTAATAAATAAAGAATTAAGATGTAAATATCCATTTTTTAATAGAACAAGGACAATAAAATCAAATTTGTCCTTTGAAGCATACATATTAAGTAAAAATCACATCGTTTCTTTTTGTATTTCAGTTAATTTTTTTCAGTTAATCACTATGAGGATTTTTAATAATTATTGGTCTAACAAAGAAAGTGAATTTGAAAGAATCTTTACCATTCTATAAAATCATATTTTACTATACTAAATATGTATTTTATATTAATTATAAATTTTTATATTAACAAAATTTTATTAATAATTAACAGCATATTTTTATTCAATCTAATTCAATTTATTTTATTCAGTTTTGTTCTATTCTGTTGTATCCTTTTCTATCAAATCCGTAACTACAATAGTTCTCAAGCATTGCAAAAACTTTTAGATTATCTTTCCCTTCAATCTGCATTTTTGTATCATCTGCACGTGTATCAACCATAAAAGTGTTTATGCTCCTAAAATTTTTGGATCCCCGTTCAACTGCTCCCGATCTTTATTTGTTATTTTTCACCCAGATGTATTTATTTTTCCTTCATATATCAACTCAATTCTTTCCTCACCTCAAAATTATCTTCATTGATGTTTTTTGCCTATTTTCGCTGGCATAGTTTACTATTGACCTTTTAACAGTTTTATCCAGATTTAAGCTATTGCTTTCAATTCACCTAAGGAAAAAATTTACTTTTTCCGGATACCTCCGGATACTATCAAAAGTATTGAGATCTGGTGGGACTCTTTCCGTGTTATCGAGCCCTAGGTGACATGGTATACTAGAGTACTTTCTAAAAACTTTTTTATCTAGTTGTCGTGAATAGTACATCTTTTCACATGGTCTTAAAATATATTTCAACAAGACTTTGCTAAAGTAATCGATGACAGTCTCATGCCCATCTTGGATTTGGGACAAAACAGCTCATGTTGCACTGTTGCTGGAATCGGTGTCCAACACAAATTTTCCTGCCTATCACTGATAGCTTAAAATCGGTGCACTCATCAGAGCCATTTGTAGCTGTTCGAAAGCTTTTTGTCACTCTTTACTCCTACTAAGAATGTATATTATTTGTATATCCTTCTTCTATCAACTTTATTAATGGCTTGGAGATGTTGGTAAATCCTATGACAAGACGTCGGTAATATGTACACAGACCAAGGAAACTTCTAATTTCGTGTTTACCTCTTGTTAGGACTAATCCTTAATTGCTGTAAGTTTTTCAGCATAAGCTGACAAGCAGAAATATATGACACGTCTTCGGACTTATCTTCAAATTCGCTGCCCGAAATCGTTGAAAGACTTTTGTCAGATTGTTAACATGTTCATCGAAGGATCTTTCAACCATAATTACATCATCCAAATAAACCAGGCACGTTTTCCATGTTAGACCTCTTAAAACTGCCTCCATTAATCTTTCAAATGTGGCAGGGGCAATACATAAACCAAAGGGCATAACCGTGAACTGCCAAAGCCCTGATGCTATCGAGAATGCTACATGTCTACTTGCCAATATCCGCTTTTTAGATCGAGTATGGAGGACCAACGAAAATCGAAGAGAGTATCCAATGTATTCTGGGCAAAGCATAACTATCTTTCTTTCTTCTCTACTAGAACTACTGGTGATGTCCATGGACTGTTTCATGGTTCAATTACCCCTTGTTTGTTCATATCTTGGATGATATCTTTGGTTTCATCTCTTTTCGCAAATGGAAGTCGTCTAGATTGTTGTCTGATTGGCTGGCTTTCCGTTCGTTCATCATCAAGATCTTGGCATGTTTTAATCACCATTACAACAAGCTCCTTTGGATACTTAGATTTCGATGATTTCTCATAAGTATTTATAGAACAAATGGAAGTCACGGGAACACACTATTCGATCAAAGTTCTTCAACTCAACTTATGGCAGTTTCCTTAAAATTCATTGGACTTCTTCAGGATCTTCGGTCTTCGATCTTCAAGTTCTTCAATTCAACTGTTACAGGAACGATATCTTTAACTGTCGCCAAAGCTTTTGCCGTTAGTAACTCGGCATTGTCTTCGAACATTGAACAAATTCCCCTTCGTTGGCTCAGTGAAGATGTTCGTTCAGTTGTAATGGAAACACCAAATAATAGTAGTAGAGTTTATTGATGAGACGTATACTATGGGTGTTGACCCGAGATTACTTTGAGTAGAGACTGATGAAGTTGATCGTTGAAGACTATCAAGTTTGTTGAGTGAATATTGATTGAATGCTTCTCTAGGCAAGAGATCTTAGTTTTATATAAGTTTTAATTGGGTCAATATATTCGCGGACCTCGCGTGATATGTGTATCTAATTTATGTAAATTGTTTAACTTTTGTCAGCACTTTTGACTGATGTCCAAATTATATTATTGATAATTGACCAAATGTGTCATCATCATCATCTTTGGCTCGACAATCCTCTGTGGATCTTGGCCTGCTCTAAGATTCGTCGCCATTCTGTTCGGTTTTTGGCAACATGTTGCCATCTTCTGATTTTTAATATTCGTAAGTCGGTTTCTACTCCATCTAACCACCTAATTCGCGGTCGGCCTTTGCTTCTTTTTCCTACAGGTGTTCCTGTGGTTAGCTTTTTAGCAATGGTATTTTCTGGCATTCGTATTATGTGTCCAGCCCATCTAAGTCGCTGTGTTTTAATGAACGTTATGACATCTGGCTCATCAAAGAGCTGATACAATTCAAAATTATATCTTCTGCGCCACTGCCCTTGGTCGTTTACAGCTCCTAATATTTTGCAGAGTATTTTACGCTCAAATATTCCCAAAAGTCTTTCATCTTTCTGCGTTAGAGTCCATGTTTCTGCTCCATATGTGAGGACCGGCCTCAGCAACGTTTTGTATATAATAATTTTAGTTTTTCTTTGAATGTTTCTTGAGTGGAAATGCTTTTGGAGTCCATAGTATGCCCTATTTGTAAGATTTATTCGTCTTTTGATTTCTTCCCTTGTTTTATTGGTAGCAGTCAATAGCGACCCAAGGTATGTG
Organism: Diabrotica balteata; assembly: GCA_918026665.1. Lineage (NCBI taxonomy): Eukaryota > Metazoa > Arthropoda > Insecta > Coleoptera > Chrysomelidae > Diabrotica > Diabrotica balteata. The sequence goes on along the minus strand of OU898276.1, from coordinate 25,159,493 downwards.
AAGTTGTCAACACGTCCAAAGGTATGACTTCCAAAGACTGTTCCTCGTTCCTCATTTGCTATCGGGTCCTTTGTAACCAACATGTACTTGGTTTTGTCTTCGTTGATGACTAGACCGACCTGTTTCGCCGCTGTTTCCAATTCTATGAGATATTGCTCAACATCTCGCTTGCTACGCCCTACTATTTCAATGTCATCAGCATATGCTAAGACTTGTATTGATCTATTGTAAATAGTACCGCCATTCCTAATTTGTGTATCTCGGACTGCCTTTTCTAAGGCAATATTAAATAGGAGGCAAGCCAGAGCATCTCCTTGTCTGAGTCCATCCTTTATCTCAAAGGATCTAGAACTCTCTCCCTGTATTCTAACAGTGGCTTTTAAGTTAAACATTGCCATTCTCGTTAGTCGGATAAGTTTCTCTAGTATACCAAACTCATGTATTGATTGGTATAGCACTGTTCTCTTGACACTGTCGTATGCGGCCTTGAAGTTGACGAATAGGTGATGGGTTTTGGACCAAATGTGTATGTAACCTAATTAACTACGTGTATGTATTTAATAACAAATAAATTAATTCGGTCTACTGGGTGATAAAATTATACTGTCCAATTTCGGATATGAATTCTGAAGATTTGATATTGGACAAACATCCTTAAGCTGACCTTTCGGCAGTGACCATCAAGTCTGGTCATCAAAATTTTCTATGACCGGATATGGTTACATCACCAGTAATTAGTAACAGATAACATCTTTGTCTTCATGAAACGGCAACTATTCCAAGATGGACGTGCAATAGTTTTTGTTGCACTGTATCTACCAAAAACGATCTAAATTTATAATTGATACAACCCTCGATGTACAAGCTATGAATTCCACCGGAGGACTATAATGTTAACAGTTACTATGGGGGCTTAGTTTCTTGAGGTCGGCAGTTGCCCCTTGGTGTCGACCCGCTTCAGTTTTCCGACTGTTGCATCATTTTCTTGAAACATCTGTGAAAAGTACTACTCAACAATTAGTTCCTTAGCTTATTAAACAGCATTAATTAATAACTTTAATTTTTATTAAAATAACAAAAAATGCATATCTCATTTCTTTTACCAGTGTTAATAAACAAATTTGCGAAGTTTTGAATTTTATTGATAAACCTCCCTTAGGCCCATGGAAAGGTGATTTATTTTGGCACAGCACAGGACCTACGTCCGGCTGAGCTAGCCACTAACCTTAATAAATGTCACAACGGTGTTAAATAATTTACCGGGAATTTGTAGATAAAAAGAATATAAGAGAGGAAGTGGAAGACCTAGAATGTTCAAAAATGGATATAATAAAACCCGACAGGTTGAATGGTGCACTACTACAACTAAATCAACTCGGCTGATAAAATGTGAATACTTTATGTTTAATTTAAGCTTAATTAACAAAGCTTTGCTTTACTTTGTTTATTTTAAATCAATATATTCACTTTGCCTTTGTTTTCAATATTAAAACTACAAAAGGCTACATACTGTTCAGTTTGTCTGAAAAGAATTCTAGTTCTTTCACACTATTATCAGCCATAATGGACTGATTATGCTATCGTTAAACATATTACGAGAACTAGTCTTTCTTTGGCGACACGCAGAAGGCAACAACCTGCTTAACACATTTTAAAAATAAACAAAAAACGTCAACTAAGTATATAACCTTGTCAATAATACTAACAACATTACAGATTGTTGACTCGAAACAATTTTTTCCAAAAATAACCTAACCAGTATCTGTGCATGTTGTCAATGGTTGTTTCACTTTCTTATAATTCTATACAATTATCCTACTATCTGCTTTTTGCTTCTCATTATCTTGTTAAAAACAAGTATCTTGACTACGGTTAATTTGATGAGAGATTTCTTGATATTGTGAGATGAGGAAAATGTTTTCCTTATCTTATTCAAATGATTATTAAGCTAATTATTATTATACTTTGAGGGTGTACAAGGCAACTATCGAACACAGTGATTAATTTAATCTTGCCCAAGTACTTTCGATCAATAGATCATCTTCAGGGGCAACTGAAATAAGCCAAGAAACGTTTTTTATAAAAAGGAAAATTAATTCACTTGGATAAAAAAACTCCAAGGTTATGGTTGAAAAAAATTTTTATATGTGATAAACGTTTATAGACTTACTTCGTCAATTGTGGCCTATCCGACATAGTAGAATGTCATAAATGTAAAATCTGGACATAACAATACAAAATACACTACACTAAGACAAACAAACACTTTAAAATTTATATGGAGAAGCTACATATTGTGAAGAAGCCGGAGACAGAATGGGCTCCCGGTCTGACGGAAATGTAGAGATGACATGTGACAAATGACAGCTTATGAAGGGCAGTTATGTGATCTGCACCTTTCAAAATTCTATGACACTAAGTATTGACCAAAGGTCCAACTGACACCACTATAGGAAATCGACTGATGAAATATAAAATTATATAGTATATATTTTATGTAGATTGAATAATTCCAATCTCACACTCAAACCTGTCTATAATAATTAGGATGTTGGTTTGAGAGCAATTGAAGTTGACATAAAGTATGAATGTGAGAAAAGACTAACAATATATTAGACAGTGGATGGTTGACTACAATAAAATGGTCCACCAAGCGCTATCAGTACTGTAAAAAAGAAAAATCTGAATATGCAGTTAAATTACTAAAAGTTAAAATCAAAATTGAAGACAAAATATATAAATGTGTTATAGTCCACGTAGTTCAGTTGAATCCACAGTCAATGGAAGAACTTTAAAATTAATATTGAAATATTCAGTGCATGAAGTCTAAACAGTCGAGCTGGGTCCTCTACGAGGTGAAGCTGTAATAAAGTTTTTAAATATAGGATTAAATTTAGTACCTACAATTTAAATTAATTTGAGTATTAAGACAGTGAGAGTTTTCATTTGTTTCCCTTGTGATCTCCAAATCTTCCAATAAATCCAACTCAAGATAGTTTTTCTTTCTGCTAATGTCATGTAAGATAGATGAACCAGAATTGATGTTAAAATTGTGGTTGCTGGATACTAAGTGTTGACCAAAACTTGAAGAATTTGGTCTTTTCAAATGTTCAGAGACTCTAGTGGATAACTTTCTGATGGTTCTACCTACATAAGATGCATCACAATCATCACATTTTAATTTGTAAATACCACTTTTATCAAGTGTATTCATCCTATCTTTGGTATTGATTAAGAAGGAACCTAAAGTGTTATGTGATTTAAAGGAAATTTTGATGTTATCAATTGTAGAAGAAAAAAGTTTAGATATTTTATTGGAAATGCTACTAATATAAGTGAAGGCCTTCGGCGAAGGCGAAGTGTCGACTTGTTCAGAAGCTGATTTTCTTTTCTTCGACACATTTTTATCACAATCCATACTTGAAAGTTAATAAAAATGATTTTTTGTATGATAAAATTTTTCATAATAATCGTAAAATCGTTTGTAATCTATAAATTTACCTATATAAGTGCGGCACGATATTGTTGCAACACGCGCCCAATAACAAGTTAAAACAAGTCTATATCGTTGGCGCTAATTTAGAATTATCTAAGAAATTTGTAGTGAAATGTAGAATATTTAGTAATTTACTTACCTACGTAGTATTAAATAAAATTAAAATTTCATTTAATCAATTATCAGATATTTTTCATTATTACATTATTAAAAAAGTCGAAAAGATCCGAGCGCCTACAGCACCTCAACCGATGTACACGCTTAGCGGGATACTCTCGAAAGGCATATTCGAAATATTTGGGTCCACGTTTTTAGCGAGATAGAAACCATTTATCCTTGTCAAAATATTCTAACTTGTACTCGACGGTTTAAAGATTATAAAGCTATTTGTAAAATTGCAATTCATTTAGTAGTTTTTTAGAAAAAAAGCCCAAAAATCACTAATTAAGCCATTTTTTCAACAAAAAAATGCAAATAACTCGAAAAGGAAGCATTTTTCGAAAAATTATCAAGAAAGAAAAAGTGTTTATTTTGATGAGATACACCTAAAAAATTGATTCCGAAGCAATTCGGTGAAATTGCTTTTTTGTATAAGTTATTTGTTAATAACAATTGCCGGCCCACTTGTAAAAATTAAAAAAAAAATACATTTCATCTTGGAAAAATATATAGAATCGAATAAAAAAAGTTTGGTGCCTTAGAAATGCAAAAAGAATTTTAGTCGGTTGATGCTCTGCTTATAGGGGTAAACCGTTCGCCTATTAGATAAAGTTTAACATTAAAAAAATAAACTATAATAACTATAAAAACTCGCGTTCAAATGTCATTTTATTTTACTTAATCTGAAGAAAATCATTAAAAATTCTTACATATTAAGTAGCTCAATACAGTGTGCCAATTTTAAAACTTACCAATTGGCTATATTTTACGAACAAAATCAAGCTTGAATCCGTTTTTAGGATAATAATATAAAAGGGAACTAAAATGACATAAAAAACAACTCACCCTCACCAACCCCCTAGCCACCACAACCAAAAAAGTTTAAAGTGCAAACCCCTATTTGTGATACATCATTGAAAAGACTATAAGAAATGCTGTCCAATGGTATAAATCATATTTATACAAGGTGAAGTAATAATTGTGAAACTTTGGCTTAAATGGAAAATTTAAAGAGGTTATTGTTGAACTACAAATTTGTTAAAAATATCAATTAAGTAAATGTTCAAAGTGGGTTTCGTTTTTTTGTAAACAATAATATAGCCTATTTTCAAATTATGCACGAACTTTAGCAAATGTTGTTCTAGTAATAGCGCGACGTGCTTGCGTAATTCTTTCTCGAAATTCCCCAAGTGACGCAAGTTGAGTTTTATAAACAACTGACTTGAGATAACACCATAGAAAAAAAGTCAGGTGGGGGTAAGTCTAGTGACCTCGGTGGCTACTCCATACCATCTCTCCTTCTAATCCATTTATTCGGATAATTAGTAGCCAACCAGTGCCTAACTGGAGTACATAGTGAGGAGATGCTTCATCTTGAAAGTGCAGCCAATCTTCGTCTAGAACTAGATTGCCTTGATCGTCCCTTTGGTTAGATGGTGTTTTCCATCATATCGAGATAAATGTTGCCACTTAAAGTGTTTGGTATGAACAAGGGGCCAATTATAGCATCGCCTAATATTCCTTCCCAAACATTCAGTTTTTCAGGATATTGACTGTGACCTTCTCTGAATCGATACGGGTTCGCATCACTCCAGTACCGACAGTTTTGTTTATTTACATTACCATTCAGCATAAAAGTGCATTCATCAGTGAAACAAATATTTTTTAACATTCTCGGTTCAACGCGAATTCTTTCAGTTATGAGTTCACAAAACTCAATTCGTCGGTCTGGATTATCATCGCCAAGTTCTTGAATAACTTTTATTTGGTACGGGTGAAACTTATGTAATTTCAACACCTTTCTAGCCGACTTATGGGAAAGTCCTGTCAATGCAGATACTTGCATCTCAATTTGGGATGTTTCAATCAGTAATCTTGGGATATCCCTTTTTTATTTGGCACTGATCCCATTTCTCTAAACTTTTTAACTATATCGCGGACGTACACGTGACTTACATTTTTGTTCGGATGCCTTTCATGAAATATTTGAGCTGCTCGTAAATCACTGGTTCTGGGAGCAAATATGGAAATGATCTCCACGCGTTCAGGTATCCCATCGTGACAACTACAGCTGAATGACAGTACCGATCTTAAAAATGATGAAAACTCTCAAATATATTCTCAAATAAACCAAAAATTATTGAATCTGACAGAACCCAAAAAACAGATGTTTTCAACTTGTTTTGCAAAAACGACAAATTAAGTTTTTGTTTAACAAAAAAAAAATTCCGACGATCACTTACCATTAAAAATAATAGTCCTGGATATAGCATTACAAATACAAAAGTAATAGTAAGCCGGCTGATATTAACACAATAATTATACAGGGTCATCAACAGAACAGACAAATACCTCATTAAATTTTCCATTTAAGCCAAAATTTCACAATTATTGCTTCACCCTGCATAATTATTATTTATACCTTTGGATAGCATTTTTACAGTCTTTTCAATGAAGTATCACAAGTAGAGGTTTGCAATTTAAATATTTTTGCTTGTGATGGATGGGGCCTATGTGGTTCATGGGGGTGAGTTCTCTTTCACGTCATTTTAGTTCCCACGTACTATCCTAGAAACGGTGTCAAGCATTTTTCAATATGAGCTTTTGTTCGTGAGACATTTTCAGTTTTAAAATTGCCACACTGTATGTAAAGGGCTGGCTGCTTAAAAGAGTACACCCTGATATTAAATATTCATTGTGTTTCGTTAAGATACTAAAACAGGTCGATTTTCATTCCAAAGGTTACACCTTTTAACGATATAGATCCATTTATTGAAACGTCAAAAACTAAATTAAAACGAAATTGGCAACATTAATAAAAAAACTTTATTAAATTTACCGTAAATATGTAATTTTGTCCTTTTTCTAAAATATGTACATTTTCAAAATCAAAGGAATGGCTATTTTCTAGAGAATGTTTGGCTAGGCCTGTGTTTAATGCATTGGTTTGTACACTATGTTTGTGTGCAACAACTCGTCTATGTAGGTATTGGTGTGTTTGTCCAATATATGTTGCATTACAGTCTTTACAATTTATTTTATAAATACCGTTTGATTCATGGACTTTATTAAACTTGGGTTTAAATTTTGAAAATATTTGTTTTTTTTTGTTTTTGATGACATGTCTAACATTAATATTATACTTTGCAAACAATTTTGACATTTGTTCAGAAAATCCATTAATGTACATTGGCGCGAATATATCTGACAGTAGGATTTAGATTGGTGTGTGAAGCGGACGATATTTTCTTTATGAGACATCTCTATGTCGAAGGTAATCGTATGCCGTAATCTCTTTTATTCTCTTTTATTAAGATAATTTGGCCTTTTTCAATTTCTATGGTTTCTAAGATAATTCTTGGTTTAGAGAAGCTGATGGAGACTACGGTCCTGGAATTTTCAAAATCAATTTTGTGACCTCTATGAAGATGGGAAGATGGTGTTGACCTAGAGCTAAAATTGAATCGTAATTGCGAATTGAAATGGAATGTTCATAAATCCTATTTTGGATTCTACGATGTATTTGCCCTATATAGGATCGGCGGCAGACTGCACAAGGAATTTCATAAAATCCGTGTTGTTCATTTGGAATGTTGTCTTTAATTAATCGGACAAGAGATGCAAGTTTTTGTTGGGGGGTAAATATTATCTTTATTTCTCTTGATTTAAGAATTTTGTCGATTTGATGTAAGGAAGAAATTCGTATGATAAGTCTTCGGGTTGAGATTGAGGACAAATGCCTTGTACACACTGCTCCCGATTCTATATAAGCCAAACAAATCGTAGAATTCAAAACAGGATTTATGAACATTACATTTCTGATATAACGTCATACAATAAATAAAACCACATCATCAACAAACATTATTAACCAAAGGAAATATTACTGTTACGATTTTAAATGTTATGGCGTATAGAAATGTAAATATTTTATGACAAATTCTTTTTTATTGATTCTCGTAATTTCTAGGTCAAAACTCTACCTGACACCCTTTGGGTTCCCTTCGCTAAACAAACAGCAATCGAACTTTCTGGGGACTAGCCGATGGAAAAAAACACACCAGTTTTGAGACCAGTCGCCGCTGTGTCTACCTTGAGAACGGCATCGTATTTTCTACAGTATTCTGTTTACAAGCTGGTTTCATATAAATAACGAAAGATTCTCATTGAGGAGTTAGTCATAAGAAGATCGGGAAACGCGATTTAATTGTAACGAAACGTAACATAAATAGTTTAAAGTTTAGTTAATTAATAAATTAGTAATTAGTTATCGTGAGTTTTAATAAATTAGAATATAGACAATAAATTAGAATAAAGACAAATAAATTAGAACAATATAAATATACTACATTACTTTGAAATTTCTCTGTTATTTGATCACGAATGATAATAGTCATGGGCTTAATACTGGATTATGATGCAATTCCAGGTACATGTATATAAATATAGTTAGTTCAATTAACTAATCCCCGTAATCAACACAAAAAGTTTGTGTCGACGCAAAACACAATTCTCGCTAAAAAAAGTATGCCGGAATGTAATTAATTTGTCGACACGATTCCACGTTTAACCAACACACATGCCGGAGCAATATTATTACGAATACCAACCCACTTCTTAATTTAGACTCGCATCCATTCATCCATCGATTTTCTTGAGCAGAACGGGGAAGTTTTCATGTGGGTAATTGGGTCCGATTCACATATAAATTTATCTCTGTTGCAATGTGCGATCTACAATGAAGAGCTCTGATTCTAAATTTATACTTCCTCGTTGAGCAGATATCGACTGACGAGTAAAAGTAGAGATTTGAAATTAAATGGAACGGTGGTAAGTGAACATTGTTAAGTGAAAAATGCAGTACAGTGCGCTTATTCACTTTGACGCATAAAAATATGGTGTGTTAACTACGCATTATTCGACCAATTGTAATCGAAAAGGCCTGAACGTGCCATTATAGTCCCATTTAAAGGATTTTATATTAAAAATAATCCAGTCTAGAAATGAAAAATGATCGAGTTAACGGAGAAATTTATTAGAGATATCTGATAGCTTTAAGTCAAAAGATGATCTAGTTAATGCGTTTCGAAGCTATCTAATCGCTATTGTGTTTTTTATGAAAAGCAACATTTACAAACAAAACATATACATTACGTCATGTAAAAACGAACTTTCGAGAAAGATACTTAAAACCTCAGTTAGTGTTCTTGAGTATACCCATAGAGAAATAACAATAAGAGAGTGATCAAAAGATAGGGAAAATTGTTCACATTTGTTTCTGCGCAGGTAAGTAGCACATCGGGGCGCTGCTGTTTATGAAACTAAAATTTACCATGGTACAATAAAGTATTTTGATTGTACTATGAAAATTTACATTGTTGACATTGACTTTTTAGCATAGAGTTTTAGGTTATACATAATCATATTGTATATTTATTTGTATATACAAAATTCTTTCTTTACTAAAGGTTCTTCTGTGTTTAGTTATAATTTATGGTATTTGTATTGTATGCAGGTAATATTATTAGTTTATCATTTTGCAATCTCAAAGCTATCTTCTCAAGCTATCGAAACTGCTGAATTTGTGCATGATATAGATCAGCTTTTTAATAGTTTTAATGGCAGAACAATAAAGCCTGAATGTGGAAAGCCTTATCGTAAGTGTATGTCTAATAAATCTCCTCATTTCGCTTAGTGGAATCGTCTTCTTCCAAAAATTAATAGCTGGATGTTTATTAACGAGAAGGTGAAAAAGAAGGTAATGCCTTTTAAGTCAGGGTGGTTAACTACTATTGTAGCAACAAAAGAGTTGTGGAATATTTGTAGAGATTTGGGATTTAAGTTTTTAAGAACCCGTTCTTTAAATCAAGATCCTTTAGAAAACTCATTTGCTTCTATCCGTCATCTAGGAGCAGAAAATATAAATCCAAATTGCTACCAGTTTATATCATCATTTAAAACATCTGTTCTTAATAACGTAATTACTCCTAATTCAAATAAAAATTGTGAAACAGATGACGGCTCTATTCTTGATAATTTGCAAGACTTTTTGGATAGTTCAATCACCAACAATGATTTTATTGATTTAGATCTTTTAGAAGTAAATGAAATAGAACATCTAGCTCTACCATTACCTGATACAGATGTTACAGGTCATGGTGGCAACACATTAGCATATGTTGCTGGGTATATAACAAAAAAAATTAAAATAATTCAAGAATGTGAGCTGTGTGCAGCTAATTTAATATCTGATGTTTTAGAACCACATCATAGATTTACAATGTTTAAAGAATATAGTGATAAGAAATCAAGTTTAGCTTATGTTACAAAAAATTTTATAGTAGATTTAGCCAAAATACACGATATTGTAATTACTGTATTAGTCAATAATGGACATATAAACCATTTGTCCAAAAAAATTAAAATTTTGATAAAAAAGTATGTAACTCTGGAGTGGTTTACTTGTAACCAACATTTGGATTATGTGTTTAATTATTTTCTAGATGTGTCTGTAGACTTAATAATTAGGAAATATTATGATGATGTTTATAGAAGTTATCGAGATTTGCAGAAAAATGATTCACAAAAAAAGAAAATTAATAAGATGAAGCATTTATAATTTTATTTAGCCTATTTTTCTAAACTCTTCTCCATTTCTTTATTTAAATAAACTATTTTTTTAAGTTCACAACATTAATTTTCTTTTAATATGCTTTGGTACTTCAGTCAAATAGTTAATGGTAAATTTTATATATTGTATTCACATTTATATAACTAACTTAGTATAGTAGTCCCCAGTACAAGGAAAATTGTGTATTAAACATCTTTGAGAACTAAGCGTTCCAAAACGTAGCAACTCCGAAATTTTTCACAGAGGAAAAGTTTGTCAAACACGTTGCAAGGAATGCATACACAATGAAATTTTAGGTCCTTGTACTGGAGACTATAGTGTAGTCAAAAAGTTTTTTATTGGCAAATATTTTTCTAATGAACATATATTTAAATTGCAGGTTTGTTCGATTTGTTTATCACCTAAAAGTATTTTACTTATTTATTGTAAGAGTTGTTATTTTAAGGGTATTTATTTTAGCTTTGGTAAAGTTCTCTGTGTATTGTGTAATATTTTTCTTTGAATATTTTTAGGCTACCTACTAATCAAATTTGTAATATCTGCATTTTTTAAAATATAAGATAAATAAAGAAGAGCGGGGACATGCATACATTTTGTGTTGATCTGTGTTTTATATCTCAAAACTTTATATTTCAAAACAATTGTTCTGTATATGTTTTTCTATTTTGTTTTATCAGCACTCCATACATGCATGCGGTAAGTGGGGGTCCCTGTGAGGATTAATAAAAATAAAACATGTGTAGTTTTTTTCCCAGTGTTCATGTCCCCTATTTTTCAGAATATTTATGAAGAAAATATCGATGGCTTAGCATCGATAAATCCTTCTATCTCATTTTACACATAATTTTACAGGAGAGATTTTAAACTGAACTTTTGCATACTTTAACCTAAAAACAACAAATAAAATTTAAATATTTTGATTCTGAACATATATTTAGATCGTTACACATAATTTTTCACATATATTTTAGGTTAGAGTATGAGGAAATTCAGTTTAAAGTCTTTCCTGTAAAATTATCTATAAACTGAGATTCTCTACTGAAATATAATAGTTTTAAATATCCCGCGTTCCATTTTCTGGTCGCTTAGTTGAGTAAGTAGTTCATCAAGTGGCTAGCATCGAGTGACATCACACTGTGCCAGTTTTATCTATGCAACCAAGCACTCTCTTATTTTTATTTCTCTATGAGTATACCAAACCCCAGGCACTCCTTTTATTTCTACAAAATCGAAAATAGATGAAGTAGCGCCTAGTAGCCGTAGTTTATACATGCTCACGATGACCTTGTTACCAGCTGTACATACAACATACAATTTCAGTTTGAATTAGGAGTTGGTCAAAGACAGTTGGGGTGTGTGATACTCCGGTACATTACTTTTGTAACTTTTAGTTGTTTTGTGTTATAGAGATAAATTTACATGATATATTTTCGAGATCTACAATGGTTTTTATTTTTCTTTCAGCGATACTACATTATAGAATCATTATATGTCTTACGAACAAAAGCAGAAAAGGTTAAAACGTTTATGGGCGGAGTTTGGCAGGATTTCTGACGATGACGCAAAACCATATTTCAACACTTACCAGTGGAACAGGCAGGATTTCGGCCAAACCTCAGCTGCACAGACCAGGTACTCGCCCTGACCAATTATGTGGAATCAAACTTTCAACAGCAATCAAAAACAACCGCTGTCTTTATCGATCTATCTGCTGCTTATGACACTGTGTGGCGACAAGAGGCAATATATAAATTAATGCGAATAATCCCATGCAGAAAGACCACTGAGGTTATTAACGCCATGCTATCTAACAGATGTTTTAAAGTTATATTGGGAGACAAGACTAGTACCCAAAGAAAACTGAATAATGGACTTCCACAAGGATCTGTGCTGGCTCCCATGCTTTTAGGCCTCTACATAGCAGACATGCCCGAAACCACATCAAAAAAGTTTGTATACGCAGACGACTGGACGCTTGCCGCAAGTCATAAAGAATTCGAGGTCACTGAACGCATTCTAACAAACGATTTAAATGCCCTAGGGAATTATTTCCGCAAATGGAGATTGCAACACAATCTAACTAAGACAGAAGTGTCCTGCTTCCATTTGTACAACAAGATGGCCAACTATCAACCTCAAATCAATTTTGGAGATAGACTCCTTAAATATAATAAACACCCAAAACACTTGACAGAACGCTGAACTTTAAAGAGCATCTTACTAAGACTGATGCAAAACTCCGAACTCGTAACAACATCCTGCAAAAGCTCTGCGGCACTACATGGTGCTCCTCAGCACTCACACTTAGATCGACAGCATTAGGATTGGTATACCCCGTAGCGGAATACTGTGCACCAGTATGGATAAACAGTCCACATACTCACCGTGTTGATGTCCAACTCAACCAAGCCATGCGAACTATATCGGGCACAATCAAGGCCACGCCCGCTTACTGGTTACCAGCTTTGAGTCATATAGCTCCACCACCCATCCGCCGGGAACATGCCCTTGTCAGAGAATTTACAAAAATCAATACTGATCCTGAGCTTCGCTCCCATGTCGGAACTTCCGCCAGAGACATAAATAGGCTCCGTTCAAGACAGCCGCCTCTAAAAACAGCAAAAAGGCTAGTAGATCAAAACTTTAATGTAACTGAACGATGGAGAGAACAATGGGAGAATAACGCTGCACCAGCTAACTGGAACATGCCATGTATTACACGCAAACCTGAGGGCTTCAACCAACCGAGACGAATTTGGACCACACTCAATAGAATAAGGACGAATTGTGGCAGATGTTCCGACTCACTTTTTAGATGGGGAAAAATACAATCACCAAATTGCGACTGCGACGCCGAAAGGCAAACAGTAAAACACATGGTAGAGGAATACCCGATTAGATCCTATAATGGCAACCCTTCAGATTTCCTGGATGCTACAAAAGAGTCAATCGAATATATTTATAATCTAGATGTTTGTTTGTAGAATAAAATATTTTTGTATTTACTGTTGTTTGTAATTTATATAATTTATATTATATGTATATATATGAACCTGTGATATAGCCATACGCTAAATAAATAAATCTGATGATGATAATTCGTTCATTGATAGTGAATCTGAGAAAGAACAAACCGGATTACATAGAAAGTCAAGAGGCAATTATATTGGAAGAAGGGGCTCAAGGAGAGACAGCACACGAAAGTGAAGATTCTAAAGAAGTGGAGGCTCGAGAAGAAAGTGAATTTTTATGTAGTTCAGAAAGTGGTAGTGAGAATAATGGTAAGAGATCCTTTTTACATAAAGACCAATCAAAGTGGTTCAAGTTTCCAAAAAACACACAAGTGAGAACAAGGTCGGACAATCTAATTACATATTTACCTAGTGTAAAAGGAATAGCACGAGAAAAGCAGAAAAAACTGAAATCGTTCAGGGGACGTGTGTCATTTTTTCAATAAATACCGAATAAGCCAGCGAAGTATGGCTTAAAAGTATTTGCACTAGTGGATGCCAAAGCTTACTATTGTCAGAAGGACCTTTCCGACAAAGTAACAATCCGCAAAACATAGTTGAACGTTTGATTGGGCCGGTTACTGGTACTAAACGTAATATTACTTTCGATAACTGGTTTACCAGCTTGAGAAGACTGAACTTAGAGTGATCACACGAATTCTCGCTTGACTGACTGAATCATGCTCACTCATTCATCTCTGTGAAATGGACAAATTAGGACAAACAATACAGAGATTTTGCGGGAATAAAAACGAAACGACTCAGCATATTTTCTGCAACTGCAGTATATTATTTTTCGCCAACTCTGTAAATATCAGAAACGTGTGTTTTTAGAATCTGATTAGGTCACAAACATAGCTTGAACTAAATCATAGATGTAGGTTCTATATTGAAAATGTTGTATTTTATTAATTTTATTTTTTTTATCATAAATGTTGTACTTTTTAAAATATGTGGTTCGTTGTTTAATTTAATATATACCTCAGCTAGCTCAATTATGTGTTCTAAGCAATCTGTCACTGTGTGACGTCGACTCTGTAGTCTCCTGGTAGAGTTCAAAAAGAAATTAAACCAAAATTTACTCTAGACTTTTGATAAATTAACCCAAATGAAGCACGTTATTTATTAATATTGAACAAATTTAATATAAACAATAAAATTCGTCTGCAACTTGGGTTGCCTTTAAAAATTTACAAAAATAGGAATCGTATAAATCTTAATGTCGTGACAATAAAAATTTATTACAAAATGTGGAGACTCTCTACAAGTACCTAAAAACTAAATAAATATTGCAACTTTATAAAGTGTTTAAATGAACTATAAAGAAAAAGAAAATGAACACTTTACTCCGCTGACTTTTAAACTTGCATTCAAATATAATCAAAATTTCAAATGATCCCCAAAATTATTATCCAACCTCACTTTAAAACAGTTCTGATTTATTTAAAGAAAACTAACTACTCGCAAAATAATCGGTGAAACTGGAATATCAATCCTCTCTTCGGAAGTTAAGGTACGTACTATTCTATTTTTAATTTAATGATCATTAATATTTTCAATTTTTAAGGCCTATCGCAATTATGTTAATTCATGAATTTTAATTTTCTCAATTTAAATGACATTTCTATACTCCAATATAATTTATAAATCAAATTGTTTCTCTTACTCTCTGGAACAAATTCTGGATATCTCTGCTGTGGAAAAACTAAATTTTGATTAAACGATTTGAAAACACTCTCGGACTATCCACAGTTTTCGGGGCTCCCTTCGTCGAAAAAATTCTCGTCGGCCTTCTCCAAAAAAACCAATTATTATCTGTTGCTAACAGCAACCAACCCTCATTTTTTTTCTGTCTTCTATTTAAATATTTTAAACCATAAAACTGTCCTGTTTGACATATTTGTCAAGCCACATTACTTTCTCATAATCACTTTAATCACATCTAATTTGGGAATTTATAAAAAAAATGTTCAGATATAAAACTTAGTCTATTACAATGCTAATACAATTTATTCTTTTCATCTCCACATCATTGTAATTTCTTATTTAACAAAACCCCTATTAATTTAGCTCCAACAGACTTGCTTGACAGTTTATTTTCTGACGTTTATTAAAATTTCTATGTTTAAATATTTTTTAAGAATTCTTCTTTTTTTTTTCTTTTTAAAGTTTAGACGATTCACCTATACACTAGGCAACTATACTATTCAGAAATTATTAACACTATACCAGGTAAGTCAAAATTAATTTATTTAACAATTTACCAATCTTTTTCTCTCTTTTATTTCAGAGTCGAACCCACATTGTGATGGCTTCATGAAATTCATGAACAACAAACTCATATAAAAATCCATTTAAGTTGTATCCTTTTTAACATATTGAAATCATTTCAATATATACAAAAGATCTTCCAGGTGATAGTGCAGAAAGTTCTACAGGACCAACCAGCCCATTTGAAATCTACAATCTACAACACAGATAAAAGGAAATTTGTTGCCAGTAATATCTGTAGTAAACTATCTGATATAAATATATGTCTCAATTCATTAAAGTGCATTAAAAACGTTAAACATCATCAGCACTGACTTTTTTTTCATTACAAATTCAAATACGAAGCCTAAGCAATTATAGAAGAAAATATTCAACCTCGTGGTTCACCACATTGTAATGATAATTGGCACAGTGGGAATATCGGTTACAATGTGTTGTTTATCTAAAAAATAATAGTATTTAAAATACTGTTACCTATTGACCTAGGTTGATGGTTCTCTATTGTTCGAATGTGTCACATTAGTTTTACGCTAGTTTTTTCTGGGCCAAGAATAATCCCACGATTATTTGTTTGGGTATTTTATCTTTAGTATTACTCACATACAAGACAAATAATTGTCATGGCAATAAAAAGAGTATTTCTTAGTAATTAACACAGTTGTTTTTCTTTTTACTTTTCAGATAAGATACTATTTTTTTGTAATATTAAAACAAATTAACTAATATTAGATTAAAACAAGGTTAATGCCAAATTTGAGTTTATTGGGTAATAAAACAAACATGTCGGCTCGATGGTTCACGAGTCTCGAGAAACACGATAGCTAGAGAAAGGAATCCAAAATGAACCTGTATATCAAATCAAATAAGTGTAATAAGAGTATAAGGGTTTAAGGGTTTTATTAAGATGATTACGCCTGGAGAGCAACATAATCCAGCCAGAGGGTCTCTGGTCCGATGGATGAATGTTACTCAATGGGCGTAATGATCCGATAACATCAAAGGTACATACAAGATTTTATGTTTCACTTCACATAATATAATATAATATAATAATATCTTGTAAAATACGAAATTTATATTTTAATTTTGCAAAAATTCGAGAAAAAAAACCTGATTGTTTTTAGTTGGAATAAAATTACAAAGTGGTTCATAATTCGTTTGAGTTCGACGTAAATATATAGCAGAGATCAAGATCTCTGCTACTTTTAAACATTATTTTGATGAATCCGATAATATGATACTATCATCAACATTTATAACAAGTGGTTTAAAGTGTGTTTTAATTATATTTTCTAACCGCCACATTTCCTTTTCTATTTTTTCTTGAACATATATATAATTGATGAAATTGAATTATAAAATAGATTTACAGCATCTGAAAATTTGAAGATGGTGTTTTTTCCTGCACTATCATTTTTAATATTTCCCAGATGAGTTCAATGGGGTTAAACCATGGACGTACAAACATAGATGGACACAGCAATAAGATACCTTTAACATACAATGTTTTGAAGCTTCGATAGAATGTGATGCTTCCGCAATGAGCATAAACGTGCTTGAATTTTTACTCGCGGGTAATTATTCAGATTTTAAAAATTGGAAGTAGTAATAATGTATAAAAACATGTTCAAAGAATTTAAAAAAACGAGAGTTTACCTATTAACAAATCACGTCTTTATAGAAAAATTAAAATACAATTTTATTTGCTTTAAAATTAATACAATAAAATATAGTTGAATTCAAGTTAATTTTTAATAGGTATCAAAATAATGCTACAACAAAAAATCTTTATGTTTTCTCCTAAATTTGCAACCAAAATAGTTCGATCGTCAATATTATTTGGAAACCTATATAGAAAAATAAATGAGTTTTATTCATTTCACTAATTTATTTGTATCCATGAGAAATATTAAATTAAAAAGGTACTAAATAGACCTTTTTTAATCAAATGATGTCTACTTACAATTTAAAAAATGTCTACTAATTTCATGAACTTATATCTTATTTAATACATTAATGAACATGAATAAACCCAATGGTACGCCTATTAAAATGTAAACAAACACACTTCCTCATTTCCTCATCTTAAATAATGTAAATTTTATGTACTTACAAATGAAATGAGAGATCGGGATGTAAATATTTCGTTTATTTTATTTCACTTTTCACAAATATCACTCAAAATACAGCCAAAATATCGAAAAACAACTTTTACTAAAAAGTAAACAAACATGGAACAGCATTTGAAGTTTGACGTAGATCCATAAGACAGAGAAATGTAAACAACCGTTGCCATTTATAAATAGTTTTCAGTGCTACTACATATAAAATAATTGATTGATATCTAAATTATACGTTATTATTAAATGATAATGCACACTATGTGCACACATTATATTTTGATTACAATTAAATATATTAATCTAACCAATAAATTATTATTTTGGTTTGATAGCACCTGTAGAGTATAAAATACGGAGTAATATTTTCAGCGACTCGCGAATAAGAAATTTTAAAACAAAACGTGACAACAGTTGGAGGTGCTGAGAATGTGACCTATTCAAATAATTTTGACTTCACAATTTTATGTAAATAACTGAGTCCATCTGTGTTTATACGTCCATGGGTTAAACCCTCAGTGATACAGAGGAAGTCTCAATACCAGTTTATTCTGATATGGCATCTTTTTTTTACGATTGAAAGAAGCAGTACTTTAAGCATATTTTGATCAAATTTTATATTTTTGGAACGGAGCCAATTCTGGATATTGCTTTTTTAGATGCATTTGTCGGTATTTTCTCTATTTTACGAGAATGGTACAATGTGTTCTCAAGAACAATGATATATTTTGATCCAATGAAAGGCAGATATCGAGCACAACTTTATTAATTAAATCTTGCCCAAGTACTTTCGCTTCCTAGAGCAACTTCAGGGCATTTCGTCAATGTTGGCCTATCCAACAACCATAGAATGTCATAAACATAAAATTGTACATTACACTACACTACACAAGGGCCACAAAGAAGGGTACACAAAACAAATAATCCGATAAGATACAAAGAAACAGATAAACTGATAAAAAAGGAAATAAGAGAAGCTAGAGAAAGATGGCTAAGTGAGCAATGCCAGGAGTTGAAACAATTGGAGCGAAAATATGACTTTTTTAATGTACACAAAAAGATTAAAGAAATGACAGGAAGGAGAAGAACAACACAGACAGGACAGATCAAAGATACAGATGGTATAATTATAACAGATTTACAACAAAAAATGAACCGATGGACAGAATACATATCACAACTGTTTGATGACAAAGATAGACAAGACATCTCAAACGAATATACAGATGATACAGGGCCTGATATAATCAGAGAAGAAATAGAATATGCAATCAAACAAGCAAAAGTGGTAAGGCCCCCGGTCCTGATGAAATTCCCGTAGAACTGCTCAAACTTATGGACGATGAATCTATTAAAATACTCCTAGATCTATTTAACACAATATATAGAACTGGAATAATACCTAGGGAATGGCTCCGTTCGACCTTTATACTACTGCCAAAAAAGGCAAATACAAAGGAATGCAAGGAATATCGTACCATAGCTTGGATAAGTCATGCTCTAAAACTGTTCTTAAAAATAATCCATAATAGGATCTATAGGAAATTAGACGTAGACATCAGTAACACTCAGATGGGATTTAGAAAAGGGCTGGGTACAAGGGAGGCTCTGTTTGCAGTGAACGTTCTCTCACAGAGATGCTTAGACATGAACCAAGAAATTTACGCCTGCTTTATTGATTTCGAAAAGGCCTTTGACAAAGTACAACATGAACCACTAAGACAAGTTCTAATAAAGAAAAATATAGACAGCCGAGATATTCTAATTATATGCAATCTATATTGGAATCAAACAGCAAATGTCAAGGGTGAGGGCAGACTAACAGAAGAAATTCAAATCCGTCGAGGAGTCCGGCAGGGATGTATCTTATCGCCACTTTTATTTAATCTGTATAGTGAAGCTATATGTGAACAAGCACTCGAGGAAGAAGATCTTGGTCTGATAATAAATGATGAGACGATCAACAATATAAGGTATGCTGACGATACAGTTCTCCTAACGGGAACGCTAGTAGAACTACAACATCTCGTTCAAAGTCTCAATATATACTGTAACAGTTACGGCTTGAAAATTAATTTGAAAAAAACTAAATTTATGGTAATCACGAAATCAAAGAACATCAGAGCTAATCTTGTAATAGACAATACAACGATTGAGCGTGTGCCCTGTTATAAATATCTAGGTGCTTGGATCACAGACGATACTGATCAAAAAAAAGAGATTAGATGTAGAATAGAAATCGCTAGATCAGTCTTTAATAGAATGCGCAAACTCTTTTGCAATCGTGATATCAATATAAAGTTACGAATACGAATGCTGCGGTGTTATGTCTTTTCTACCCTGTTATATGGAGTTGAGACTTGGACACTAAAACAGTTGACCATAAAAAACATCGAAGCTTTCGAGATGTGGTGCTATAGGCGCATTCTCAGAATATCATGGATGAACCGCGTCACTAACACGCAAGTACTCCAAACTTTAGACAAAAGATGCGAAATTCTAAATGAGATAAAAACTAGAAAGATGGAATACTTGGGGCACATTGTGAGAGGTGAAAAGTACGAACTTTTAAGAAACATCATGCAGGGCAAAATTAAGGGCAAAAGAAGTGTGGGAAGAAGAAAAATATCGTGGCTTCGTAATCTACGTGAATGGTTCGGGTGTAGTTCGATTGAACTATTTAGGCGCGCTGCTAACAAAGTCGCAGTGGCCATGATGATTTCGAATCTCCGCTAGGAGTGGCACGAGAAGAAGAAGAACACAAGGGCAAACAGTTTAAATTTTTTTAAAATAGGTGAAGCTACATTATGGTCGGCAACAGGAGAGATATATTTGTCTTCTAATACTGGCAAGATATTAAAAATTTTTACCAATTTTCAAAAGATTGGTATGTCTCTGGATCTGATCATCTCTTCATGGTAATAACCAGACTTCATGGTAATAACCAGAGGGGTTTGGAACAAACCCATTCTCGCTGCTAATATGACAAATAATCTTTGAAATAATAAGTCTTTTACCTTTTCTTAAAAATTTAAAGTATTTGTAAGTTTTGAGATTTAAAATATGTAGAATGTAATAAAGGATTTTTTAAGCCCGTTGTTAATCGATAAAAAACATTTACAAATTTGTGATTATCCAAAAAAATCTATCGCATTGTCTTTTTTCAATTTAAGGTTTTATCCCGTATAAATAAATTCAAAAAAACTACCCTTGTAACTTTAATTCGATTTATTATAATCTGTCGATTATTTTGTATTTTAGTCACGTCGAATAAATTTTGTCTTTTTTAATTGGTATAACTTGATCAATATCGCGGAGTTTGAAATGCCAATAAAATCGAACTAATTAACAAAAGGATTTACGTCCTAGTCGTGATTTATAAAACACAAAACGAATGCGGTTTATTGCGAACTATATCATTAAAATGATACGGCTAAACAATCTGTGACTGTAGAGAGATCTGCTGGTACAATTATTATTGTAAAGTTACACAATAAAGCGATCATGAATGGCGATGTCGCGATATTTTAGTGTTCATATTTCAAAACCAGATACTTTCTTAAGTTAAGAAACTGTACCTTGAAAACGATTTATAATAGTGAACCCAAAACATAAAATAATTTTTTTAGGGGAAGACTTTTTTTTCTCCTTTTGATGTTCTTCTCGTCTAACATGGATTCTTTGATTGGTCTGTCCGATGTACGATTTGTCACATGGAATCTCTGTTCCATGGATTTTCTAATGATATCTTTGTTTTGGGGATGGAAAACTATCTATTTATTCAATTATCATCATCATATTGGCTTTACAACCCTGTGTGGGTCCTAGCCTCCCCAAGAATTCTCTTCCAGTCGTCCCTATCCATCGCCTTCCTCCGCCAAGCACGTATTTCCATATTTACATATCTTGGTCTATGTTATCTAGGAATCTTGTTCTGGGTCTTCCTCTTCTTCTTTGACCAATAGGTCTATCAAGGAGCGTTTTTCTAGCTGGGTCGGCTTGCTCCATCCACATTACATGGCCTACCCACCTCAGATGTCCTAGCTTAATGTGTTTTACGATATCTGGTTCCTGGTATATTCTATAGAGTACCGCTCCATAGATTCGCCTCAGTATTTTTCTTTCGAAACACACTAACATGATTTCATTGCTTTTTGTTAAAGTCCAGGTTTCTGAACCATATGTTAGGACTGAGCGTAATATTGTTTTGTAGAGTTTTACTTTTGTATTTCTTGATATAACTGTAGATTTAAAAAGGAGATTAAGCCCAAAATAGCATCTGTTATCCGTGCAAATTTTGCGATTTATCTCTGCGGTAGTGTCATTTTCAGTATTGCGTTCCTTATGAATGGTGTATTTCAGCCTTAAAGGCGGAAATACACCATTCAATTCGGTTGAACAATGTGGATGATTCAACCAAAATGAACCATGTATTTTGCAATTCAATAAAAACGTTCAACAAAATGGAACGTTGAAATGTGTTGAGTTAATTTCTACTTTCGTCAACTTCGTTGTACAACTGGAATGATTCTTCCATATTCACTCGTCTATACAAGTTTTGTCGATTGAGTTCGATTCAACCGTTTATTTCATTGTGTTAAAATCTTTTAATTTTGACTTGTGATATAATAAGTTCCGTACGTACGTTTTGAATCATCCACATTGTTCAACCGAATTGAATGAAGATAAATTGAAGCGTGTATATGTATGATTTTCAATTTGATTGAACAATGTAATTGAATCATCCACATTGTTCAACCGAATTGAATGATGTATTTCCGCCTTAAGACTACTACGCACTATATCGAGTCTTGATCCCAACTGGCCACCGCACCAAACCATGATACTATAACAAAACACGATAAGTCAACGCGCATGTTCTTGTGACGTAAGCCTGAGACAAGTTGTCAAAATGCCAAATTGACAAAATTAATGACAGCAAGTTAAACTTTAAAATTAAATTAAAATTTTTCATTTGATGCAATTCTAGTTATATAAATTAAAAGAATTTATATTAATAACAGCAGAGAATTAATATATCAATAATATAACAGCAGAGTAAATGTTTCTATGGATAATAATAAATGTTTCTATAGATAATAATATATACTAATGCCCATTTTAATAGAATTTGAAGTAATACTTTATTTTTGATAGGTCGTTAAAAAAGTTACTTCGGATGTATGTGTCAACGAACATATTTTTCGTACTTATAATGGCGACACATTAAAAATAACAAAAAATTGTTTGAAAAACTTAATAGAAGCTGCAAAATATGTAAATGTTAGCGAAGGTGTAAAACTACTTTTTTTAGATGTAAAATGTATTTTAAAATACAAATTCTAAATCAAAATATTAAAGATAATTACAATACTACAAAAGAAAAATCACAAAGATTGTAAAATAAATGTCTAAATAATATTCATAAAGTCTCAAGTTTGACCCGCTTTTCCTTTATGGTCAAATTCTTTACATTTTGCCGGCCTTTTATATTTAATTTATGCTTTGTAGCAATATTTATTTTGTTTGTAATACACAATCAAATCGTAGATTCATATATTTCTTTAATTAATTTTACAAATTACTTTTCAAATTAATTAAATATAAATATATAAATTAATAAAAATTAATTTTCAAAACACGTTTTTACAGAAAGTAACTAGTTATGACTTATTAGTGCAAGATATGGCATCGAGGTATACTTACCGTTAACAGTTTAAGTTTTGAAGTTGTTCATTACAGTAATGGAACAACGTTGCCATATGTTGCATCGTTAAAATATGATACAAACAAGTCCCCTGGCTTTGTCTCACCATGACGACATGCGCAAAGTCGATCAAAATTAGAACGGCAAGTGAGCATATATCTTGTTTGTTATAGTATCATGGCACCAAACCACAGTATATTGCTAAAGATTTCGCTTCACACCACAGCGACTTTTTACATTTACATTTAAGTTTGGGCCATGTGCGTATCTGAGGAGATTTTTAAAGGAGCAGTGTGGTACCTGCTACAAGGGTTTCAGAGGCCTCAGTCACCCGAGCCCCCAGAAACTACGACACTGATCACTAGCCAATTACATATTATTTTTTATTGTTGGAAAAAATACGAAATATTAAAATTTCCCTTTTTAATATGACGTTATCGGAATAACCCCGAATAATAATATCGGAATAATATTCTTTTTACATATTTAAAAGTATTATAACCTTTATTTCTTAATGGTTGTAAAGGTGGCTTTTGCATTTACCAGCATAATTAATTTATTCTTGAGGATTAAAAACATTATCGTAAGCCCTTTATTACTTGTTATGTAAATAGTCTACCCATGTACATTGTAAAAAACAGTGACAATATCCATCTTTTAAAATTTGCCAATGACACAAACATATTGAACTTTTTGTACAACCTTTAAGGATATTGCAAACGATACTTTTTTGAACGCTCAAACATCGTTCAATATGAACAGACTCTAAATAAATGAATAAAAAACAAATTGCATATGTTTGAAACTAAAATAAACCAGAAGAAACTCCGCCTCCGGTAAGTGCTGGGTGGATTGAGTAGCTCAGTAAATGCCGGTACCGGTCCTAAGCTCGGGTAAATGAGAAGGGTTGAGTAGATGGGCTAACAACTCATCCCTTGTCAAAAGAAATAAATGTTAAAAATTTCGAACAAAAATCACGGAATACAAAGGACGGATCAAAACAAAGACGACTAATGCAACTGAAAAGGAAAATGATATTGGCTACATGGAATGTACAAGAACTTAGGACCAAACAAGCAGAAGTATTCAAAGAATTTGCGGAAAGAAAAATAGATATATGTATTCTCACCGAGACAAAGAAAAAGATAACAGAGCTAAGAGAGGAGTCTCTATTGCCATTCGAAAAAATCTTATTAAACAACACGACAAAACAATATTAAATCGTGGACTGAAGTAAATGAACAACTGCTAATACTGGAAATAAAAAAGAATGGGCACAACATCGTAATTGTCGGAGTGTATGCCCAAATGAAGATGCAGTTCCAGAAAGTAAAGACGATTTCTACAACAAGTTGAATGAAATACTCTCTGAAGTTAAAGAAAACTATGAAATCTTTATACTAGGAGATTTAAACGGCAGAGTAGGGAGAGAAGAAAATAACAGAGTTGTAGGAAGATATGGGGAACAAATAACCAATGACAACGGAATGCGTCTTAGAGATTTTTGTGAAACAACGTCTCTCAAAATTATGAATGGCTTTTTCAACGTAGAGACATCTACAAATTTACATGGATACAAAATTTCTTTACAAATTACGACTAGCCATAAAATTACAAAATGTGGATCGAGAAAATATATCAGCGGAAGAATTATACCAGCAACTTAAAAAATGCATTCGTGAGGCTGCAAGTGAAGCTTTGGGGTATAAAAACAAACATGAAACAAAAAATCAAGAATGGTGGTCGAAGAATATGCAAACATTAGTAAAGAAGAAGAAAACTGCTTTCAGAAATGGATGTCAACGAGAAAGGAGAAAGATTACAAGATACATAAAATATTAAATGGAGATATAAAAAGAGAAGTAGTGAAAAGTAAAAATGAGATGTGGGATCGAAGATGTGCAGAGGTGGATAGCTATATGGATGGAACAAGAGTTGAGCAAGCGTGGAACGTGATAAAGTCTCTCCGGAAGGAAGGAAAGGAAAAATCTAACTTACAGTTAATAGATCTAAAACAGTGGAAACACCATTATGAGGTCTTACTGACAGAGGATAGATGTAAATTCCAAGAGATCGAAATGAAAGAAATATCCGAACATACACAAATAATTGAGATAACAACCGGAAAATTAAGCAATGCCCTCAGAAGATCGTAAGCAACAGGACCTGGAGACATCCCAATTGAGTTGGTAAAGTATGGACCAAAAATATTACATGAGATTAGGTCAACTATTTAACACATGCTTAAAAGGACAAAATATCCCTGATGATTTTAGTATTGGATACATCAGCTCAATATTCAAGAAAGGGGATAAACGCAAATGCTCTAATTATAGGGGAATAACTGTTATTAGCCCAGTGGGGAGGTTGTACGGTCGAATAATAAAAGAAAGAATAGAATCAGAATACGAAGACATAGAAGAACAAAATGGATTTCACGCAGGAAGATCGTGCACTGATGGTATATTCGTTTTGCAGCAGGTAATCGACAACCATAAGGCAAGGAATCTATCTGCCCACCTATTGTTTGTAGATTTAGAGAAGGTATACGATACGGTACCTTTAAAAAAACTGTTTCAAACATTGACGAAGGTAGGTCTCAGTAGAAAGTATGTGGATGCTATCGTAAATATATACAAAAATGCAAGAAGTGTCGTTAAAGAAGGAAACTTTATATCTAAATCATTTCCAATAACAAAGGGGCTTAAACAAGGATGTTGTCTATCTCCAACCTTATTTAAAATATATTGTAATAGTTTTGTTTTTATTATTTTTATGTTTTATTGTTAATAAATATAATTTTAATTGAATTGAAGTGAATTTTAAAAGTATGTAGTTCGTTGTTAATATACTATACCTCGGCTAGCTCAATTATTTGTTCTAAGCAATCTGTCACTGTGTGACGTCAACTCTGTAGTCTCCTGGTAGAGTTCAAAAAGAAATTAAACCAAAATTTACTTTATATTTTTGATAAATTAACCCAAATGAAGCACGTTATTTATTAATATTGAACAAATTTAATATAAACAATAAAATTCGTCTGCAACTTGGGTTGCCTTTAAAAATTTACAAAAATAGGAATCGTGTAAACCTTAATGTGTCGTGAAAATAGAATTTGATTACAAAATGTGGAAACTCTCTACAATTACCTTAAATCTAAATGACTATTGCAACTTTATAAAGTGTTTAAATGAAATATAAAGAAAAGAAAACTGAACACTTTATGCCGCTGACTTATAACTAGCATTAAAATATAATCAAAATTTCAAATGATCCCCAAAATTATTATCCAAACTCACTTTCAAACAGTTCTGATTTTTTTTTTAAAGAAAACTAACTACTCGCAAAATAATCGGTGATACTGGAATATCTATCCTCTCTTCGGAAGTTAAAGGTACGTACTATTATATTTTTATTTTAATGATCATTAATATTTCAATTTTTAAGGCCTATCGCAATTAGTTAATTCATGAATTTTTACTTTTTCAATCTAAATGACATTTCTGCACTCCAATTATAATTTATAAGTCAAAATTTCTCTTACTCTCTGGAACAAATTCTGGATATCTCTATTTGAAAATGTGGAAAAACTAAATTATAATTAAACGATTTTAAAGCACTCCCGGACTATTCCACCTTTTTAGGGCTCTTCCTCCAAAATTTTCGTCGCCTCCAACAACCTATTCTTCCTTGTTCACCGCCATAGCTAGCACCAACCAAAATTATTCGTTGCTAACAGCAACCCACTTTCTTTTTTCATTCCGTCTTCTATTTTATTCAACCATAAAACTGTCCTGTTTTGACATATTTGTCAAACCACATTAATTTCTCATAAGCACTTTAATCACATCTAATTTGGGAATTTAAAAAAAAAATTCAGATATAAAACTTAACAATACTAATATAATTTATTCTTTTCATCTCCACATCATTGTAATTTATTTAACAAAACCCCTATTAATTTAGTTCCCACAGACTTTTGACAGTTTATTTTTCTGACGTTTATTTTTAAAATTTCTATGTTTAAATAATTTTTTAAGAATTCTTCTTTTTTTATTCCTTTTAAGGTTTAGACGATTCACCTATACACTAGGCAACTATACTATTCAGAAATTATTAACACTATACCAGGTAAGTCAAAATTAATTTATTTAGCAATTTACTAATCTTTTCTCCCTTTTATTTCAGAGTCGACCCCACATTGTGATGGCTTCATGAAATTCATGAACAACAAACTCATATAAAAATCCCTTTAAGTTATATCCTCTTTGACCTATTGAAATCATTTCAACTTCCCCCCAATTTGGATTTTGTTCAGTGCTAACTATCAGCACTTACTAAATCTAAATTCTTACCGATAAACTTAAACATTTTATTAATATTAACATAACAATAAACTGACTTTTATTAATAAGCATATCTCTTGAATATTTTTTTTTTAATAATTTACTCTATGAAAAATACAGACTTCTCCAAACAAAATCTACAAATCTTTCACTAATTATATCAACTTCAGAATCAAATTTCCAAGTACTTTCCCAATTTCATTACTTCTTTTCCTGTACTATTTATTTCTCGTACTAATTTCGTAGAAATTCTTATAATTGTTCCCCTCTTTATTTTATGTTTTTATTTATTTATTTATTTCCGCATATACTATTTCAGTATCTTTATTCATTGCCGCATTATTATTTATTCTTTTTATATCCCCATATAATATTCATTTCATCATCTCTACATACAACTCTCTATATTTCATATTTCAATATTTCATATAATTCTATTTTTCATCTTATTTTCGCATATACTATTTATCATTATAATATTCCCTATTTCCCAATTTCTACAAAATATCGATTTGTCCATAGTACTTTGCTTATTTATTTATACTTGTAACTCCTATAAATTTACTTGAAAATAAATCAACCTCTTTTTTTTTTATATATAAATTCATCATTATTCTGTACATCTGTTCCCAATAAATTATTTGAGTCATGTTATTATCAAATTTATCTCAAGATATGCTTATGTATTAATTATCCTTCTATTTACAAAACTTATATCTTATAATACCAAATTCGTGTCATAATATTGCATTATTTAAATTATTTACAATGTTTTTGTTGATTAGAGTTACTTCTGAACCTGTATCTATAATAATAACTTGTATACTGAATCTTGTATGTACCCTTCAATAAACTTTAAAGTATTAGTGTTATTGTTTTTATTTAATTCCCCAGTATCTCTAATAAACTCCCTTGGATGTTCATACTTTGATAAGTAGACAATATTATGCACATAGGAGCGGTCTAAACAAAATTTCTCCCTTCTACATCAACACTTGCTTCCCCCCTATTCTCCTCTGTTCTAACTACATTCACCTGTCTTCTCTCCTCATTTTCCCCCTATTATATCTTGGATTCCCTTCTCTGTAAACTTCCCTATTTCTCGTCTCCTGTGGATAATTTCCCTGGTTCTGTCTCCAATTATTGCCTCTGTCATTCCCTTGTCTCCAGTTATTCTCTCTATCATTGTTTGGATTCCCTTGTCTACGTTCCCAGTTATATCGTCCGATATCTCTCCTGACATTGTTCAAATTCTCTCCCCTATTTGTAAAATCCCTGCTTCTATTTTGTCTCTCAAATTCTCTACTATTTGCTGTGTTATTCCTATATGTCACTTGCTCTTGTCCATTTCGATTCTGCGTCCCTACACTCCTCTCAATCCTCTGAAGATATCCTGTCAAACTTTCCATCGTCTTTATATTGTGGAGAGCTATTGTTTCTGCCATGTTATGGTTATATTGCCTGGCAATGTATAGGACAATCTCCTCTTCTCGCATAGCCGGTTCTAAATATTGTGCTGTCTGGAATAACTGCATTGCGTACAGATTGTAGTTGGTACTTTTTTCATAATTGAATTTCCCAAAATACAACCGCTCCCTGAAACTAGCCTGTTGGTTTTCTCCCCAAAAATAGTTAATAAACTTGGCCTCAAATTCCTGCACATTATTTATGGAATTTTCATTATTGCAAAACCATAATAATGGCATGCCCACTAACATGTTTCGAATATTCAATTTCATTTCTATTGGATCCCTTACATTCTTTACCTTATTTTTGATGATATCTACAAATATTCTAGGATGTAAGTGATTCAGGTTTCCATCAAACTTTATTCCCCCATCATTATAACTCGGCACCACAGTACTCACTACTCTTGTTTGTCCTAGATTTGATTCCAAACGCTGAATCTCCTCACTTGCATTTTTAAATTTCTCTCTCAATTCCTCAACTTGTCCCTGTAATACTCTATCTCCCTTTTCCGCCTGATTTGCATGCATACCCATTTCCAGTTCCAAATTCTGCAATCCCTTCTTTATATTATTTTTTATAATGGTAATTTTTTTCTCATAATCCTGAGTTTGCCTTTTAACACTTTCTACCTCCCTAACAATCTCTTTATTCTGCTTATTAACTTCTTTGTTTATTTCCATTGGTAAATTCTCTTTAATGGCTGTTCCCAACTCTACAAATCTGCTCCCAATTTCCTGTCCTATTTCCGCTCTAATTATGGCCTTTTCTCTGGATATCTCCTCCTGTACATTCCTCTTAAAATTCTCACTTTCTCCTCTGACCTGTTCTACTTTCTCTTCTAAACCTTGGGTAATTTGTAGCATCTCTTCCCTGACTATCTTCACTTCTTCTTTGATTTCTTCCCTCATTTTAATTAACTCTTCCCTAAGTTCTCCTTTAATATTATTTTCCATTTTGTTCATATCCCCCCTAATATTGTTAATATTACTATCCATTTTGTGCATATCTCCCCTAATATTATGATCCATCTGTTGTAACATCCGCATTATTTGCCTCATATCCATCTGTGTCATCCCTGACTCTCCAACATCTCCTTCCCTACGTCTCTCCTCCTGCACTCTACATTCATCCACACTTTCATCACGTCTATCTCTCACTGTCTCATCCAACTCCTCTCTCAAACTATCTGTTAGACTTCCCTCTCTATCACCTTGTCCTGCTTCTTGTCTGCCTTGCTCTAAATATTGTACTACAAATTCTCCTGATCCTCCTCTGCTTTCTTCATCTACCTGTATACCCTGTTCCTGTTCTAACACCTGTTCTCCTTCACTCTCTTTCGGTACGATTTCTTTTCCATTTCTTAAAGTCATTCGGTCTGCCATTTTATCCTAATCTCTATTTATTCTCAAATTTAACTTTAACTACCCCAGAATCTCTACAACTCTAATCACACCAATTTGTTTTTATTTTAATCTGTGTATTATTAATAAATCTGCTTAAAAAAAAACACCCTTATTTCTGTTTTCCCAGAGGCCCCACGTTGGGCGCCAATTGTAATAGTTTTGTTTTTATTATTTTTATGTTTTATTGTTAATAAATATAATTTTAATTGAATTGAAGTGAATTTTAAAAGTATGTAGTTCGTTGTTAATATACTATACCTCGGCTAGCTCAATTATTTGTTCTAAGCAATCTGTCACTGTGTGACGTCAACTCTGTAGTCTCCTGGTAGAGTTCAAAAAGAAATTAAACCAAAATTTACTTTATATTTTTGATAAATTAACCCAAATGAAGCACGTTATTTATTAATATTGAACAAATTTAATATAAACAATAAAATTCGTCTGCAACTTGGGTTGCCTTTAAAAATTTACAAAAATAGGAATCGTGTAAACCTTAATGTGTCGTGAAAATAGAATTTGATTACAAAATGTGGAAACTCTCTACAATTACCTTAAATCTAAATGACTATTGCAACTTTATAAAGTGTTTAAATGAAATATAAAGAAAAGAAAACTGAACACTTTATGCCGCTGACTTATAACTAGCATTAAAATATAATCAAAATTTCAAATGATCCCAAAATTATTATCCAAACTCACTTTCAAACAGTTCTGATTTTTTTTTTAAAGAAAACTAACTACTCGCAAAATAATCGGTGATACTGGAATATCTATCCTCTCTTCGGAAGTTAAAGGTACGTACTATTATATTTTTATTTTAATGATCATTAATATTTCAATTTTTAAGGCCTATCGCAATTAGTTAATTCATGAATTTTTACTTTTTCAATCTAAATGACATTTCTGCACTCCAATTATAATTTATAAGTCAAAATTTCTCTTACTCTCTGGAACAAATTCTGGATATCTCTATTTGAAAATGTGGAAAAACTAAATTATAATTAAACGATTTTAAAGCACTCCCGGACTATTCCACCTTTTTAGGGCTCTTCCTCCAAAATTTTCGTCGCCTCCAACAACCTATTCTTCCTTGTTCACCGCCATAGCTAGCACCAACCAAAATTATTCGTTGCTAACAGCAACCCACTTTCTTTTTTCATTCCGTCTTCTATTTTATTCAACCATAAAACTGTCCTGTTTTGACATATTTGTCAAACCACATTAATTTCTCATAAGCACTTTAATCACATCTAATTTGGGAATTTAAAAAAAAAATTCAGATATAAAACTTAACAATACTAATATAATTTATTCTTTTCATCTCCACATCATTGTAATTTATTTAACAAAACCCCTATTAATTTAGTTCCCACAGACTTTTGACAGTTTATTTTTC
Organism: Diabrotica balteata; assembly: GCA_918026665.1. Lineage (NCBI taxonomy): Eukaryota > Metazoa > Arthropoda > Insecta > Coleoptera > Chrysomelidae > Diabrotica > Diabrotica balteata. Next base: position 25,127,483 of record OU898276.1, on the reverse strand, counting down.
TGACGTTTATTTTTAAAATTTCTATGTTTAAATAATTTTTTAAGAATTCTTCTTTTTTTATTCCTTTTAAGGTTTAGACGATTCACCTATACACTAGGCAACTATACTATTCAGAAATTATTAACACTATACCAGGTAAGTCAAAATTAATTTATTTAGCAATTTACTAATCTTTTCTCCCTTTTATTTCAGAGTCGACCCCACATTGTGATGGCTTCATGAAATTCATGAACAACAAACTCATATAAAAATCCCTTTAAGTTATATCCTCTTTGACCTATTGAAATCATTTCAATATATTCAATCGTCGCTAGAGCAATGGAAGAAACAAGTATCCGGTATGGGAATAGACATAGGCTGTGGTAAATGTCTGAGAGTGTGGTGTATCCAAAAAAGATCATATCAGGAATGAAGATATTAGAAGGAGGACAAATAGTGTATATTCCAGTGTAGACAGAATTGAAACGATACAGCTAGTGTGGTATGGTAACGTGAAGCGAATAAATGAAGATAGATGACCAAAGAAAGCTTTAAATTACATACCACAACAAAGAAGAAGAAGGGTAAGGCCTTCAGTTGTCTGGGAAGAAAATATACGGCACATAATGACAGATAGAGCCATTAAAAAGGAGACGAATGGATGGACAAAAAACGATGGCGGTCGAAATGCTAGAAGCGGCAGAGGCTGTAGGAACCTCGCTTATATACATATAAACCATAACATTGTCTTCTTTTTCTTCCTGTGCCGTGCTGAATTATCATAAGTTGGCTATCAAATTGATTATACTAATTTTGATAAAGGAAAAAAAAAGAAAAAAGGGATACAGAAGATCAGTTAAATCATTTCCTCAGGTTTCTAGGCCATGACGTTTTTATTCGACATGGCTTTTTCTTGCACCTTTCTTGCCTTGTATTATTAAATAAAGCATATTATATTGCTCTGGATCACGCAAAACATGGCCAAAATATTCCAGTTTGCAATTATTAACAGTTCTGACCACTTCCTATAACTACATGGGTAAAACGAGACCAAATATGATTAAATTCGTTGATAAAAACATACATTTTTATCATATTTTGACATATATTTAAATTTATCAAATATTTATAACAAAAATACTCACGTACCATATCACAAACCACACAGGCGTTAAAAAACAAAAAATTAGTGTAATGTACATATACAAAACATCCCAATGTCGGTACAAACGTTATCTTTGAGTTATTTATCGATAATAAATACTGCAAAGAGGTCAAAAGATAGTAAGAGTCATAATATTAAACATACATAAATCACAGCAGGTAGAAATTTTCAGTTGTTGGGGAAAATTGTTGCGGTAGGTAAACAATTTGATAACAACCTCAAGGCAACATCACTATCATTTAGTGTTGATTTAATATCATTCGTCATCATTGCAGTCATGCTCTACTTGTTGCACCATCTTGTGTTCGATTTTCATTGTTCTCTTCGCTCGGTTTTACGGTGACGCGACGCTAAAGCAGTAGCGGCTGTATACTAAAAATACTGTGAATATACACATTTGTATAATCTGTATTATAATAGTTGGTAGTCGGATCGTTATTTTATAAAAAAAAAATGCATTAATGATTACATTCTACGCGTACACAAGAATGGTTTTGAGAGATAGAACATTCAAAGTTAACTTCAGCTCAGTAATAAACTGAAAGCTTAATAATAAGAAACGTTTGATTTGCACGTATCATATATTAACACATCTATGATCGCAGTCAGAACTATTGGTGTTAAACTAAAATTATTCTTTTTTAAATTCCATCTTCTATCGAAGGTTGGAAATCATCATGACTATGCGGACTCTGTTGACTGCCGCTCTAAAAAGTTCTGCACCACTGCATTCAAACCATTCCCTTAAGTTCTTAAGCCAGGATACCTATTCTTCGTCTTCCCACATTTCGCTTTCCTCGGATTTTGCCTTACACAATAAGTTGTAATAATGCTTATTTTTGCCATCTCATCACATATCCCAAATACTCAAGTTTTCGTCTTTTGATAGTTAATATTACTTCCGCCTCATTTCCTATCCTTCTAGTTACTTTCACGTTTGACATTATTTGATCCATGAAATTCGTGGATTCTTCTGTAACACCAAAATTCAAAGGCGGCTAACTTATTTAAATGGACTTGTTTTAGTGTCCACGTTTCGAAGCCATAAAGAAGAGTAGAGAACACGTAACACCGAAGCATTTTCAGGCGTAGTTCTAACCTTATATCCCGACAACAAACTTTTTAAGTTTAATGAATGATGCACATAAAATTATACAGATTGTCATTGAAAAATTACATGATAAAATATATCATGTATCATAAAATATCAAAATATTTCATAAATAGTTCAGTTGTTCTAGAACAGAAGAGGTTTGAGCTCTAAAAATCATAGGAACAAGCTGAATTTTGCTTAGAATATCAATTTTGGGACCTCAAAAAATATACAAAAAAGTTTACCACTTTTACCGCCTGGCTTCCGTCTAAAACTCCCTCTCGTAGGGGGGAACGGAAAGAATCGATTTATCAAAAATATGTACGCCATAGAAAAAATGTTTTAAATAAAAAATGTATATTGTAGAATGTATGAACCGTTCTCTCATAAGCAACGCTTGAAGCGAGCAGTGATTTAATCACTTTCGTTATTAGTTATCACTTTTATTTGATTGTCAATGAAAACTAAATTTTTCATCGACAATAAAATTAACAACAAAAACTATTGTTACTGGTTTTGCTTTCCACATAAAAAAAAAGTATACTATTCATATATCGTAGGCTGCATACAATAGTGACTCAAAAATTGACTAAATTTAGTTAACATCACCAGACGGCTTGAAAAAAACTAATTTCTGACCTGCAACACTGACACAATAATAGTAGCACAAAATGTCCAGTACACGTCACTGGTGTCAGTATGACATGTTGTCGGTTAAAATAAATTGTTTATTCCAGTACTGGCACTTTTTAATTGTGCAGTCAAAGGAAAACCGTGTCAGTATTAAGTTTCCGTGAAATACCGACACGTTGATGATAAGGGTGGAGGACTACGGTGGCGCATTTCTGAGTTCTGCCACTATAGCAGTGATTTTAGATATTTTCAAACTGTATCAGTGAGAATTTTGGAGTAGTGTCACATTAAATAAAGGAATTATTTTATTGTTTTAAAAATGTCAGATGTATACCGTTATCAGAAAAGAAGTGAATTAATCGTATCTCGAGCAGGAGTAACGTAAGTAATAATAACAACATTATTTTAATGTAATAAGCGCAATGACTTCCTTGATTCAAGTTTTAAAAATACCCTCTTGGTAAGTAGTCAATGAAAAGTAGAGTTACTTTCCATAATAAACATATCCCTAACATCAGGAAGGTGATGATCAGTCCAATATGGAGACTTTTACCCATGAATGCACAAAGTGAATGAACAAAGTTAGCAGCGAAGCAAATAAGTACGAAATTGCTCTTTTTATAATCATCGATGATGCAGCGGAGCAAATATGTACGAAATTACTTGAAGTACCAGCAGAGGTGATGATTAATAAACCTAAAAGTAGAAAAAGGACGGCTTGTCCGCACCAATGGAATGTAACTAATTTCAAAATTTCTTCTAAAACTCATTGCTATTTAATTGTCGGGCATACTCAAAATGAGGGTGACAGCTGCCAGTCTTTAATAGAAAGAAATATCAGGAAAGCTTTAAAAGGAGAGCCTATTATCTACCGACACATTACGCTATACTAATGCGAAATGCTCCTTGCAAACAACCATTCGAAACAAACGATATAATGATTTTTTTGGTATGGAAAAAGTTACAATACTAAAACAGCGACAATTATAATGAAGATTTCCAAGAAAATACTTTTAATTTCAACGATATTTGTGAAATTCATGTAAAAAAAGCTCTGGTACTCACTAATATTTTAAAACTTCTTTTAAACCAATTACTGACCTAAGATTGACAATAAGACCTTATTAGCATGATTGAAGACAAGAGTGTCCCACCAATTCACGCATATTTCTACCTATACACTTAAATCATTGTTAATCATAACTTTTCCTATTATTATCAATATGTTTGTATTAGTTTCTACTTATACCTGTTAATAAACACATTTTCTTAGGTAACTCGTAGTATTCTTTATTCAGCCTTTATTCTAGTTGATGGGAATAACAAAAAAATGCCACAATTGTCTTTGCCTTAATTACTCTTGAAAGATAAGATGTGCAATAGTGGCACAACTCAAAATAAGGGTTAAATTTAAGAGGTTTGCGTTACAATTCATTAAAGGTTACCTAATGCTCTCCCGAATGATGAACCCATTGGAGGCCTTTGAAATGTAGTTATTAGAAGACTACTTAAAATTCCCTGGTCAGATCACCCAATAAATGTCGAAGTATTAAATCGAATTGGCAGAGAACGAGAATTGCTGCTAATAATAAAAAGAAGAAAAACTGATTATCTGGGTCATATATTTCGAAATTCCAAGTACCAGTTCTTAAAACTTATTATAGAAGGGAAAATAGGTGGAAAACGGGGCATCGGAAGAAAGAAATACTTATGGCTTAAAAACATATGAGATTCACCTCGATGCCCATGCACTCTTTAGAGCCACACAAGATCAAGAGGAGTATGCCAGAATTGTCGCCAATATCCACTAAATAAAAAGAACAATGCTCTCCCAAATACATAACATTTATTTTTTCAAAAATCCCAATCCATGGAGTAAAACAAATAAAACAAAATTATTGACACTCATACTTTATAAACACCTGCTTTAAAAACTTACCAATTTTTGTGAGGTGTCACTATTGCATACAGCCGACGGACGATATCTATGTTATTCCAAAAATGATAATATAATTTTAACCAACAAAATTTTTTTTTAATTTTAATATGTGTGTGATTGTGCGTTTTGTAAAGTCAAACTTATTTGTAATCTCACTACTAAATAGTAAGTAACAAAAAACTAATAATTATAACTACATAATTTTTATATTTATTTATTGTCAACAGATGTTTTGAAAAGGAACTGAAAATAAATTCGAAAGACTGACAGTAAGTCAAAGAGTTTTCTTTGTCTTGTGGATCATCACCACTTAAATTTTCTTTTGTGACAAACATTTTACCTTTTTCAATAATTTCCATATTAAAATTTAATTATTTTAGTAGTTTTAAAATAATTATAATACATAGTTATTTATTGCACAAGACTATAAAATTGTACTTTATCTTCGAGAGCGTTTTTTAGCGTCGAGACGTCAGTCGAGACGCTAAATATGCTCGAGAAGATAATGCAATTTTATCGTCGTGTGCAATACAACATTTTTTTCTATAGCAAGACTTCAAGTTCAGGTGAAAAATAGAATTTCAAAGAAAATTGTAATTTTTAGCACAAAAATCGCAATTGTGTTGCTCGTTGCTACGAATATGAATTACTATGTCAACAAATGTCAAACAAATGTTACAGAGATCAATCCAGTACCTCAAATCAACTGTTTAAGCAAACGAGTACAAGTTGTGATGCTGCAAAAATAGATATTTCTAATAATGTTAATTGTAAAATTTCAGTTGTTTTTAAATCCTTAATGTGTTTGAATTTGTAAATTTTATTGAATAAAAAAAGTTAAAACATTGTATTTACTCTTGCTATTAAAGTGTCACTTTATCTACCCTTGCGATTAAAGTGATACTTTATCTACTCAAAACAGTTGTTGTAGCAATACTTCAACATTAGCAATGGAAAAAATATATTAAATTTGAAAATGACGTGTAGTTTGAAAAAATTCTTTATAACAAATTTTCTAGGCTCGCGTAGTTGATCGATTTCAATTACTCAAAGTGCGTATGAAATACTTGGCCTTTTTTATATGTAAAACAAAATTGCATTGAGAGAAATCCTCTAGTTACAAACGGTGTTCTTGAAAAACAGTCGGTACACTGGAAAAATTTCAAAATAATCCTACAGTTACAGTGAAATAAAGCCAAAGCAACATTATTATGGTAATATTATAATACACAGATAGGTAATGGGTAAACAAATCAAAGCGATTTTCATGTAAAAATATTTCCCGCTGCATTATCTACGGTAATTAATTTACCAATCAATCTTTTAATAACATCACGTTGAATTTATTATATAGCCATTATCGCTGGTGGCGATGTAAAACACGGAAACAGCGCTTGCTTGATCGATATGACTTTGACATTTCTCTTTTTATATTGGGTTAATAATGAGATGAAATATGGACGCTACCGCATACCTACACGATCGGTTAATTTCAAGTATGATGACATTGGAAATGATTTAGTACGCGTAATAGTTTCATAATCATAATTTGACCAATCGTTATTTATATATTGTATTACAGAATATTACTGAAAATATAAACAGAAAAAATATTGATTAATGAAAATAGAGAATAACAGAAAGAACTTAACAGGTAAATAAAACAACAGCAACGAATTTACAGGCAGAAGTGGATAAGCAAGACGGTATAGTGGTGGCGGCTAGAGATTGCAATCCCTGGATTCAGCAGCCAGCAATCCAGTTGGATCCAGAGTTTTTTTTATATGCTGGATCCAGCAAACCAAGCTGGATCCAGCACCGCCGATTCCCAAACGTGTCAAATTCGAATTAAGTTACTTTATGTCTTCATTAGCCTCTTTATTCAAGCAAATCGTATAAAAGAATTTACTAATTTAAAACAAAAAGGACAAAGATTTTCATTGAGCTTCGTCGCGTGGACTTCCCAAAAACATCACAGATACCAAAATCTCAATTTGCACAATGCAGAACATTTTAATCTAGGTATGATTAGAATGCATGGCCCGTGCACTGCCGAACACTGCATTGAATTAGTGGAAGAACGGTTGAAAATTGTTGGTTTAATGATTGAATCCGACACCATTGGTATTACAACAGACGACGCATCTATTATGGTGAAAGTTGGCAAGCTCATGCCTTGCTACCAACAACTGTGCTATGAACATGGAATTCATTTGGCTGTAGTAGAGATGCTGTATAAAAAGAAACCTCCAAGAGATGTAGAACAAGCAGCAATAGGCGACACTGATGAATATGAAGACGAAAATGAAGATATAGAGACAGAGATGAATGAAGGATTGGCAGTAACAATCGAACAAACATCGGCGAGTCTTGTTCAATTGATTCCCCGTTACAGCGATCTACTCATGAAAACACGAAAAGTTGTTAAAACGTTCAAAAAATCACCTACCACAGACGACATGTTCTTGCAAAAATATGCCAAGGAAGAGAAAAGCAAGGAATTAAATTTGATTCTTGGAAATGGCCAATTTGAAAGGAAATGACCGTTTATGAGACCGAAGGAGTGAAAGGCGATCATTTGTCCATGGTTTATGACTATTCCACGACCTTAAAACCGACCAGCGTAGAGGCCGAAAGGGCTTTCTCCGCAACCGGCTATATGTGCAAATCTGTGCGAAGTAGGTAGGCAATAAGGCAATAGATAAAATATGTTTTTTAAGGTCTTACTTCCAAGAAGAGGTTTGGGCAGAAAGAAGAAATCCTGGCTGAGAAACTTGAGAGAATGGTTTCAAATACCAGAAGCTGCGAACATAATTCATGCGGCACAAAACAGAGAAACCTATCGTATGATAGTCGCCAACCTTCGGTAGAAGACGGCACATAAAGAAGAAGAAGACTTCCAAAAAACTTAATAATTTATGTTTCTGTTGTTTAGAAATTAAGAATACAGACTGATTTTTATCATATTATACAAAAAAAACTCATTCTCAGTAAGCCACGGAAGAAAAACATATTACCTAACTTGTGTCAGCTCAAAATTTCCATCAATGAAATTTGCTTCAAATGAACTACTCTTGCCACAGATAAGTTCATTTGGATAAAATTTCATTCGTACAATTCTCGGTCGACACAAGCAAAACCTTATGTTTCACTTCCACGGCTTACTGAGTACGATTTTTTTTATACTCATGATAATTGTGGCTTGTGGCATTTGTTCTAGTCATTTTAAGTTAAAGATAGGTAAGATTGATTGCGAATTGCGACTGATTATACGTCCTTATTTAATTATATATACCTAAGATAATTCTTATATACCTAACACAATCTTAATACATAAGAAAGGAGACCGAACAGACCTAAACAACTACCGTCCTATTTCCCTTTTGTCACAACTATATAAAACCTTCACAAGAATAATAAACAACCGACTAACCTATAAACTTGATAACTACCAACCAGTGGAACAGGCCGGATTCAGGAAAGGATACAGCACAATCGACCACCTACATGCGCTTAAAATCTTAATTGAGAAAACCAATGAATACAACCTTCCGCTGTACTTAGCATTCGTAGATTATGAAAAGGCTTTCGACAGCATTGAACACTGGGCGCTTGAAGAAGCTCTGGTCAATAGTAGAATAGATTCAAGATACCGACAATTGATACATGATATTTACCAAAACGCAACCATGACCGTAATTCTGGACGACAAATTAATAACAGATAATATAAAAGTTAAACGAGGAGTCCGACAAGGCGATATAATTTCACCTAAACTGTTTACCTTGACCCTCGAAGACATAATTAAATCAACAGATTGGGAAAACAGAGGAATATGTATTAACGGAAAATACCTAAATCACCTTAGATATGCGGATGATATACTCCTGATCTCCTCGGAACGACAAGAACTGGAATTAATGCTGAATGAACTTCAAGAAAACTCACTGCAAAAAGGCCTAAAAATTAACTTCAACAAAACAAAAGTAATGACAAACACGGAAGACCAAGAGACAATAAAAATAAAAACAGAAAAAATAGAACAGGTAAATGAGTATATCTATCTAGGACAAGCAATCAGAGCTAACAGAGAAAATCAAACAGCCGAAATATCGAGACGAGTAAGAATGGGATGGGCAGCGTTCGACTTTCTCACGTTTTAAAAAATCAAACAATCCCTCTATACTTACGAAGCAAGGTATATAACTCCTGCATAATACCGGTGCTCACCTACGGAGCACAGACATGGACATTTACACAGGCCAATTTGGATAGGATAAGGAAGGCACAAAGAGCGATGGAGAGACAAATGTTAGGTGTATCACTTAGAGATAGAAAACGTAACCAGTGGATCAGAACCAGAACAAAGACAGTAGACGCGATAGAACAAGCAGCAAAACTGAAATGGAAATGGGCTGGACACAATGAACGTCTCCAAGACGGACGATGGAACAATGCCATCGGAAAGTGGCGTCCATACAATGCAAAGAGATCAAGAGGCAGACCACAGATGAGGTGGAAAGATGACATCAGGAAACAAGGAGGTCCCACATGGCAGAGAATAGCTCAAGATAGGGAAAGATGGAGAGAACTGGGGGAGACCTGTATCCAACAATGGAAGGATAGAGAATAGGTTCAACAAAGATAATTCTTATTTTGAGTTTTTATTTTATTAGTTTGTACTAAAAAGCTTAAGTAATAAATGAACAAAAAAAAACATTCTCAAAAAAACAAACTCGTGTTTTTATTTTGATTCCACATTTTGCTGGATACGCGCTGGATCCAGCTGGATTCAGCCCAATCTTGCAAAAATCCAGCAGGACTGAAAATGCTACTCTATTGCAATCCCTAGTGGCGGCTGTAATCTGAAAATAGAAGCAACACCTGATCCAGCTGAAAATGCACTTACAAATTTTGGCGCGCTATGTAGAAACGAATCAGGCGAAATACTCTTAAATTGCATATTGGACAACAATATATACTACATGAACAGTTTCTTCTCGAAGAAGATTTATTAATTTAAGAAGAGATTGTCTCAAGGCTTTGCAGTAAACAAAGAACTTAAACGAAGATGTTGTCTGTCGCCAACTTTTTTTAAAATTTCCTTGGAATAAGCTCTTATAACAAATAAAAAAAATGGAGTGGAATGGGGATAGCCTTAAATAAAAATAGCACCCTATATACACTACATTTTGCAGAAAACCAGGTAGTATTAGCAGAAGACCTGGAATATTATGTCAAGAAATTTAATAGAAGGTTATCGAAGATGGGGTCTGGCAGTCAACATAGGGAAGACAAAAAAATGTGTATAGGTGGAAACAACAGATTACTAAACATGGCACACTAAAGAAATACGCAGGGAAGACAAGCCATCTCTGTGTTAAATAATATCCCCTAGACCAGAGCATTTCAAAAGAAGATAAAAAGCATCCATAACTCCACTGAGTACAATAACATATGGAAGTCAAGTATGGCAGATCGAAGATAGAAAAGATAATTAGAGCTACAGAGATGGATTTCTGAAGAGCAGTAGGAAGATCGACAATAGAAAAGGTGACAAACGAAAGAATTGGAGAGATGGTGGATGCAAAACACTAAAATATCTAAAGCACTATCAAAACTATTGTTATTTATGTTTTACTTGTTATTTATTTACTTATGATATATTATGTGAATTAATTTTTGTTTATTTTGTTTTTATTAAAGGGGACGTGTTATGTATGGTTTTCATGTACGGATATACTTGGCAACGTTGTACTTGGCAAACGGAACCACAAGTGACAGCAGTGACATGACAACCAGGCATGACAATAGCGAACCGGGTATAGATGTGAACTGAAATAATGTTATATATATTTAACACTGAACTACTATCGTGGGGTCAAATTTGACCCCAGGACTTGAAATTTCGTGCGCTACTGGTAGACAGTTTGGCGAACGACCTTGTTATTTTATGTATTCTCCCAATTAAGTACGTAGTTTAGCATGCCGCTTAGTAGCAAACGATCAGTGGGATAGTGCACACGTAATGCTGAGTTCCGGTCGGATTTGACCCCACCATAGTAGTAACGTTATTATTATTTAAGATAATACATTAAAATGGCTTTAAGAATTAGCGGAAGTACGGTGACAAGTGAAAATGTTTTTGACTTTCTCGAATCTCTGGAGGAAATAACCGAAAATATTGACACTTATAGTGACTCTAATAACAGTGATACTGACACTGAAAGTGAACATTCGGTTCACGACACAGATTCAGAAATTGACGTAAGTGACTTATCAAGCGACGAATATGAAACAGCATCTAATAATGAAACAAATTTTTACTATGGGCGGAACAGATATAGGTGGGCTAAAAATGCTCCGGCCCCATCAAAAATTCGCGCACAGAACATTATTACACACCTTCCTGGTCTTCGTGGACCTGCCTTAGAAACAAAACCATCCAGTCCACTTGAATCCTGGTCACTTCTTATAACTCCTGACATGTTGGCCTCTATTCTAGAGTACACAAATGAAAAAATTACCGAGCTCAGTGTAAATTATGGGGATACATGTACATTTGTCGATCATCTAAACGAAGGTGAACTTAAGGCTTTTTTGGCTCTTTTATACCTTTCAGGTGAACTAAAGTCTAAACATGAGAATGTCGATTATGATTTTCTTTTGTATTAGGTTAAGACGTTACTATTATAAACTACTTTTCAGAAAATGAACCGTCAATTTCAATTTAAGATAGATTTTTTTTGTTATAATAATGAGTTCTGTTTTTGATCAAAATTTATTTTAAAAGTTCTATAATTTTTATTATAGCATCTTAATTTTCTTTAAATAAAATTTAAGTTTACAAAAAATCTCTTTTTTATATACACATTCATTTGTCAAAAAAACAAAAACAATAAAAAATATATTTTTATATCTTGTTTAGAGGTTTTTAAAATTCGGGTCATCTATGACCCCACGATAGTAGTTATGTGGGTGTAAATACACGATAGTAGCTCAGGGTTATACAGGGTGGTGAATCGTCAAACGGGCCATAGGAAACTCAATGGGAAATTCTAAATTGTTGAATTCCTGCTTCCCTAATTATTTTACACCAAAAGTCATGGGAAACTATTTGTAGAGGACTCAAATATGTATCGAAAACAACTGTTAAAATTATTCTAGGACTTAAAGGTATTCCAAAATTTTGCTAAAATATAATACATTTTTCTGTGAAAAAATGTGTATTACGTGTTGCGTTTTGTCATATTATTGTTTCTGATATTTGACAATATTTAAATCAATTATATTACATTTATCTATGATTTAAATGGCCAAAATTTTGTGATTTATTGTTAAAAAAAATTAAGTTGATTAAAAAATGTACTCAGTTGAGGAGAAAAAAGCAATAATAAAAATTTTTTATTCATGTTTTATTATAACACTTGTTATAGTTTTATGTTTATAAATTATCATATATTATTATTAGGAATAAAGATCACAGTAACAGTATATTGGAATTCATTGAATTGTTGTATAACTTAACTTAACATGGAATTAAATTTTAGTGAATTAGAATATCTTACGCTAAATAAAGATCCGGTAGTGGCAGGAAAAGGTTCGCGCTATTGCCTGAGTATAACATTATGCGATTTTTCGTCAACTGAGTACATTTATATTGATCGATTTGTAAACAATATAATTTATTGTTCACAAAGTAATAATGTTCATTAGTAGTAGTATTTAGTAAAATTCATTGTTTATAATTTAATCATAAAATAAAAAAATTGACAATTCAAATTGTCAAACATCTGACATAAATATGATAAAACACAAACGTCCTAATATATATTCTTGCATTACGTGTGGCCTAACTTTTAGGGGTGGCCTGAAAAATGTATTATATTTTAGCAAAATTTTGGAATACGTTTAAGTCGTAGTATAATTTTAACAGTTGTTTTCGATACATATTTGAGTCCTCTACAAATAGTTTCTCATGACTTTTGGTGTAAAATAATTAGGGAAGCAGGAATTCAACAATTTAGAATTTACCATTGAGTTTCCTATGGTCCGTTTGACGATTCACCACCCGGTATATCCTTATAAATCTTAATAAATAAATAAAACCTATCGTAAGTAGCTTTATCTTATGTCCAACAGTCCTAAAGAGGTATACATTACAACACTGTGGAACGTTAATATCTACATAGTTATCATTTTTCAAAACTTTGCTAGCAAACCTCGTAAATTCACTCCGTGCATTTATAAAACTACTTTAATTGCTTGTTCTGGTCAGCGCAAAATCTATAGATTCAACTTCCGGGTTTCTTGTCAAGTCGAGATGATAAAGATTTCAACATGCGAAATCGAACGGTGACTCATAGCGCGAAACCAGACACGACAATGATTGGCCTTCTGCAAGGTCAGTGTTTATATTTATACTCATTGGTATGGACTTACGATCTGTACACATCTACCTTTCCTTTTGGTATCAAGGATATTTGCTAAAAAAAGTTTGGTTTTCTTAAAGGCGCGTTTTTGCGTCTCGTGTAATATCACGATATCGTTTCTTTGTTCGTTTAACAAAGCTGCGAAGAATATATACCGGCTATGGTATCGGTATTAGGAGTAATATATTTCAACCTCTCAACTCAGAGGTAAGCTGTTAGTCCGGCAGCTGGGTACCTTTCTGTATATAGAAGGGAGGATAGTTAAAACCTTAAAAAATAGTTATAAAAACTATTCTATCTTAAGGCCGTTCCTCGCTATTAAAAGTTTAAATGAGTAGCTGAGATCCAAAACTCGCTCGTTACCAAAAATTAAAAATTTGAGATAGTTATGGAGACCTACACGTATGGCTGCCCTTTACAATAGTCTTATTCCAAAGTGTAGCAAAACGTGCTCGTTTCTCTTGATTTTCACTACATAAAATAAGAGTTTTTAGCAAAGCTAGTTTGTTCTATTTTTATTTTTATTTATTCCAAGCATACAGCAAAAGCCTCATTACCAATATGCACTCATTCAAAAACATTTTATTGTTCAAAACTTAAACTCCAAGATGTACGGCGTTTCCATCAATCATTCTATGATACACCAAATAAAGTGGACCAAGATAATTTTATTTTAAAATATATGAAGCAGCTAGCTCCAGTAAAGAATAATAAACGAAAAAATTATGAAAGACTGGATAACAATGTAGAGAGAAAAAGCTGTATATCCACAAAATATTTCGTGTCAACTCGGCTCGAGGGAATGGTACAGGTTTGCTCCAAAGCTTTTCTTACAATTTTGGGTATTTTGAAATACCGCGTTCAAAATATTGGCAAAAAGTATCTTTTAGAATTCCAGTCTCCAAGACAACGATGGGTGAAAAAAAAACTGAAAAATTTAAAGGTAAAAAAAGAGGCTGTTATAAATTTCTTAAAATCACTACAGTTTGTGGAGTCACATTATACAAGGGATAAAAACACCAGACAGTATATGCCAAGTGATTGCACAGCAAAAAACTCTGGAAACGGTACAACCAATCAGTGAATGACAACCTGCAGGTAAAGTATTGTTATCTCTTGTATATTTTCAACTATTATTGTAATATCATTTTGAAGACTTCAGCAACAGATGCTTGTTTACAATGCATTCGTCTGAGAAGCCAAATAAAAACGATGCCTGCAGGACCCAGCAAGGTTGAAGTTATGGCTGAACATGCGGTTCATAAAATGAAGGCAAAAACATTTTATTCCATGCTTAAAAAAGACGACAGGTCTTCTGTACTTAAACTTTCTTTTGATTGTCAAAAGAACCTTGTGTTGCCACGTATTCCAGACTACGCTGCCTCTTATAGCAGGCTGTACCTCTACAATTTTACCATCTGTGAGGGAAATTCTACTAGTGTTCAAAATCCTGCTTCGTTGTATGCTTATACATGGTGTGAACACCAAAGATATAAAGGGTATAATGAAATCGCTTCGATTTTATACTACCATCTTAGAAATAAGGACCTTTAAGAAATAAAGGGAATAACTATTTTCTGCGATGACTGTCCCGGCCAAAATAAAAACAGTACTGTAATTGGCATGTTGTGCAAATTTTTATATGAAACGTTAAGTTGCAAAAAAATTACTGTTACTTATCCTGTGGTTGGACACTCCTTTATTCCTCCCGATAGGTTATTCGGGAGAATTGAACACAAAATTAGAAAAAAAGGCACAATAATACAACCTAATGAATATTGGAATTTCTTTTCTCAATTTAGCACAGTTAGAAAAGTTAGCCAGGTAGCCGTTCAAGACTGGAAAGGTGCAGTTGCTACAGTTGTAAAACCTCCACTGAAAACCACTGAAATGGAACTGGGCTGGACACGTCGTCCGAATTAGTGATGAAAGGTGGACGAAGAGATTGCTTGAGTGGAGGCCGAGCTTAGACAAAAGAAGTAGAGGAAGACCCCCTACACGATGGACTGACGATCTCAAAAATATGTCAAGAAATTGGATAAAAAGTGCCCAAAACAGAGCACAATGGACAAAAATGAGGGAGGCCTATGTCCAGCAGTGGACGCAAAGGGCTGGGTGATGATGAAATGAACTACTGGAGACGATGTTGCCAGCTCACTAGACTTGATAGAGTGAGAAACGAAGATATTCGGAGAGAAATAGAAATAGATCTAGACATAATAGACACAATCGAAGCCAAAAGACTTAACTGGTATGGACACCTACAGAGAATGCCTGAAAATAGATGGCCAAAAAAAAATAAAATCCGAAAAGAACTAGAAGAAAACGAGGTAGACCAAGACGATCCTGGAGAGACGATGTCAACGATGCAATGACCGCCAGAGATCTAATAACTGAAGATTGCTTCAAGCGGCGCCAGCTGTAGAAGACTCGCTTGTTATATACATATATATATATATATATATATATATATATATATATATATATATATATATATATACAGATTGAACGAAATAAATTCGGAACATACGAAATATTATGTATTTCTGCTCAATTCTGCTGTAGGTGGTTGGCCAACAAAAGGTTGTTAAATAATTATATTATAAAAATCCAATACTTCAGCGGGCTGCTGGATTCTTAACTAATTCAAGAACTCATTCATAGGTGGTCAAACCACCTATCGCTTCCTAAAGCCGGCCACTCACGGTACAGCGGTGTCGTTCGATTCGACATAATCGGACAGAGGCGTTGTTCAATTTATTGGTATATCTGGTGCGCCCACACACCATACTGCGTCGCAGTATTGGTTCGGTTCTCAACCATGTCAAATCAAACAATCATTTTAGAGTCTCGTACTTTGTGTATAACTAAGCTTAAAAAGAAACCTAAAATAAAACGTAGATTATGGTGCAAAGAATCCAAGATTTTGGTGCAAAATAAATCTCGTCTGCCCCTGCACCCGATTTACTGGACTGCACTGCTAATTTTAATTCTCTTTTATAGGATGTTCTAAAATTGTTAATTTTTTTTCTTACATACTCTTCATTCGCATCTTTGTTTACTTCTTGGAACTTTAAAACTAGAATGTCCATTGCCTGTTTTCGGGCGTTTCTATCGTGATACGTTTTACCTTTTACTCGCTATAAGCATTCTTGTTTTTTATATAATTTTAAAAACTCTCTTAAAAAATTCGCACTAAATCAAGCCATTTCGATTTTCTATAATATGATCAAAGCAAGTGTTGTAGTTAAAAACGAATTTGAACAACGCCGCTGTATCGTGAGTGGCCGCCTTTAGGCAAGCCCCACTTTCGTTTATCGAAGATGGAGATTTTGAGCGGTGTTGCCAATATCATTCCACTAGATGTTTCTAAAATAACTACAAACTTCTAAAATAACTACAAACCATTAAGTTTATTTTTGTTATTAGTTTGGTGTAGTAGATTGGTAAATACAATGAAAAATATAGGCAAATATCCGATTTATTTAAAGATACGAAGAAGATGTAATTCTCAAAAAGATCCGCAAATTGGATTATTACACGGCGATTGGCAACATTGACTTTGAGCTGCGCTCTAGACTATGGTGCGTTCTAAAAGATGACGGATAGTTGAACGATATTTTATACAATGTCTAACACCAATGTCAAGTTTTATATTGGTCCACTATTTCAAATGAAGTTCAAACAGACATATATTAAATTGTATGATCCGTTTTAAATTCGTTCAATCTGTATACAATTGAACCAGATTAAAACCATTCTCACTATAGACCATATTATCTTTCACAATTACATTAACAAGGGCCTGTAAGTCTTGAAGCAATTCGGTTATTAGTACTGTGTCGTCTGCATATCTCAGATTGTTAATTGGGCTTCTATTAAATTTAATGTCATAATTCTGACCATCTAAACTATTGTAATGCAAGTGAAAGTAAGTGGAAGATGATTAACAGGGCGGAGAAGAGAAGACATTTAAAAATCTGCGCGAATATTACCAATAAGCTGTTTAGGCCAGCAGCTTCGTACGCATATCATTGACGATTGCCAACCTTTGAATCAATGATGGCTCTTAAAGAAGAAGATTACTGTAGAACCAAATTGACTTATGGGATTATAGTAAAACAGATAACTGTTAATTGCTTATCACAAATAAATTTTTGTATCAGTTTATTTCGATTTCTAGCGCAAAATTTTCAGTCATTCTTTATAATAAATGTTACGGTTCAATAGCCGTAACACTCAGTAATACATAAGTATACCGATGGATAAAGCTGCCATCATTTTTCACACGAACGACCAATAAATTGAGACATAAAACCATATTGAAAATAACTACTAAAATTCCAGCTCTGAAACGACATAAATTTCACGAGTGTTTTAGATCATGCCATAAAACTAGCAAATAGAGTAAATTATTGTAAAACTTAATTATTTTAAATTCAAATTTAAACAGTGTCGTCATCGTTACAAAATAAGTCTTACGGCTATATTATTGATTGTTTTTGTAAGGCGACACATTTTTTTTGTTTTTCATGTTTAGACCTTTGGTCATTATGCCAGTTACATAGGTAAATAGCTAATTAAGTTAATACTACACAGGGAAAATACACAAACAAATAAAAAACTGTGTCACTCGGGTCTCATCCAATTGTTCGTCAGAATACTTATTAGATTATATTATTTTATCCTGTTTTTTCTTCTTGTAGTGCCTCTCCGTTTCGTATGTTGGCAACCATCATGGCAATCTAGACTGCTGCCCTGAAAAGATTTGTGATTGTTGTGTTGTACTACGTACGTAGAATTTTTCAGCCATGAAATCCTTCGCCTTCCTGGTCGTCGCTTTCCTTCTACTTTTCCTTGTAAAATTAGTTGCAGCAACCCATATCTTTCCCTGTTCCTCATAATGTGGCCAAGGTATTCGATTTTGACTTTTTTATTTGGGTTAAGAGTGTTTTTTCTTTATGTATTCTTAATAAATTGTCCTGATTAGTAACATGGTCGGTATGATATCATCAGGATTCGACGATAAAGCCAAATTTCGAAAGCCTCAATTTTCTAACAGGTTGTGTCTGTGAGAGTCCACTACTCAACTCCTACAACAGTATAAAAAAGATATAACATCGTTGTAACCTGATTTTTATGGGTATTGTTAAATCATGGCATCTGAATAGCTTAGCCATTTTTGAAATGCAGATCTTGCGTTCTCTATCACATTTGATTACTAGGGAACGGTCCCAATTTTCAATGAGGTTTATACCAAGGTAGGTATATGCTTTTACTCTTTCTATTTGTCGACCGTTCACACTGATTCGTTCAAATTGGTTTTCCTTCTTAGAGATAATCAAACATTTTGTTTTCATAATGTTTAATACTCTGGGAATGCGCCAGTAAAAATATTGAAGTAATACAGAGGTTTCAAAATAGGGTACTAAGGAGTAGCGTTGATGCTCCTTGGTACGTATAAACAGCTGACTCCAGCGAGATATAAAGATGAAGACAGTAGAACAAATAACTACCAAATGTACCAGAAGACATGAACAAAATATACTTCAACATTTAAATCCGAGGCCATCCACCTCCTCAACAACACAGATAAAGAAGGAAGGCCAAAAAGAACAAAACAGTGTTATAGTGTATTTTTATGTATGAGAGAGTAATAAAACAATAAATTATGTATGCAAATCCCTAAACTGTTGATACGGGTGACTCAATGAAAAACAGATATTTGTCAACAAGTTTACAGAAGTATATAGGAAAACAATTTTAAATTGAGTATGACCACCATTTATAAAGGTTGGAGCAGAATAGAATACAATACTTGTGAGGGTTACTAATCCCTTAATAAGGTTGCCAGTGTGGGAGTGATGGAGGTTAACAGGTCTAATGAATTTGCAAGAAATGTAAGATGTTTATTTTATTGGTTATATATAACCAATAAAAGTTTAATAAGTACCTACCTATTT
The DNA here is from genome assembly GCA_918026665.1 of Diabrotica balteata. Taxonomy (NCBI): domain Eukaryota; kingdom Metazoa; phylum Arthropoda; class Insecta; order Coleoptera; family Chrysomelidae; genus Diabrotica; species Diabrotica balteata. The sequence goes on along the minus strand of OU898276.1, from coordinate 25,108,279 downwards.
GCAAAATAAAGTTTAATTCTTTAGATAAAATAAAACGTTTTATTTTATCTGAAATGAGTGCATTCCACAAAGTAAGGGTTTCAACAATCAAACATTTAATTCTTTAATTCCAGCAATCTACGACAGTAATTGACTAGATAATTACCTTCTAAACTTATTCCACAGAAAATGTGATAGTGGGATTTTCCATTTTGTAGGATGGTCCAAGTGGCGTATTTAAAATTCTTAACAGTTCACTAAAAGTAGGTACTTCAGTTGCAAGGTGCAGTTTATTGAGTATACTAGTGTTATGGAAAATTTGGAAGTGCCGTGTAAACGCCGAAAAATTGGTCCTTTAACAGTTAATGAAAAAACATTAATATTTAATTGTTTTAAATCATTTACAGACAAACGTTTATGTGAAAGTGTTGATGAGACCGTTGAGTTAGTTAGCAGTACACTTGGTGTTGGGAAATCTACGATTTACAGAGTTATTAAAGAAGAGAAATGTGGTAGTTTTCAAATGCCACGTAATGCTCCAGGGAAACCAAAATTTCAAATAGAATATCATTTTAAAGAAGGACTTCGACGGAAAGTGCATGAATTCTTCTTTAGACAAGAATTTCCAACATTGGATAAAGTTCTTGTCTCAGTTCGATATCATAAGGATTACCCAGAAATGAGTCGAAGTACGTTATGGAAACTTTTAAAAGAAATAGGCTTCCGCTGGAAAAAGAATCCCAGAAAGTCTATTTTATTAGAAAGAAGCGATATTGTCATATGGAGAAGACATTTTCTAAGAACCATAAAGGAAATGAGAAACCAAAAAAGAAAAATATTTTATCTTGATGAAACATGGATCAACGAGGGTCATACACCAAATAAATTTTGGCATGATGAAACTGTTACAAGTCAAAGGCACGCTTTTGTAAATAACCTATCTACTGGTTTAAACCCACCATCAGGAAAGGGACGCAGGCTGATAATACTACACATTGGCAGTTCAGACGGTTTTGTTGAAGGCGGTTTATTACCTTTTGAATCAACTCGTACCGGTGACTACCATGAAGATATGAACGCTGATGTCTGTCAAGAATGGTTCGAACAAATGATAGATCTTATTCCTAAGAACTGTGTAATAGTAATGGATAATGCAAGTTATCACTCCAGACTTATAGAAGGACTGCCCACAACCAAGTGGTTAAAAAAAGACTTACATAATTAGCTGAGTTCAAAAAATATTACGTACCATCCCGGATCTATAAGAAAGGAACTTTATTCGTTGTGTGCCCTTCATTAAGAAAAATTAATTGCCAAAAATCGTGAAATGACAGTACTTAGATCCCCACCAAATCATTGTGAATTAAACCCGATTGAACTGGTATGGACACAGATAAAGAGAGAAGTTTCAAGAAAAAATACCACTTTTAAAATTCATGATGTTAAACAGTTGTTTTTGGAGGCCGTAAATAATGTAAAACCTGAAAACTGGGAAAAGGCAGTAAATCACACTATTAAAGAAGAGGAAAAAATGTGGAAGCTGGACAATATTACTGATAAAATGATCGAGCCAGTTATTATAAATCTTGGTTCTGAAAGTTCATCTTCTGAATCTGATTTGGATTTGTAACAAGTAGCTGTAAGTTTTATATTAATATTTTTATTCATCTATTTAACATACCTTAGACGGTTTTAAAAACTCTTTTTCTCTTTTATAATTTTTAAAAATTAAAAAAAATGTGAATTTTTTAAAACCCTTTTTAATGTAGGCCAGTCAGTTCTAATATAGTGTGTGATAAAAGAGGTCACTTTTGTTTACATACACATAACACTTTATAACACTGAAATAATTCATTTATTTTTTACAATTATTCAAAGTAATTTTTCAATTAATCTTGAGCACGCCCATGGAGTGGTCGGAGGTACCCGTTAAAATTATGCTAATTACTCTCTCGTTCATAAAAATAAACTATAGTGAAGTGAAATTAGTTAGTTTAAAACAAGAAATGTACGAACTTAATATTCCTGCGTGAAGTGTAAATATTACAGTAAGTAATATTTACATAGAAACATTATTGGATGAAAATATAGTACTAAAAATGACAACTGTTACAATTTAGGTTAGATATATAGACAAATGGATTCAATGAGGTGACTTTTGGCCTATTCCACTACAACCTTTACAGATAAGTGGTTCTCTAATCCTTGATTATATTTTCTAATCTGGACCAACAATTCAGGTTAGAATATAACTGATGACTGATTTTCTTTACCACACTGTAGTACAAAGTATTCTCAGCTTTTTGGTATAATAAAAAAAATTAAAACGTTGTAGTGTATATAGAGATAAGTTGAATAGACTAAATTTGTTCGACGACAACTTCTCTTCCAATTTAAATGGCCTCCACTACTATACCATCTTCTCCAGGTGCTTTCCCATATTTTATCCTTTATTCATAAAAAATTTCAAAAAACTCTTACTTTTCTTTAAACAATAAGATACTTGAAGGCATTACGAAAAAAATTAGATAAAAATAGATATTTTCGTTGTCAAACAGCTTCAAGCATGGCCATTTAAAAATGACTTTTTTAAAAAATGCGTATAAGCAATTGAATCGGTGAGTGCAAGAACAGTGTAAGTCCCAAAAACGACATTTTGAACTGAGATAGCCAAAAAACGTTTAATAGGTTAACGCATCACTGGGCAAAAGAATACTGTTCTTTCGCTAAATGGAATTACGTCGTCTACGCCACTTGTAATCAGGATTCATTTAGTGGTTGACAGTTGCATTCCATTATGTTAAATTTTTGAGAGTTTTTATAAAATATACGACTGATAAAAATGATGTCTGGTACAAGTAGTAGTGATAGTGATAGTTCTCCTGAGAGAGAGAGAGATCCATTAAAAAGCGAAAGATGAAACCTGATTCTTGGAAGCAGAACAAACGAAAATATGATCTTAATGGCAATGAACACTGCCGGAAAAACTGTTAGTATGAAGACTACAGTGCCTTTCAAAGTAAGTTATTTGTTTACTTGTTTTATATTACCAAATACATACTTATGAGCAGCATATTAGGACAAGTTTGTTATTATTTGTATTAAGATTTTGAGACATTTCTTTTGGGTTTTTCGGGACAGAACTCTACCTTAACCTAAATTTTTCAGGAAAGATTATACAGTGGTGAGTGCTTTATCATCCGGCTTTTTAACGTAAGAGATAGAAAACACAGTTACCTTGTGAAATAAAAAGAGATGAAACTCCTAGAGGTGGGAAATAATCGATAGAAACCTATAATTTACATTACATTGCATTAATACTATCGATAGTCTCACACCTTTAGACGTTAGCTTCCAGCTAAATCACCTCGGTCATAATTATTATTTGTGACGTCGTATGTGTAACGTATTTCAGTGACATTTTTTAATTTCGCATAAAGTAAAAAATGATTGACCACAATAAAGCAAAAATGTGAATAAAATAAATTACTTAATAGTGATTATTTAATCTAAAGTTTTAAATTATTAACCAAAAATAATTTCTATGATTTGAGGAGTTTCATACACTCTTGTCACGGAAATAAACATCAGTCCTTCGTGGATTAGTGATAAGAATTCGACACTGCGACGCAGACGAGTAGAGTTCAAAACCCATATGTGGTTTTCTTTTCTTTTTTTTTTAATAATTTGAAATTATGCAGAGATCGTTTTGATTTGAATCACTAAATATTTATGTCAGTCGTTACTAGTATTAGAAGTGTTTAAAGTTACACGTAAATATCTTTTTGAATTTGAATTATTTTGTCCGTTTTTTCCGTTTTATAACATTGGAATAACAATAAATTGTAAATAATGAGGTTTTCGAAAACCTGTTACCTAATATGTATAATATTTTCTATTATTTTTTGATTGAGTAAAACAAAAATTTTATCCTTGGTGGGAATTGAACCCCAATCTTCTTGTCAATAGACCACGTGTCTAATAATTACACCAACTCTACATACGATAACTGTTTTCGAACAGAACCTACCTTTAGTTTAGTCAAATATTTCAGTTGAGTTATTTTTATTATTAAATAAACTTAAAGATTTATAATTTAAAATCCCTACTAATTAATGTTTTTTACTTTAATTCTTAACTTATTCAATCATTTATTCTTACATCAGAAATTATTAAAGTAAAATATTTTCGCGGTCATCCGTATAATTATGACTGAAGTCAAATAGCCACGTCTAAGAACTAGCTATATCTTATTCTTTCTCACAAAATCCATCCTCTATCCTTTCCGCTATTTTGCCGGGTTTTAAAGCGACTTGTAAACACTTAATACTATAATAACGTCTAAAGGTGTGAGACTATCGATAGTATTAATGCAATGTAATGTAAATTATAGGTTTCTATCGATTATTTCCCACCTTTACGAGTTTCATCTCTTCTTATTTCACAAGGTAACTGTATTTTCTATCTCTTACGTTAAAAAGCCGGATGATAAAGCACTCACCACTGTATATAGAATTCTATGGCGAGAAAACCAGAAGTTTTTTCTCACATCACATACTCAATATACAATTTTGCAGGTGTCACGATAGATTTACAAAAAGCGTAACCCAAGAGAAAAAGTAAGCCATATTGTCTAAGTTGTTTGAAATGAAGTCCAAGAATGAACAGGATATCCATTTAGTGGGCCTTATCGAAGCTAAACTGGTAAAACGACGCCGAAAGATCAGCCAAAGTGTCATAAAAACTGCAACATTTCAATACCATATTAGAAAAGAAGGTGAAAGAATTCCAGTTTGTAAGAAAGCTTTTCTCAGCTTGCATGCCATTTCTAAATCACGAGTATAACGTTTGAATGCGCTTTTAAAAGCTGGAAATACTCCAGTAGGCTTAAGGGGCAAGCACAATAGAGAGGTGAAACCTCCGGAATATAATGTTATGATTAAAAAACATATAGAATCTTTGCCCACCAAAACTTCCCATTGTATAAGTTCTAACGAAGTATGTAGTTTCCTTTTGGATCACATTTTAAAAAAATTTCTTCAGAAATAACTGAACTGCATTTCTGATGGGTGTCTTGGTCAGAACCGTAACAATACAATGGTCAGATTTCTGGTCATTGGTGATGATTTCCCTATCCGCGGACACTCGTTTTTAACTTGTAATCGTGATTTCAGGATAGTTAAGAGACTAATAAGGAGATCTGATCGTGTTTACCTGCCTGACGAATATTAGAATATGATTTTAAGTTGCTTATTTATAGTAAAAGTAATTTCGTTTACTATAAGCTCTATTAGACACAACGATATTCTTGACTTTAATAACTGGTGGCTCTATTTTTATAAAAAGACGTGCAAATCTCTGGAACAAAAATTTAATTTCACTGTTTCCCAATTTTAACAGTTCACATATTGCTGTGAAGCACCAGGTTATGTATCCGAGCATATAGAATGCCTTATATCCCTTAGACTTAAGTTGGTAAAGTCAAATATTAATCCTCAATTTCCTACCGACAAAGCATATACAGAACCTGAGAAGCAAATCAACGAAGCAAAGATAGCAGACATTAAAAAAATTCTCCAATATATGTCTTGAGAGGATTTAGGTTTCTATTACCATATTACCTCTTGGAAAATCATTAAGAAAAACTAGGACAGCTGTGTTTGATGATCAGTCTCATTGTTAATAAATATTTTTAAACAAGATCAATAAATGTAGTTTCAGTATTGTGTTTTTTGTAATTGAGTGAAAAAACAGTACATGTACACGATACATTTTTATAAATATCTTCTTTCTGGACTTTGTTTTAATAAATTTTATTTCGCTATTTAATAAAGCACAGAAGCTACAACCTTATAATGTATAAAATTTTGGAGATGTATATTCTTTCACTCACCGATTCAATTAGAATTTTGAAAAATTATTTGACCGATCACGCCGATCTTTCGCACAATAATTTAAAGATTTAAACAATTTCGAAGTTAATTCACTTTTTTGTTTATGGAACTATTGTAGTACATAATGCACAAAGTCTTTCTTTAAAAGATGCCATTTGAATTATTTCATTTCTAGAACATGTTTACGCACCCAATTTTGAATGACTCATCAGATGAGAAGCCCTGTTGAATAAATTTTATTTTCAACTTTTCAACAAACAAATTACGCCCAGTATTGTTTTAGTTTCAAAATGGTTTTATGCTTGGAGTATGTATATATTATTATTCTAAGATCTTTACAAAGATAAATTCTTTTAGTGATACTTCTTTTAGTAACAGATTTTAAACAGTCCGATGTATACATAGACCAGTGTCGAAGCCTTTAAAACAGGTAAAAAGTCAAAAAAAAATATAGTAGAATGAAACCTATTGGAAAAGGAAGAGAATATGCTAAAAATGGAAGAAAAAATAAATTCCACTATATCTGAGGTCGGGAAGTGGGAGGGGGTGAGTTTTTAAGGGTAAAAATCGGTTTATTGCGATTTTCGGAGAAACTACAAGTGCTGTGGAAAAAAGTTAAATAGCAAAGTTGTAGGTAACAAAAAGATCTACAACTTTTGTATTTACACTTTTTTCACATAACCTCAAAATTTTTGTGGAAAATTCAAAAAACTAAGTTTTTGATTTTTTATTTTTATCTTTTACAAAAAAAAAAACGTTTTTTTTTGCGAAATTTTGTGAAAACTATATCAAACACACTGTAATCTTTTGGAATTGAAAAATTTATTTTTTATCTGATATTGATTTAATATTGAAAAAGCACCCTAATTTTAAATCGAAAATTCACGCGTCAAAATCTCTACTTTCCATTAGTGTAAAAAAATGTACATTACTATGAGAAATATTGTCAAAAAACGCAAAAAACGAAGAAAACTCGAATCAAAAAATATTTTTTTCATCATTATGTACAATTTTGAGATATTTATTAAACTTAACACTGTAATTACTCATGTTGCGTAAGATTTTATGGTACATTGACAAATAAAAAAATAATAATTGAAATATTTTACTATAATTAACAAATAATTAAGTTAATAATGTTTATATTTGATAAGATATCTACAATATTATAAGAAAGTTATTGATTCAAATATAAATCTTGCAAAAATATCATTGCATTTCTGCATTGTTTTTCAGGTTGCGATACAACATCTGGATTTGCCAGGAAAGGAAAGAAAAGTATCGTAAATTTATTATTAGACGCTAAAAATTTGTCAAGTTTGGCTAACATTTTTTATGAAATAGATGCACATAAACAAGATATCGCAAAAAATGGATTACAATTAATAAAATCTATTTATAAGTGCAAAAATGATAAGCTAACGCTGAATCAATTACGATTTCAAAAATAGAAGGTGCAACATAACAACATTGTTACAGGGCATATTATCAGCGTCAAACATGGCTGGGCAACGAACTGACAGCAACATATTGGGGTTGGAAACAATATCAACGAGGTATTACGCCCAAATTTGATCCCGGAAATAATGCTCAAAACTATTTGCTGCAGCTGTGAAACTGGATGTAACAATTTAAAATGTGGTTGCCGAAAACATGGTTTGAAATGCAGAAATTTATGTTGAAGTTGTTTTATACATCATAAATATATATATTGTAAGATTGCCCATGACAAAAATGTAATTAAACATTAATAAACCAGCTTTTTAATTGTAAAAAAATCGTGTAGCAGTCACATTTTTTTGATGAAATTCTCTTTAAATCCTATCTTGAATATTTTTAACAGCTATTTTCACATGTCTTTTTGCAATCTTAATGTTTTGTGGATTTATAATTTTTTTTTGTTTATTAATGTATCATGAAATCTTAAGCTGCATGACTAATTACAGTATTAATTATAAGAAATATCTCAAAATTGTACACAATGATGAAAAAAAAAAAATTTCGATTTGAGTTTTTTTTGCGTTTTTTGAAAACATTGACCATAGTAATGTATAGTATTTGGTACATACTAAGGCAAGTTTTCACCAAATTTCGTGGAAAAAATTTTTTTTTTTTGTAAAAGAAAAATACAAAACCAAAAACTTAGTTTTTTGAATTTTCCACAAAAATTTTGAGGTTATGTGAAAGAAGTGTAAAAACAAAAGTTGTAGATCTTTTTGTTACCTACAACTTTGCTATTTAACTTTTTTCCATAGCACTTGTAGTTTCGCCGAAAATCGGAATAGACCGATTTTTACCATTAAAAACTCACTCCCTCCCACTTCCCGACCTCGAATGGAGTGGAATTTATTTTTTCTTCCATTTTTAGCATATTCTCTTCATTTTGCAATAGGTTTCATTCTACTATAATTTTTTTTGGTTTCAAAAATTATCGACCCTAGTCTAACAGTTATTTTATTTGTTTATATTTTAATACAAAGGCTTACATTTATAATAAATAAGATACATATTCCATATAAATACAATATGATGTTGACATGCGGAATAAATAATGGGTGTAATGGATGGGTATTTTACGAAAACAATCAACTGTCGTATCTATTGTCATCACTCATATACATATTGTTATTGTTTATTTTCGCATTACAACACAAGACACATAAAGGAGCGATAACGTGGTATTACATTTGCAACGGTCAGTAGCGCAACACTTCTACAATTTCTTTGGGTTACTTTGTGAAACTGAGAATAAAGGGATTATTAATATTGTGTTAGATGACACTACGCTATGGCTAGCTCAGATATGTACTGAGTGACTGTCCCTTTATTGATCAATAGAAATGTGTTACCTGTGTTTGAGAAATCAGCCCCGGATCAAGGATTTGATCAACGGGAAATTCGGCATTAGGATAAGTCAGGCAATGGGAAAACAAACAGAAAATGCTACGCCCTATGATCCAGCTGACAACTGACGCTATTACGGTTCTGGATCGACATGCCTGATGCTATGAGCGACCAGGCAATAAAAACAGTGGGTATCCATGATTGGAAGAGATCACCTTAAATACATTTATGACATTTAGGCTGGTTGTAGCTATTCTATTTTTGTTTATAAATTCAATTTTTTTTCTTAAGAAACTTCATCTAAATTTTTCAGAGAAACATTTATTAGAATAAGACATTTTTTATTAATATTTTTTGTATTTAATATGTAAGCAGTAGTTTTATATAAAAAACTAATTTTATTTGGTGAGTTAACAAAAAATTTTTTATTTCTAGTTCAACTTTGTAAGACATTTTGTATTTTTTAGAAGCTCTTGATAAAAATTGTAATCACAATTGAAAGCTCGAGTAAAAAATAGTCAACAAATAGCCCCTTTTATTGACTCCAACCCATCAAAAACAGTGTTATATATATTTATATATATATATATATATATATATATATATATATATATATATATATATTTATATATATATTTATATATTTATATATTTATATATTTATATATTTATATATTTATATATTTATATATTTATATATTTATATATTTATATATTTATATATTTATATATTATTCTTTCAATACAGAAATCAATATCAGATGTTTACAAAAACCAGACAGATTATACACTTTCCAGAACATTATGCTGCTCCGTCTATAAGCTGCTTAAGCTCTGCCTTGCCATAAAACTAAAGACCAAACCAGTGACTTCCAAAAAGTTTCCCAAAAATACTGTATGCCGCTAGGCCACCAACAATTGTAAATGGATTATATCTGGTGTAACTGAAATATATTGGTCTGCTAATTGTTTTGTAGACGCTGATTTTCAATGTCGAATGTGTGTTTTTGGAGCGGAACATATAAGCTTTGTTTCCCTTTTCTATTACGATTTGAATTTCTGGTTCCTATGTTCCGTCCGTGCTTAATGCAACTTCCAGATATGTAAAACTTCTACAGTTTCAATATCGTCCTCTAATTCAACTGTGCGTCTGTTTCCCCTAGCTCTTGCTGTGTTAACTTTTTGCCATTTTGAATATTTATTTACAGTCGAGTCTCTTTTGCTCTGGTCCGGTCTCTGTTTTTAATTATAAATATATTTCTGCTGCCTCCTCCGTTCTGTGAGATCTAATGCTGATGTCATCGGCATATGCGGCAATCTGTATTGATTTATTTATTAGGAGATTCTATATAAAAATCTATATGTTGTTTATATCTCATTTGTATTTTTATCCTCTTTCCCGATACCCATCCTATAATCCCCAATATTTGATAAAGCGTTTGCTTTAAGTTTCGAACATGTGTCAAAGTTTACAGTTATTCAAAGATAAAAAAATACTTACATAACCCGAAAGTGGCAGACACTGCAATCAAACTGAAACAAAAAAAAATGTATGTAAGTATATAAGCTGTTTTTCGATTACAGAGAATCAAAGAAAATTCATTAAAATCATGGACCATATGTTGCAGAAAATAATAATCCCAGTAAGTAATAATATCATCATCATCATCAACAGCTATTCCATTCATCTTCGGAGGTAAGCCTCCCCTAGGTGTGTCCATCCTAACGGCCTATAGGAGTCCCAAATTTAGGGATTTTCCAAAATCTCCCAGTTTATTGAATTACTTACCTAAACATTTCTAATTTGATGCTCAGATTTGTAAATCATTTTTGTTTTGATATTCAAAGCGTAAACACTCGTTGTGCGTAACAAAAAGGAAGATTGTGATTTTATAATGCCTAAAACAACCAGTGCTTCAACTTGGATTAAACCTTATAAAGAGCTGTCTATAGATATGGGAAAAATCTACTGTTCAGTCTGTGGCAAAATTGTAAGTATCTAATATTTTCTATTAAATATCTAATATTTCATACATACAGGGTGTTTCCAAATGACACTAACAACGTTTGACTGTAGATACTTCTCGAAAAATTGAACAAAACGATATAGTTAATGAGGGGTCAAACTTATTTACTTTTCGAGATACAGGGTGTTAAAATTAAAAAAAATTAAATTCTTTTAGTTAATAACAACAATAAGTTTAAAACCAATAAACGTATTTACTTGAAATTTAGTACTTGTAGGTTATTTTTACATGAAAAATAGCTTCCTTTAGTGAGAAAAAATTGTCCATGGTACAATACAATGGTGTGTATTTAGAAAAATTTTTCACCTTTACTTTTTTTTTATGAAGTCAGCTATTCTAAAACACAATTATTTTTATTGTAATTGAATTAACAAAAAAAAACTTTTGTTGAATTTTAAAATAAGTTATATGATGTACTAATGGTTAGTAACAAAAACTAATTTGTGGATTAATACTGCATTTAAAACACTTAGCGAGTGTTTTTTTTTCCAAACCAGTTATTTGATTAACCAGAAACACCTTGTAAAGGTTGGGTTAAAATACAGGTTTTTATTTTTATTTATAGATAGCATGTGAGAAGAAATTTCAGATAGACCAACATGTGAGAACTGCTTCACACATTGCAAAAAAAGGAAAAATAGGAGGAAAACATCAAACTTCAATGGCTAAATGTTTCCAATCTACTTCAAAAAAATTAGATGAGCAAGAAACTTTTAATGAAGACTTGTGTCGCGCATTAGTGTCTGCAAACATACCGCTTTCAAAATTAACAAATGTAAATTTTAGTTCGTTTCTAAAAAAATATTGCAAACTTAATGTTCCAAGTGATCGGTCTCTAAGAAGAAATAATGTCAACGGGCTATACTCGTCGGTGTTAAATAATATTAAGGAAGAAATTGCAGATAATTATTTTTACATATCTGTAGACGAAACCACTGATTCCTCAGGAAAGTATATTGCTCATTTATTGATTGGTGTTCTTAAAGAAGATACCTTACCAAAATCTCATCTTATTTCATGAAAGCAGCTTGAGAAAACAAATGCTTTAACAATTTCGCGTTTTATACAAGAAACATTAGCAACTTTTTTTCTTCCGACAACTATTCCTTCTAATAAATTACTGCTTATTTTTTCGGATGCTGCTCCTTATATGGTGAAAGCAGGACAAAATTTAAACATATTTTTCCCAGATTTAATACATGTTACTTGTGTAGCGCATGGATTAAATAGAGTTGCAAAGGAAATACGAAAAAAGTTTCCTCTTGTAAATACCATGATATCCAGTGTCAAAAAAGTATTTCTTAAATCTCCTATAAGAATTCAACTTTATAAAGAAATGCTACCTAACATTCCTCTTCCACCACAACCTATTTTAACGCGATGGGGAACATGGTTAGAAGCAGCTAATTTTTATGCAGATCATTTTGTTAAAATAAAGAACATAATTGATACGTTAACAGATGAAAGTTCCCAATCTCTTTTGGATTCTAAACAAACTTTTCAGAGTAACTTGCTTCAACAAGAACTTTCATTTATAAAATCAAATTTTAGTTTTGTTCAAAAAACAATTACTCAGTTAGAATCACCAAAACTGTCATTGTTCGAAAGTACAGCATTAATAAAAGAATTTGCGTCATGTTGTCGGAACGTTAGAGGTAATATTGGAAAAGATATTTTAAAAAAAATTGAAGCTACTATGGAAAAAAATAAAGGTTACCATATTCTTTCTGAAGTAGTCAGTGTTCTAGCTGGAAATATTTCGGAAACAATTAATTTAGAACCAAATGTTTTAGTTAGTTTGAAAAATGCTCCCGTTACATCAGTTGATGTTGAACGAAGTTTTTCCATATATAAATATATGTACTCAGACAGAAGCCACAAGTTTTTGTTAGAAAATTTTGAACACCACTTGGTCATTTATTGTTACCATAATTCTAAATAAGTTTATTCATACTTAAAAATGATGTAGTTACTTAAAATAAATGTAAATCTTAATGAATAATAGGAAATATTTAGTTAAGTATGTACACTTTTTTTTTAAATAAAATTGTTACTATTTTACGATTTTTTTATTTATTTGTATGCATATTTTGTAAATTATTTGCATATTTTCGGGTAAACACGTGCATATTTTCTACATTTTTATTTGCATATTTGCCGAAGTCTACTAATCACTCACCGAAAACAAACCGAACTATTCCTTTCTACTATGACAGACTATAAAACCTAGTGTATCCACCAAACACTCACGAACAACGAATCCCTTTGAAGTACCGACAGCTCACGGAATTGTGCCAAACAATTGCAAACGTTTGCAATTGTTTGGGAAGGTTCTGAAATCTGTCTACACAAACCAAATAAAATTGTTTGCTAACAGTAGTTGCAATAATTTGCAAACATTTTGCGCGCTTGGTAAAAATGCACCTTAATATTTCAAAATGTTTCAAAAGTTTTTTTTTTGGCAAAAATATTAATTAGTAGAGGGACGACCTAAATAGGTATTGTTGCACCGTTGCAAGCTAGTGGTGTACATTCAATTCTTGGTGTCAATAAATAACAGTATCAATACCTTGTTAATTTATATCCATAACCAGCCAACAAGGAAATGACATTTCGCAAAGGACAAAAACAAACGTGCAGAGTACCAATTAGCAACGTAAACATGGCTACAGTTTAATTACGACTGAAAAGAATACTTACATTCAACAAAAACAATGACGTCATGATTGGTAATGGATTTCTGAAAGGAGCAAATCACCTAGTTCGTAGCCTTCAATTACTCGGTGCGGAATAGACGATAGACGACCCACGCAAATTAGATAAATTAGCTAGTCTAAAGTGGCTATTGCAGTAATTACTGCATAGAGCCAGTGAAGGGGAAAGTTTGATTCATATAGGGAAAGTAACATCTAATGTAGGCTGTAGACTTAAGTGGTTATATTCTTGATCCAATTGGCAAAATTGAACTTTTTGTCCAAGAAAGATTAAGGATTATAACTTACAACACAAAAATAATTTCATCTTCTTTTCATAATACATATTATGTATTTATTATATTGTAAAGTCCTTTTCCATCATATTGATAGTACATTATGTATGCAAATCCTCAACAGGTCAAAAAACCATAGGCGTCACCCTATACTTGTTTTGAAATAAATAAAAAAAATTAATATTTTAAGAAGCCGTCAACAATTCATTATCTTTTAAAAAATCTTCTATAAAATAAGTGTCCACTAATCTCACTATACCTTTTTTTGTGCGTAAAAAACGTCGGTATATAGGCCACACGAGTATTGTTAATTCTATACGGGTGATTAACGAGAGAATTCAATGTTTCACGAAATAAATTAATGTAAACAGTAATTTAAAGGTGATCAATTATGATTATCAATGATTATTCATTATAATCAATAAGCAAGTTAGTTAGCTATAGTTAGTTAATTAGCTATATACAAAATATTACAAAAAACTTATCTAAGGTTACATTCAGCAATATTCCTTAGGCTCTAATACATTATAGTACTACGAGCTAATGTGTACACTTTAGCCGCACTTTGCTCTGCTTTTTCACTTTCACTCACTTATAGCACTAACTCAAACTTTTTCGTTCTCTGTCTTCTTATTTGGTTGGCGTTGTCTAGGAGTTTGATGGCCTCGACATTCACGTGGTTGGAGAGCCTTTGTTTATGACTCTCGGCAAACTTACTTATTGTCTGGATAACCGTATCCAACTGTAGGTATCGATGAAGATACCATGGAGCGTTAACGATGTTCCTTAATACTTTATTCTGATATCGTTGTATATATTGGACGTTACTTTCTTTTGTACAGTCCAATAGCTGTATCCCGTATATCCATATCGGTTTAAGGACTTGCTTATATAATAACAATTTGATATAAGTAAACAGAGTGGATTTTTTCCCATCAGCCAGTACATTTTTCTAAACTTAATTTCTAATTCCTCCTTTTCTTTTCTTAATATGTGCTTTCCAACGTAGCTTGGAATCTAATGTCATACCCAAATGTTTTGCCGTATTTGCATAAGGTATTTGGTTTCTATTTATACTAACTGGGATATGTTGTTCTCTTTTGTTAGTAAATTTTTTTTTACTAAAGGCACCGAAGTGTACTTACATTAAAATCTGGTCAGTAAGACCATTTATCAATTTGTTTCTAACTTAAATTACTAATACTAGTATCTTTCCTATTATTTCTAATAACTAGCATTAAATTTAGCATGCATACTCGCACAACACTTTGCTCTGCTTTTCACTCACTCACTATACCAGTTCAAAAGGCTTTGTCCTTTTAAGCCTTCTCTCTAGGATCGTATTGTCGAGGAGCTGGATAGCCTCGACGTTTACATGATGATGGAGTCGTTGTTCATGGCTCCCTGCAAATTTACGTACCAAGGCGCATCTACGATGTTCCTCAGCACTTTATTCTGGAATACCTGGATTACTTTGATGTTACTAAGCTTGGCACAGCCCCAGAGTTGGCAGCTATAGGTCCATACTGGCCTCAGTATTTGTTTATAGATTAGGAGTTTATTATTTATAGATAGAGAGGAATGCCTTCCCATCAACCAATACATTTTCTTGTAGCGGATGCCTAGTTCTTCTCTTTTCTTCTTCACGTGAGCTTTCCAGCGAAGCTTCGCATCAAGAGTGATCCCAAGTACTTTGCTGATGTTGCAATAGGCACTTGGATATCATTTATTCTAATTGGAATATTATTAATTTTCTTATTGGTAAAATTTATATGGACTGATTTATTCTCATTCAGCTTAATTTTCCATTTTTTGGTCCACTCATGGATTTTATTTATTGAATTTTGTGGTTTTTCCGTAGCTTCTTCGACGGTGTCACCTACTGCTAAGGCAGCAGTGTCATCTGCGAAGGTAGCTATAGTGTCGTCTTCTAGTTCAGGTACATCACACGTGTATATTAGGTATAGGACTGGACCCAATACACTCTCTTGTGGAACATCTGCTTCAATATCCTTGAGATCAGTGTATGCATCTTCTTGTTTAACTCTAAAATGTCTGTTCGCTAGATATGATTGTAATATATTTGAATATTTTTTAGACATGAATGATTTAAGTTTATGTATCAAACCCTTATGCCAGACTTTATCAAACGCCTGTGCCACATCTAGGAAGGTTGCAGAACAGACTTTTCTTTTCTCTAATGATCTTTCAATTATAGCAGTTATTCTATGCACCTGATTGATTTTGTTTGACATTGAAATTGACATGAACAGATTTTGTTTCATTCAATTTGATACGCCATCGCCTGGTCCAGATGTTAATTTGTTCAACATTTGTTCAACAAATTAATTGAATTAATTGAACAAATCTACAAATATGATTGATAATCAAACGATAACCTTTACAAGTTCCAAATTTAGTATAAATATTAGGAATATTCATCAAATGCCTTACTTCATAAATATATGAGACTTTGAGACATTGAGTATTCCTTATTTACATTTACACCCGAGCTAAAATTGACACGTACAAATATTTTTCTTTTACAAAAAATGGGCGTGAATAGAATTTTTTGCACCTGAGTGTAGATAAATAGAGATATATGATACTTAAATCACAAATATCCGAAGCGTTAGTTCCATCACACTGTTCCGTATAGTAGTGTTTATTATTGTCAGTCAAGCTGATCGATAATACATTATTATTATTTTTCAATAAAATAGGATTTTCCTATTTCCGACGAATACAAACAAACGTCTCCAGTTATCCCGACGCAGTTGTATAACATACAATACCGTTGCATACAAATTGTTTTCCTAAAACTTGATACAATCATTACCATATTCACGAAGCCCTGTCGATTGAATACTAATATTATTTTTTCCAGGTCGATGACCACTCGCTATTTTTACTTGGGACGAACAAATCTCAGCTTTGGATTATCGTAAAGAATCCATACAAGATCAGGCAAGTTTTATATTACTCGAAAAATAAACTACGTAATAGATACTGTGGTTCTGATTAAAATTAAAGAAGATGGTATGGATTAAAGTGATTTTTATTTAGTTTGGACGCATTGTGCCCTATAAAAGTCGTTCCAATTCATTATTGTGAATATTACTTAGATATCTATAGTAGAAGCCACAGTTAGAATGCAATGCAGGTAAGATAGACAACGTATTTCTTACGGGAAAATGACCGAGCAAGTTGCCGGTTTGGCCCGACCGGTGTATTAGTACCAGATTTAAGAATCATAGCACTGAAATATACGCGCACACAACAATTGCCTACGGTTGTGTAAAAGACTATCATTATTTTTTCAACTAAAGCATGATTCAATTATCGATGTATAGATAAGAAAGTTACATTGTCGAACTAAACAATAATATGAAGAAAAATACTATAAAAAAAGTAAAAGATATCAAAAACTTATTGTCCCTAGCTTATCTGCATTTATCAATTTTCAATAGCTTCCATTGTTAACACATTCTTTGGGAAATAAAGATCATTATATTATAGTTATTACGAGAAGGGAATTATTTTTAATCCCCATGGTCTACTTAAAACAAACATGTCTATTTGTCGATTTGGGTATCTGTCGTGAATTACAACCAAGGTATTGTAGCGTTTTATATTTAATGAGTATATAAAAGATTTTTATAATACGTCCCTGTTCGTTTATCTTGTCAGTACGCATAAAGATTGCCATACAATCTGTGTTTGTCTTTTACGAAAATCTTAAATGCGTAAATAACGCTGGAAATATTTTTTCTCTGTGTGTACTTTCAAATCCCATAACCTTTTGTTACAACGTCAGGTAGAACTCCGGTTTAAAAATACGTGCTATTTTGTTAATTTGTGTT
This sequence comes from Diabrotica balteata, assembly GCA_918026665.1. Taxonomy (NCBI): domain Eukaryota; kingdom Metazoa; phylum Arthropoda; class Insecta; order Coleoptera; family Chrysomelidae; genus Diabrotica; species Diabrotica balteata. Next base: position 25,090,683 of record OU898276.1, on the reverse strand, counting down.
ATATTATATCTATTTCGACAAGTTTTTTTGTATATAAAGGGATTATAATTTATGATGCCCTCTAATAAAAAAAGAGGTTTTATTTGTCTTTCATCGTTAGGAACGATTAACAAGGGGAAGATTGTTTGTTTTAAGTTTGTGAACGACAGGCTATCTGTAAGAGGGAAGGGAAATTATTTGGCTTTGAATTTGTAAAATGTAACACGGATGAGGAGTCGAGATTTAAGTTCCAAGCAGGGCAGACGTATTACAATGTAAGTGGAAGAACAGATTTGAAACGGTGGTAGACGCTTTTGCGGATATAGGTATAATGCTGGGGCAATTGTGAATCGAAGAGTCGATTCAATTTTTTAGTAATGTCTTAAGACCAGTTAAAGTGATGATACTCTTTGCTTTGCCTAAGCAGCTTTGTCAGAGTGGTCATTGGATTTGAATGGAAACTGGCAATTTTTGAGAAGTATGGTATAGAATGTCCTCGTAAGTCAGCTTGATTCCTCCACCAAGTTCCTGTTTAGATCGTTCTTGCCTGAGTACGGAAATAGTTTCCTGTTTTTTATTTTGAAAATCTGTCCAAGTAGCTTCCCAGAGATGTAGCAAGTTCTTCCTTTTCAAAGTTAAGTGAAACATGTGAGAAATAAGGTAACTTTTAATATATTAATTTTTTTCCAAGTTATAAAGTAGTAGACAGTAGACAGCTAAAACATGACAACTATATGTTTGTGCGTCACAGTGTTGCCACAGTTTTTTGTATAAAGTATAGGAGTTTTTAAAATAGAAAGATACTTTGACGAAATTGTATATAATGTTTTAAAAAACTTATACAGAAGTAAAATAATTCACACTTGTATTTAGGTATATACCTACTTAGGTAAATGTGAAGTGTTTTACTTCTGTATAAGTTTTTTAAACGATGGCGTACAGCCAACTACTGGGATTTTCCCATTAATTTTTATATAATGTTTTGTTATGAGAAGCCACAATTTTTGAAGTCATATTAAAAAACATTCATAAAATAGTATTTTTTACTTTAAATATAGCTATGTATTTAGTGTATTCTTATGTTTAACCTAATTTTTTTATTTTCATTTAACTTTACTTTATTCTGTAGTTTTTAAAGTTTCTAAACTATTAATTTTAATGGTTTTTATTATATAAGTATTTTAAATGTAAGATATAATTTTATTTTATAGTATTTATGGGTATAATTTTAAGGCTTTTAATTATATATGTATTTTTCAATTTTAAATTTTCATTTCATATATATATATAAATCTTGCCCATAATTTTATATATGAGAGTGGGAAATAATTGAGTATATGTCAACACTGACATATATTAAGCTTACATTTATAACGTCAAACATATCTATAGGTTATGTTCATTGTACGAAAATTAAATTTAACCCAAACAACACAAATTACTACTGGCAGCACTACTGACCTACACCGTTCACACGGCACCAATTGTCACGACAATTGAGATTTCGAGTGGTGGAGAGGCTCACTTGGCGCAGCTCATTGTCCTCAGTCTACTCCCGGAGACAACTGAATTTTGGTCCAATTGTGAGGGCAATTGGCAAGGCAATTGGCCTGAAGTGTTTAGACGAAGACAATAATTCCATGCCAGTCAGTTGTCTACTGACAATTGTCTCGCCAATTGTCATCGTGAAAACGCGACTTTAATGCTCATTGGAATTTAGTACTGTACTTACAGTACATTTCAGTTATGCTCTTCTTATGTATTTTATGTATATATATTTATAGTGTCGTATAGGGTAAACTACTACAATCATTTATTTTAACCAACAAGTTGGTTACTTACTTTTTAAAGTTTAGTTTGAGTTACCTATTGTAGCAAAGAATTTTTGTGTTGTGCTAGTAAAAAAAACTAAACATGGTGAAGTATTGTATTGTTCCGTTGTGTACAAATCGTGGAAAAATTACAAAAAGGATGATAATAGTAAGTTGTCAGGAAGCAAACAATAATAGTATTTAACATTTGTTTCTGAAAATATGTGTAATAAATATTATGTAATTAGTTTATAACTGTTTTATCTTAAACAACAAATAAATATACTTATATCTAGAAAAAATTGTGCATCTTTTATATATTCTTATTTTCCAGTAAATTGTAATTAGTAACGAAATAGCCAGCAAGAGACGCTAAAGGGTATGTATGTAAGGGGTGTCCATTCGAATTTGCCATCAAAAGATGATTAGTATTGAACCCAGCCGCAAGGGGTCCTAATGAACGAAATTTATACATTGAGTTTCCTATCTATTTCAACTATTATATTATTTATCTATGGATAGAAACTTAATACAAAGTATAGTTAGCGAAGATAACACCGCACAGTGATGACAAATACAATAGAGAGTTTTTAGGCCCTCTATTTTTTGATATACGTTAAATGTAAAACGATATACTTGTCATACGCATGGAGTAAGAAATAAGGGATAACGTTTTTACTTAAAATCGTTTTTGAATCCTTTCAGAAATTACGCTAACACAAATTAACGTTAATTGACATTTGACAGATGTAACCTGTAAAACGGCAGTTCTATAATCTATTTTATTTGAATTATTTGTCATAATGGAGAAAAACATTAAAAATATATTAAGACAATGAAAACGAGGGCAAAACTAATAGATCACAATTTGATCAGAGGCTTAATTCTTCACAATATTTTTGATACTGTAATTCCTGTTGCATCAAGACCACATTTTGTGTTGGAAGACAAATATGCCGAATTAAATTTTCGATTTAAGAAAAGGGATATTCCTCGACTAACTCGGTCTATATGTATTCCAAATCATATGACATTCAGCTGTTAATATAAGCTCCCGTACTAATGTAATATTCAAGATATAAGAAAAAGAAGAATTAAGTTTTTTAAGGTTATGTCCAGGGCCTGGAATCTTATATGAATGACTTGGTTCATTCCCCCATCACTTTGACCCCAGCGAGTTAATAAAGAGAAATGACGCCTATCTCTCTCACGAAGACTTTAACCAATCATAAACCAAATAAAATAATCAAACGAAGCAATGTCAATTCTGTCAATCCAAATTAATGACAGATCTTCCGTTTGTTTACAAGTTTTCAATTTTATTTTATTATCTTTAACTTTCGTTTGCATTTATTCTTAGTAATTTTAATTTAAATTTGGTTACTTAATTTTTAAAGTTTATTTTGAGTTACCTATTGTAGCAAAGAATTTTTGTGTTGTGCTAGTAACAAAACTAAACATGGTGAATTATTGTATTGTTCGTTGTGTACAAATCATGGAAAAATTACAAAAAGAATGATAGTAAGTTGTCAGGAAGCAAAAAATAATAGTATTTAACTTCTGCAAATATGTGTAATAAATATTATGTAATTATTTTATAACTGTTTTATCTTAAACAACAAATAAATATACGTATATCTAGAAAAAATTGTGCATCTTATATCCTTATTTTCCAATAAATTTTAATTAGTAACGAAATAGCCCACAAGAGGCGCTAAAGGGTATGTATGTAAGGGGTGTTCATTCGAATTTGCCGCCAAAAGATGATTAGTATTGACCCCAGCCGCAAGGGGCCTAATGAACGAAATTTATACATTGAGTTGCCTATCTATTTCTACTATTATATTATTTATCTATGGTTATGTCATTGTTCTCTAATATGTAATAACGGTTACACATGTTTAATTAATATTTTCAGTTTTCTCAGGCTAATAATTATTGTTTAATAAACTTTTACAATTCGACAGTATAGTTATTTTATTTATCAGGTTATGGTTGCCCAGACACGGTATTACGAAATTTGAAAACTAGCCTGTCGTTCACACCGGTGCGTGGTAAAATATATACGTCCATGTGGTAAAAGTTGTTTCACGTTTAAGTCGTGAGTTTCCCGTGTTTATTTTTCGTTACGTTCGAGTCGTACAATTATAAAATAAACATTTAGTGAAGTGCAAAAATGGCCTCAGCTGTGAAAATTGATTCTGGGAATATTACTAAATTTGATGGGTCAAATTTTCAACTATGGAAATTTAGTGTGACCATTTTGTTTAAAGCAGAGAAGCTGCTACCAATTGTGAATGGGACAGTTAGAGAACCAGAAGACCACACTAGCAGTGACTGGAGAGAATGGGATGACAAAAATTCAAAAGCACAGGTAATTTTGTTATCTACTATATGTCAAGATCAAATACAACATTTGATAAATTGCGAAAATGCTTCAGAAATGTGGTCAAGACTGATCACAATACACGAACAAAAGACAGAAATATCTAGAGAGTTGCTATGGCAAAAATTTTATGAATATAAAATGCATGAGAATGCAAAAGTTGCAGAGCATATATCAACAATAGAATTATTAGTTAGACAGTTAAAAGATGTTAAAGAAACTATTAGTAATAGTGCTGTTTGTTCCAAAGTAATTAATAGTTTGCCTCCTAGATTTAATGCCTTTCGTACAGCCTGGGACTCTGTAGCTAGTGATCAGCAAACTTTTGAAAATTTAGCAGCAAGATTGCTTAAAGAAGAAACTAGAATGAATAATGATGACTCTGAAATATCTCGTCTTGCTTTACAAGTAGAGGCTTTACAAAGTAAACTGGAAGCCACCAGTAAAAAGAAAACAAATATACAGGACTTAAAGAAGAATTCCACCTGTAATTATTGTAAACGCAAGGGACATTGGGTTAGAGAGTGTAGAAAGAGAATACATGATTCCAAAAATGAAGATAAAAACAAGTCATCAGCAAGTAATATAGCATCAAGTTCAGCTTATATATGTGATATTTCTTCCATGTACTTGTCAACCTCCAGTGTAAATAAAAGTGAGTGGATATGTGATTCAGGAGCAAGCCTACACATGACTGGTGAAAAATTGTTGTTTTCAAAATTAGAATCTCTATCTGAACCTATGTTTGTTAGAATAGCAAACGACAAGCTGATTCCTGCAGAAGGTAAAGGTGTTATTGAAATACAGGCATTTGTCCAAGGTGAGTGGTATGATCGTACTATAAATAATGTCCTATACATTCCTGAACTTAGTCACAGCTTATTTTCAGTGGGAGCTATGACAGATAAAAACTTTACCTATCATTCTCATAAAAACAGGTGTCAATTTCTAGAGCCAAATGGAAACATTTCATGTGTTGGAGTACGTAGAGATAATCTGTGGATCATGAAATTTAGAGTTAAGCCTATTGTAGAATGTAATTTAGCTTGCAAATCATCAATAAAGTTATGGCATGATCGCCTAGGGCATATCAACTTCACTACAATTAAGAAAACAGCTAATTTGGTTGACAATATGAGAGTTGACAACAAAGAAGAATTTTTCTGTGAGACATGCCAGTATGGGAAGCAGTCAAGAAAGACCCATAAAAGTCTTACAAGAAGCAGATCAGACAAACCAGGTGAAATGATTCACACAGATGTATGTGGACCAGTAAACATTTCTTCTCCAAGTGGATCAAAATATTTTGTTTTATTTAAGGATGATTGTAGTGGTTACTGCAGTGTTTATTTTCTAAAGCACAAGTCAGATGTTCTTAATAAGTTTAAAGATTTTAAAATACTGATTGAAAATCAAACTGGCAATAAGATTAAGATTTTAAGAAGTGACCAAGGTAAAGGAGAATATATCAATAATGACTTTCAGGACTTTATCAGGAAGAATGGAATATTACATGAATGTTCAGCTCCTTATACACCTCAACAAAATGGCCGCAGTGAGAGGCAGTTACGGACAATTGTTGAAAGTGCAAGAACTATGCTTATCAACAAAAATGTGTCACAAGAATTGTGGACCGAAGCTGTAAATACTGCTGTATATGTTCTTAATCGAACAGCTTCAAGTCAAGTGCAAAACATGACTCCATATGAAAAGTGGTTTGGGAGAAAACCAGATTTAAAGCACATCAGAGTTTTTGGCAGTACAGCTTACATGTTGATACCATCACAGTTTCGTAAGAAGTTTGACTCAAAATCGAGAAAATTATTGTTCGTTGGATATGATGGATATTCATCAAATTATAGACTTTGGGATTGTGAGAAAAGAAGAATTGAAGTGAGCTGCAATGTAAATTTTAATGAAGATGAAACAATTAAAAATAAGAAAGAAATTTTTACATTAAAATTTGAACTCTTAGATGATAATGAAGAAAGAGACAATGATGATATGTATGCTATTCAAGAAAGTGACAATGAAGAGAGTTTAGACATGTCACAAGGTAGTAGGTCTCAAGCAACAGGTCATGATGATGAGGATTTTGATTGTAATCCGTTCTATGATGCCAATGATGATAATTTTAATGATAGACAGCTACGGAACAGAAATACACTGTCTAAGCCTGACTATTATGGTGTAGCAAACTACTGTGACATAGTTGAACCCATAAGTTATGAAAGTGCAATAAAGTGTGAGGACTCTAGCAAGTGGCAACAAGCAATGCAGGAGGAAATAGATGCCCTCAAGTTTAATAACACATGGAACTTGGTGAAATTGCCCAATGGTGCAAAAGTGATAGACAATAAGTGGGTTTATCGTGTTAAGACTGACTCAGACGATAATCCTGTTCGTTATAAAGCACGTCTGGTTGCACGCGGTTTTATGCAAGAACGTGGAATAGACTATGAAGACACTTTCGCGCCGGTTGTGCGGTATGACTCAGTGCGGATTTTGTTATCGTTAGCAGTGGAAAAGGACCTTAGACTTGCTAATTTTGATGTACAGACTGCATTCCTATATGGTGACCTACCAGAGTGTGTGTACATGAAGCAGCCAACTGGTTTTGAAAGTAAGAAGTCACACAACTTAGTGTGTAAATTGAATAAAAGCTTATATGGACTTAAGCAATCACCAAGATGCTGGAACCAGAAGTTTGTATCCTTTCTTAATAAATTTGACTTTAGACAATTAAAAAGTGATCAATGTGTTTTTGTTGGTAATTTTGCAAATTCTGAAACTTATTTAGCAATTTATGTTGATGATGGACTTGTCATGTCAAAATCAGAAAGAGCTATTAATGAACTTTTAGAAACTTTAAAGCAAATATTTAAAATAACTGTAAATTTAAATAGTAAATTACATTTTGTTGGACTTGAGATTGAACAAGATCTTAGTGCAGGTACAATTGCTATTCATCAACATAATTATATAGAAAAACTTCTTGTTAAATTTAATATGACTAATGCTAACCCATTAAAGATTCCTGCAGAGCCTAGTGTACCTTTGTCTAAAGGAAATATTTTAAATTGTAATAAATCTTTGCCATATCGTGAGGCTGTTGGTTCACTAATCTTTCTGGCAACCACCAGTCGCCCAGATATTACATTTGCAGTTAATCAGGTGAGCAGATTCTTTAATGCTTGGAGTGATGAACATTGGAAAGCAGTAAAACGAATTTTTAGATATCTAAAATATACTGCTCATTATAAAATTGTGCACAGAAAAACTACACAAATCAAGGTAATAGGCTACACTGATGCAGACTATGCTGGCTGCCTGGATACAAGAAGAGCCAAAAACAAAACATAGTGGCACAGTCAACTACAGAGGCCGAATATGTGTCCTTGGCTTTTGGTGTTAGAGAAGCTTTATGGCTTAGAAATTTTTTAAAAGAGATTGGAATTGATGTCTCACCTGTCAACATCTTTGTTGATAATCAATCTGCCATTAAGCTAACACAGGCACAACAATTTCATAGCAGAACAAAGCATATTGATATTAAGGTTCACTTTGTTCGAGATGAATGTGAAAACAAGAATATCTGTGTAAGCTATGTCAATACAAGTAATCAGTTAGCGGACTTGTTTACAAAAGCATTGTCAACGACAGTTTTTAACAATTTATTGAATAAGTTAAATTTGTCAATTTAAATTATGTATTTGTTAATTTGTATTAGATCTTTGCTTTCATGTCTTTTGTATTAGGTCTTTGTATTCAAATCTTGAATAAGTGGGAGTGTTAATATAAGCTCCCGTACTAATGTAATATTCAAGATATAAGAAAAAGAAGAATTAAGTTTTTTAAGGTTATGTCATTGTTCTCTAATATGTAATAACGGTTACACATGTTTAATTAATATTTTCAGTTTTCTCAGGCTAATAATTATTGTTTAATAAACTTTTACAATTCGACAGTATAGTTATTTTATTTATCATCAGCTCATATAACTTTTTTTTTCGTTTTTTTTTATGATTTAGATATCTGGCATTTGAGAAAATTACAAATACGTAATTCCTTAATGACGTGACCACAGAATAATAAACAGTCAGAATGCCCACTCTCAGATGCCGCCTTTGAAGTTTTTCAGCACGCGCGCCATGTTCTAGAAAGAAAACCAGAACACAGACTCGAATTGAGAATCACATTAAATTTGGTGTAATGGGTCTTTATCGACATATGATTTGTAAGGTTATGTAATTGTTTATATTTATGTTTAATTATATTATATTTAATTATAGTATATTTAATTATATTATATTTATGTTATTATATTTAACAATGTTAAAATAATTGCATAGTATGTCTATGATTGCTGTAAGTCAATTAAACCAGGTTAATTTTTCTATGAACACCACACAAATTTTCACTGAACATTACTGGTTCCCTCTAAAACATGGCGGAACGTCTGCGCAGACGAGATGCGCGTACTTACTTTTCTATGGAGAGTGGGCATTCTGATTGTTTATTATTCTGTGACGTGACGTTATTTTTCTGTTAATGCGCCTGAGCAGAATAACGTATAACGTTTAACGTTACTGAAATAAGACGCTTAAAAACTCTAATAATGACGATCGAACTGAATTAAAGACTGACCTTTAGATTCTTTAAATTATTTTGCTGTTGTATTTTTTAGTCTAAAGCAATGACGTATAATATATAGACTACGCAGTCCCCTATTCTCGCTATAGAATCAAGTGTCCGAAAGATCTCGGCTCAAGGTTGAAGGTATGTTTATCACAACAGCGGCGTGCTCATTTATATGTTAATGACAATAATTATTTTTTTAATTAAAATTAAATATTTATGATTTCTTTTTGTTCCCGTTTATAAGAGAAATAATTATTTTGATAAAATAGGATGGCATTTTACTAAAATAGTAAGTAAATAACTCTCAACAATTTAAAATAAAATTTGCTTGTCACACAAAATGGAGAAAATGTTTTCATACGTCCATGATGTTTTAAACACAAGATCAACTTCGTGATGCTTCGTAAGAAATCATGAACTTCGTGCATCTTCGTATCAAAACAATAAACAATAACAAAGGTATTCATGTTTTGGACACTTTTTAAAGCGTTCACCGAGTCTATATATTATACGTCATTGGTCTAAAGTCTAGTCAAAGAAATGATGGCGCTGGTTCCCTTTAAGATGTAAATGTACATTCTGTCATTTGTCATATCATTACACTCACCGTATTCTTGCTCTTTTCAGCAATCAGTCGATTCTTCCGAACAAACTCGTCTTTTTTTCCATATATATTTTTCTTAGATCTCTCTTACGCAACTTCGTAGTGAACTTGAACTAAATTGTGACAATTTTATTGAAAGTCATACATTTATCTGTCTCAACACCGTCTAGTATGTTGTTTTAAACCATGTTTTAAACAGAAAGCGAGACATCAATTAAGCAACTGAAGTGGAGTGAATGCTTCGATTTCTATTTCACACAAGCTGATAGTAGCGATGATAAAAATAAAAGTTGTAACGCCGTATTAAGTTCGAGTGACAATAACCCATAAAGATTATGTGATGGCTTGCTATTTATAACCTCAGGAATTCACTTTCGATTTTAATTATGTGGTATATGTAATTCGTTCAATTGCTTGTTCATTTGAGTATTATTAGGTGTTGATTTGCCGCCCAAACCAAATATGTAATTAATGTAGATAGTTATATAAGGTGATTCATAAATAATAAGCACTGTACACTTTATAGCTACCGAAATGTAAAACAAATGAGAAAAAGGAGGCAGCTCAAAAAGAATATACGCATAAGTATATTGAACTAGAAATTTCAAATTTTGTAAATGACTAAGATTAGTTCTTTTTCTTATTATGTTTGTAAATTTGGTTATTCTTTATTATTTTTTATATCTGCTACTCTTCGATAATTTTGCTCTAAATGTTAGAACTCTTTTTCTTGTATGTTTCCCTTCCTGGTTGAAAGTTTCAAATTGTCACTGTTTGCCTTTTCCTTCTTGACCCTAGAATCACAAGGTGATTCTTTGAGAATTCAATCCTAAAAATATTTTTCAAAATAAAAAAGATTTAAATCTCTTAAACTTATTTTTTTGTTAAAAAATGTATCAAATAATTTGATTTCTAATCAGAAAATGATTTTGTTAGGTAACAATAAGCACAACTAATATACAGAGTGAGGCAAAATATAAAACCACTTATATTTGACGTATACTTTTTAGGATGTCAAAAGTAAATAAAAAAACAAGTTATGAGTTAAATAGTTTATTCTTATCTATACTATTTACAACCTCCACAAATACTAAATTTGTGTTCTGCATACATATTTTCATATTTTTTTCACAGTAAACACAAATATGGCCGCCTTTTCTATCGTTGCGTCTTGGACAGAAATAGCATCGACGAATTCTTTCTGGAGATTTACAGTGGGTTTTCGGCTGGATATCCTAAATAATCACAGATAGATTCACATAATTTTTTTGAAAGCGGTGTATTATTAATTCTTTGTTGCATATGATCTGGCACTAATGCTTCAGCTAAGGACTTTATTTTTCAGTGAGTCAGGAAAAAAAGTTGCCAAATTCTTTTATGTTAGTTGTATTGTAAATAGAAAATATTCCATGGTCAAAAAATATGTTTAAGTGAAGTTGCTATTTTGACAGTATTTTTAAATATTAAAAATAAATATTCTAAAAACAATAGATCTTTTGGTGACATTTTTTACCTGCCAGGTGATCAAAAAAATTACATGTACGTATGAGTGAAAAACACTATAGGTAAGCTGCAGAGCTGTTTTGAGTCCTCGATTGCAGCGATTCCATTAGCTCGAGCAAAAGCATGTGACCTGGCGGTACCCATGCTACTGAGCCCCAAAATATTGAAGTAATTATTATATATTTTAGATTTCTCAGATATTTTTTTATTAATTAAAAAATATAAAAAATATTTTATTAAAAAAATACGCACTAAAAAATAATTTTTTTTACGCTTTTTGTCCAATTCTATTTTTCATTACCATTTCTCTCTATAACTCGCAGCATCATTGGGAATGGTGTTATAGTAAGTACATGTTTTCCTCACAAAAATATCCACAAAACCACATGGCAATCACCAGACGATAAAACAAAAAACCAAATTGACCATGTACTAATTGATAGTCGACATTTCTCGGACGTACTAGATGTAAGAACATGTAGAGGTGCTAATATAGACTCTGACAACTACCTTGTAAGAACAAAACTACTACTACTACTACTAAGGATTTCCACAGTTTTCACTGTCTTCCTTCACTCAACCGTTTTCTCCAATTTTCCCTGTCATTCCAGTCTATCTCGCAGGGTTCTTTTCTCCATAGCCTCGTCGATTTCGTCGCTGAATGACCTTCGGGGTCTTCCTTTCTGTCTTCTTCCGATCGGGCTCCATTCTGTGATTTTGTTTATCCAGCGTCCTCTGTCCGCTCTTCTGACGTGGCCGTACCAGGATAGTCTCTTCTCCTCTATAAAGTCGATTATATCTGATTGCACTCCCATTCTCCGCTTAATCTCTGCGTTTTCAATTCTGTCTCTTTTTGTAAGTCTACAGCTTCTCCTCAGGAACTCCATTTCTACTGCTCTTATTCTACCTCTATTTCTCTTGTTTATTGTCCAGTTTTCGGACCCATATGTCAGGATACTTCTTGTCAGGGTATTATATATTCTCTTTTTTGTCTTTATCGTAATGTTCTTATCCCACAGCACTGAATTTAGTTGTCTTATACAGTTTCTTGTTTGTCTTAGTCTGTTGTTTATATCTTCTTCTGTTGTTCCCTGGTTCGATATTATGGTTCCTAAATACTTGAATTTATCTGTTCCATTTACTTGTCTTCCCTCGTCTATCTCTAGGTTTCTCATATCCTTGTTTTCTGTTGTTAGGTATTGGTTTTCTCTAAGTTTATTTCCATTCCGTTGTTTTTATATTCCTCTTCTAATTTTCTGAGAATAAAGCTGAGATCTTCTTCATCTTGTGCGATGACTACATGATCGTCGGCAAAACTTAAGGTGTATAGGTATTCGTCTCTTAATGGTATGCCCATTCCTTCGCACTTTCTCCTCCATGGTTTGAGTGTCTTTTCCAAGAATATTTTAAACAGAGTAGGGGACGTAGCACAGCCTTGTAGAAGTCCTTTTGTCGTCTTAAATGGATTGTAGGCTTTATTTCCACATTTAATAGCTACTTTGTTTTCTTTGTACAGTGCTTCAACTGCTTTTATTAGTGTTTGTCGGATTCCGAGATCATTCATTTCTTCCCATAATTTGACTCTAGGTATTGAGTCGTATGCTTTCTTTAGATCAACAAACACCAGATGGACCAATCTACCTTTTGCCATTTTCTTCTCTATCAGTTGTTCTAATGTGTACGTATGATCTAGGCATGATTTTCCTACTGTGAACCCTGCTTGGTCTTCTCCAATTTTTCCTATTATTCCAGTTTCTAGTTTTTCCTTGATAATTTTTCGGTAAAGTCTGCCTACCGACGATATTATACTAATTCCTCTGTAGTTTTCACATTTTTTCCTTTCTTATGTATGGAAGAACAAAACTCAGTGCTCGTATATCAAACGCTTAACAGTCAGGTAGATGCTTGAGAAAACGCTTGAGTTCGGAATCGATACCCACTACATATTCGTAGATTTCAAAGCCGCTTACCACTCAGTTAACAGACAAAAACTTCTACAGGCTATGGTGGAATTTCAAATGCCGCTTCATCTTGTTCAACTAACGTAACAACTAACGGAACTTCACTCTGTAGTCAGAATTTAAAACGACTGTTCAAGACCCTTCCATTGTAAAAATGGACTGAGACAGGGAGACGTCGTATCTCTTATTTAACCTTGCACTAGAAAAAGTAATTCGAGAGTACCATATTAATACGAATGGCACCATCTTTAATAAATCTGTACAAGGGCTAGGATATGCAGATGACGTAGACATTATTGCTAGGTCCACAGAATCTCTGATCGAAGAATCTCTGACAGAAAACCAAGTATATGTATTGTACTAGATCAGAAACCAGATTGGTACTAGATCAGAAACCAGAAACTTAAAAGTGTGGACATCGTCTACCTGGGCTCGCTGCTGACCAAAGACAACAATGTCAGCGAAGAAATTAAAAGAAGAATAATGCTTGCCAGTAAGTGCTATTATGGCTTGAGGAAACATATGGCCCCAAAACTAACCAGAAAAATTAAAATTACCATATATAAAACACTAATAAGGCCAGTGTTAACATACGGATTAGAAATGTGGTCACTTACACAGAACGAGCAAGAATTGCTTGAACGTTTCGAGAAAAAAATTTTAAGGAAAATATATGGAGGAGTCCAAGAACAGATATTGTGGCGTAGGCGCTACAACTTTGAGTTATACAGAAGTTTTGGGGAACCTGACGTTGTAAAATGTATTAAATTATCACGCCTTCGATGGATAGGACGTGTAATTAGACGAGATGAAGATGCAACGATCAGAAAAATTTTAGACCGAAGAGGACCACAAGAGCAAAGAGGTGGGAGGACGAGCCAGAGGAAGGCCAAAACTTAGGTATCAAGATAACATAGAGGATGATCTAAAATCAGTCAGAGACAGGAGCGAATGGAAGATTGTTCTGAAGAGGGCTTTGGCTTATAACGAGCTGTAATGCCACTGATGATGAATTAAAGTTAACTCTGACAATTCGACTATTCGTCGAATAAACTGGCCCTGTGTTTATTAAATTAAATTTCAGCACTTCGGTTGACAAAATGCAATGATTATATAAATAGTAGAGTGAATTAGAGTTCATGTAATCTTTTTTCGTTACTCTAGTACTCAATATTAACTCAACAAGTGGACCAAGATATGATCTCAAATTTGTAAAAGATCGCAGCAACTTTTAAAGTTTTTTCAGGGGACATACAGATCTACAGTAAAAGTAAAACATTTGTTGGTAGTTCGCCTCTTGAAAATCACTGACTCTACACTTTTATAACAAATTTCGGGAGATTTATTGTATGATTGAAGAACAAATCGCTCCTTCGGGAGATTCACAGCTACCCTAACAAAGACCAGAGACATATTCTCAACTTTCTCAATTCCTAATATTAGTAGATTGTTTGACTTAGTAACTTTCTTCTCTTTGAGTTCTACTATTTAGTGAAAGGGTTAGTGTGACTAATTTAGGGTCAGCAGTTATAAAGTTTACTGTGTCTTTTAAGGTTTGCAAGTCTTACTCTCTATAGAAATATGATATGCTTTGTTAGCCGAAAAAAAAGAAATTCCAAAGCGTTTTGCTTTTTAAATTGGTTTAAAAATTAAAAACGTCTGGAATTAATGGTGTCTGGATTAGTCTGTTGTAGTGTTGCCCAAATGCAAGAACAAGACGAGACTTAGACAGTCTTGGTCTTGGTCTTGCAGCAAGAGTCTTGCAAGTCTCGCAAATACCCATTAGCCTATTGCTATTTATTAAACGTTACTTTAGATCTTAGAACAACGTAACACAGTAGGTACATTTTAAGCTTGAATTAACATAGCCATAAAAAGACCAACCCAATTAATGAATGTTTAAACAACTGACACTGGGTGGGGTTTGAACCCACGATCTAAGCGATCCGTGCCTATGCTCTAACTAGCTGAGCTATCTACCATGTCCCACGGGAGTCAATCTGTTTCTTAATCAGCGTTTGCTTTTAACAAGCTTACGTATGCACAAACATGGTTAAAAAACAAAACAACCAAATTAATGACATAAACTTGACTGTATTTTAAAGAACATTATTTGTCTAGAAAGGGATTGATGGACCCTCACCTTATATGAAATGGAATAAAAAATAAAATACAACACAGTGCACAATAGACTTTTACATTATTGATACTTTATATTTATTCCTTTGACCAAGAATTAACACAAAGTAACCATCTGGATGACTCATCACTTAACCTATTTCTATGTTTTCTAATTACTAACGATGCTTTAGAAAATAATCTCTCTAATTAAAAGAACATCACGGGCCATCTTCGATAAAGTCTGATATTCTGTCTCATGCGTCCTCCACCACTCTAAAATGTCTTCCGAGTTAGCGGCCCTGGGTTTACTTAGGTACTCCTCCAACTTGTCAATAACTAAGCCTTGATGACATGATCCAGATGAAGTCGAGGAGCATTCATACAGTTTCTCAAAGTCTATTAAGCCTTTATCTTCATCATATTCAGATACTTTCTTTTCATTTCTTGGTGATTCTAGAGATTTATTTACTGGGTGTAGAGTTTTATATTCTTTGTAAAGTTTATTAAATTTTCGCAGGCTTTCTGTTTTAATTTGCTTCCCCCATAATGTTATGTCAAAAGTCTGAGTCTTATGCCTTGGGCCTAAAATTAAAGAGATACAATAAATCCAGTTGCTCTTCTTAAGCATAATGTTTAAGCATTTTGTCTCGAGCTGCTTAAAAACCAAGAATGAGCCTTTTACCCACTTCAGATCGATTAGGTTTCTCATCTAATTGTTTTACGATGGATTAAATTTTATCGAGCAAGAGATTGAATGATACAATCACTAGTGGTAATATAACATATTTTTCTCCACCAAGTTTTGTTGACAAAAGTTCAAAGTTTATTAGAAACTTATGTACTTTTTCGAGTGTTTGCCATTCACTATCTGTGATGTTAAAATCGTTCAATTGTCCGTTTCATTGTCAGTTTTACTGTATAATGCTAAGGTATTGAATAGATCTTGTATGTATCTTGTATCGAATAAAAAACCGAGAATTATTATCGTTATACTCCATTCCACGAATATACGACTGTTTTAAATTCGCTTTAAGGTGTCGATTTAAATGGTCCAATGTACTGAATTGTACAATAGTAAATTCTCCCCATTTTTAAAACACTGTTACGACAGATATAAACCTTAGATTTAAATATGAAGTCATGATATAAATAAAAAGTTAATAGTTTATAAAACAGTTGTAATTCAGATTTTAAAGTATATAATTACTATCATGGAGTTTATTTTTTCATTTTAATTATTTCATTGTAAACAAGTTGGTTTTTGAATTATGTGATTTAAACGAAATGTAACAATACTTAAGTGATCAAATAGTGTTAAGTTTTTAGTCGAATATTCAATTAATATTAAAAAAACAAAAAAACTTACTTATTCACTTATTCTCTTAATCTTCTAAAACTATCATCAACGATCAGATTCACAGCCATAATCAGTCGTCGATATATGAAACTGTATATAAATTTTCGTTACTTTTTAATATCTGTAACGACTCGGTACTTTAACTATTAATAGCCGGTATGTTATACCCGTTACTTTCGGAACTTTTAAGAGTACATAAACTCAAAGCAAACAAATATTTAAAACTAACAAAGTGAAATATTAGATCCTTTTTCTGGTTTGTGAACCATCGTTCTGCCAATTTCTTTTCATTTATATTAAAAATAGTATATTTCTTTTTATTACAGTTGTAATACCTAATAAAGTAATAAAATGTGTTATATCAAAGAAACCCGGCATGCCTCTTTGGTGTTTACATTTCACGGAAAGCTTACCCAAATGTCTGATGAACACATTTGGCCTCATAGACGTCATTGTATTTATTTGTAGATTTTATCTGAAATAATTTTAGTTTAAATGTCATACTAGTAGACCCTTTTTATTGGAATAATGATTAGACCAATTGACCTTCATACTTCTACTTGCACAGTAAAATATTCGTTGTCGCAGTAAACCAAAACAGTCGTATATTCGTGGAATAGCCTATACTTCGTTACTTTTAATATATCGGTATCTTGTTTACACTGTAATCGGTATTATCTTTTTGTTTGTTTATCTCGTTACTTTTGAATATTAGCCGCATTCTTTCAGCAAGCAAATATTATTTTATTATTAGAAGGGGCTATTCTCAAAACCTGGACAATTAATTTCAGAGTGAAGAAGTAGTGTGCTGGGAAAGAATGTACAAAATATTTTATTTTTAGATTGTAATTATGACCTATGAGTACGTGTAAAATTTTTAAGTGTTCTTGTAATGAATATTTTGATTCGGTATGTATGTTTATGGTATTGTTCGTAATGCGTATAAGTCTAGTTTTTCAAATTTTTATTACATATTTTTTTGCGTCTCATATAGTCTCTAAGCATAAACCCGAACTATTGTACAAGACGCAAGAGTCTCGCAGGCTTAGTCTTGTTCTTGGTCTCGGTCTTGCAAAAACGCAAGAACAAGACCAAGACTGCAAGACCAAGACCGATTTTGGGCAACGCTAGTCTGTCGGGAAATTATATTTATAAAAATTATAAAAAGAAAGAATTGAAATTTAAAAAAATGTTACAGTATCTGTTTAGTTAGATTAGCTTTAGGTAATACATAATAAATCTACGATCCTAAAAAATGTTTTCGATTTATCTAGATGTATATTATAACTATTAATTTATGTATCCAAGCGAATTCACGCGAGGCAAACATAAATATCAACAGTAAAAGCAGAAAGCGTCCAAGTTCACATTTTCAACAAAACGAATCAATATCTTGGAAAAGTTTTAGAGAGATATTTAAGTGCCAGAAATTCACTCTTAATTATTTTAAACAATCGCGTGCACACGATGTACTAAGGTAGAAGTATGCTCAATAGACGTTTTATGATAATATCTAATATAAAACCATCGAAAAAAAAAAACAGAATTAGGATAGTCTAAGATTTGGTTGGAAGTTTACAATGTTTAGTTTTCTTTGAAACCTATATGTCATGCATTATAGGTTATTTAACATATATAATAACATATATTTAACATATAATATATAAATTCGATCAATTACAGTAGATATATCTATTGGAGTTCGAGCATGGAGAAGAGTTGCCAGAGATAGGGGTGAATGGAGGATTGTTCTGAAGAAGGCTTTGGCGTATAATGAGTCATGATGCCATTGACGATGATGATAATCATATGACTCCTTTGCCTGGTCCGTTGTAATTTAATTATTTTTCAAAAGTTCTCAAACATCTGGCAACTCTTTATTACAATACTTTAACCCTGGGATACGCTTGTACCCAATCTTGTTTGAAAGTTACACCAATCTGGCTGCAGTAGTGGAAGCTGTGGTCATGTGCGTTTCGGTTCTGTTCCCTGATCAAGACGAAATGAAGATTAGCCTTGTAACTCCAAAAGAAGTATATTTGGAAATAAAAGAAAATATAAATCCAAAGAAAGCTCCTGGATTTGATCTAATTACTGGAGAAGTGTTAAAGCAACTTCCAAGGAAAGCTATTATAAAATTAA
Organism: Diabrotica balteata; assembly: GCA_918026665.1. Taxonomy (NCBI): domain Eukaryota; kingdom Metazoa; phylum Arthropoda; class Insecta; order Coleoptera; family Chrysomelidae; genus Diabrotica; species Diabrotica balteata. The sequence continues at coordinate 25,072,178 of OU898276.1, read as the reverse complement.
CACATCTTAAACGCTTCCTTTAGGTTGAGGTACGTACCAAAGATATGGAAGGTGGCAGAAATTATAATGACACTAAAACCAGGAAAACCTCCACAAGAAGCTTCTTCATATAGGCCTATTTCACTGTTACCTGTCATGTCTAAATTATACGAAAAATTACTCTTGAAGAGACTAAAACCGATTATAGAGGAAAAAAAATCTAATTCCTAATTATCAGTTTGGGTTTAGAGCAAGCCACTCAACGATATATCAGGTGCATAGAATAACAGATATCATAGAAAAAGCTCTAGAAGAAGGAAAAGTTTGTTCCGCAATTTTCCTCGATGTAGCTCAGGCTTTTGACAAGGTGTGGCATGACGGACTATATCATAAAATGAGATGCTACTTACCAAAACAATATTCTGAACTACTAGAATCATATATATCCGACAGATACTTTCGAGTTAAATATGAGTAAGCATATTCAGAATTAAGAGAAGTTAAAGCTGGAGTTCCACAAGGAAGTGTCTTGGGGCCAGTGCTCTACCTGCTCTATACCAGCGATATTCCATCATTAGAACCTAACACAATTGCGACATTTGCAGACGACACATGCATTCTAGCAGTCGGACAAAACCACGAGGATGCAGCTACCATGCTACAGAACTCTGTTGAACAAATTAACATCTGGACCAGCCGATGGCGTATCAAATTAATTGAAACAAAATCTATTCATGTCAATTTTACTAACAAAAGAGAACAACATATCCCAGTACATATAAATAGAAACTAAATATCTTATGCAAATACGGCAAAATATTTGGGTATGACGTTAGATTCCAAGCTACGTTGGAAAGCACATGTTAAGAAAAAAAAGGAGGAATTAGAAATTAAGTTCAGAAAGATGTACTGGTTGATGGAAAAAAAATCCACTCTGTCTATTTACAACAAATTGCTATTATATAAGCAAGTCCTTAAACCGATATGGACATACGGAATACAGCTATGGGGCTGTACAAAAGAAAGCAAAATCCAACATATACAACGATATCAGAATAAAGTATTAAGAACAATCGTTAACGCTCCATGGTACTTTAGAAACTGTGATCTTCATCGAGACCTCCAGATGGATACAGTTATCCAGACAATAAGTAAGTTTGCCGAGAGTCATGAACAAAGGCTCTCCAACCACGTAAACGTAGAGGCCATCAAACTCATAGACAACGCCAACCAGATAAGAAGACTAAAGAGAACCGTTTCATTTAGTGCTATAAGTGAGTGAAAGTGAAAAAGCAGAGTAAAGTGCGGCTAAAGTGTACACGTAGCTAGTAGTACTATAATGTATTAGAGCCTAAGGAATATTGCTGAATATAACCTTAGATAAGTTTCTTGTAATATTTATATATAGAACTAACTTGCTTATTGATCATAGTGAATGATCAGATCAGATCAGATAGCAATAGTCATAAGAAAAAAAGCGAAAATTGAAGTAGTATCAAAAAAAGATAAACTTTCATAATCTGTGTTTTATAGGGCGGGAAGCAACTACTAAAAGCAACAATTTTTAAATCTAACATAGAATCTGGTGTCAAATTATCAAACCAGATTTACATTTAGTTGATAATAATCATATTCTTAAGTCCACAAATTCGTTTGAAATACCTTCTATAATTATTACACCAGCATCCAGTTCAAATAATTCTAATATGACACCCGTATGGATCATACAAATCCCGAAAATTTTTAAAATCATATGCTTGTATTAAAAATTATTTCTGTACACGGCTGTAAATACTGGCCGTCAATAAAATCAATTTTTGTCTAAAATTTGTCTAAAAAAGTCATGAGTCTCTTGAATACTATTTCAAAGCTCTAACCATGTTTTTAATTCGATCCATGAGACCATCGAATCTCGCTCTTGCTATTCAATATATTCAGAAAAAAAATAAGATTATTCCGTATAATGGTCTAACAAACCATCTGCCACTTCACAAACGATAAAATTTAACTCATACACCCGCTCCTACACGATGGCAGCCTGAGGTGCCCAAGCCCCATTGGACACAACCATTCTTTAGGCAAAATCAAATACCTTTGCAACAACACGTATTCAAAAATAGTCAAAAGGGACATTTCACTATATTCCAACAAAATCAAACCAACCCAATTTTCATAAACTATATCCATCTCAATCATATAAGCCAACACCTATAAGCGTATTTACACGCCAAACCGGCAATAGACCCCAATCTCAAAGAAACTTCCTCTTTCAATAAACAGCCAGACCCCGATTCACCGTACAAGAGATCTTTAATATCGAACAATAAGAGCAATTATGACGAAGGTAGATATACACATACACACATACCCAGATTACTCCTATTATGAACAAAAAATCCAAGAATATGAGGACGAAGATGAAAATTTTCAAAGATTTAAAAAAGAAAAAGAAGAAACGTAGTAGAATTGCATTCCTATGCTGACAAAAGAGAGCTTCCTTATATTAAAATTCAAAATCCTCCTCTTAAACTTCTTATTGATACAGGAGTCACTAAATCTTTCCATACTATACAGTCCACCAACAGCCCTAAACAATTACACAGATTTCTTCTTCTTAAGGTGCCCTATTCAATTGGATGTTGGCGACAATTCTGGCATACTCCTCTCGATATTGTGTGGCTCTAAAAAGTGCATGGGCATCGAGGTTTGTCCTTATCACCCTTATATTTTTAAGCCATGAGTATTTCTTTCTTCCGATGGCTCGTTTTGCTTCTATCTTCCCTTCCATAATGAGCTTTAAGAACTGGTACTTGGAATTTCGAAATATATGACCCAGATAAGCAGTTTTTCTTCTTTTTATTATTGGCAGCAATTCTCGTTCTCTGCTCATTCGATTTAATACTTCGACATTTGTTGTGTGATCTGTCCAGGGAATTTTAAGTAGTCTTCTAATTACCCACATTTCAAAGGCCCCCAATCGGTTCATCACATTGGCCTTTATGGTCCAGGTTTCTACACCATATAGCAGTATGGAGTAAATGTAACATTTTACAAAGCGATATCGAAGCGTTGAGTTGAGGCTGCTGTTGCTTAGCAAGGTTCTCATATTAGTAAATGCTGTTCTGGCTTGCTCAATCCTGCTACGTATCTCTATGTCTGGATATCCAACTTCAGTTATCCAACTACCGAGATTTCTCTTGGACCTTTTGGATGTTCTTGTTGTTTACTCTTATATTTGTCTATATTAATCTTCAAGCCCAGACGTTCTCCTTCAGTGTTTATTCTATCTATTAGTCGTTGTAGCGCTTCTTGGCTATCAGTTATTATGACTGTATCATCAGCATAGCACACAGCATTACACATACTAAACAAGTAAAATTGCCAGTAAAAGAAACATCAGGTAAAATCGTCATCCCAAGATAAGAAGTCGAAGGTACAATCCTAAGAGAAACTCTCACTGTCGCATGTAATCAACTTACCTGGACCGAGCTAGTTAATAACACCGATGAGTATATCCAAGTAGCAATTACTGATCCCATTAAAAACAACCAATAAATCTAAGAGATGTCAATCCTTTCCTAAGAACCGATCATTTTAATACAGAAGAAGAATCTTACCTAAGACGACAGTGCAGGAAGTTTGCATCATGCATATTTCGCCATTCAGACAGCCCATTAACATTTACTAACCAAATAAAACATCATATACGAACCAGAGATGAATTTCCGGTTTACACCACGTCAAATCGGTATTCACACCGAGTCAATCACCCTGGTCATCCCCAATGTGTTTCATTCCAAAGAAACCATATGCCCCAGGACAGATTAAATGGCGAATAGTTGTCGACTACAGGAAAGTGAACGAGAAAACCATCCATGACCTATATCCAATTCCAAATATAACAGAATTTTCCACCCTAGATGTAGCCAGCGGATTCCATCAAATTGAAATGGAGGAAAGAAGAAGATATCTAGAAGACTGCATTTAAATTTGAAAATGGCCACTATGAATACCTGAGAATGCCATTAGGACTCAAAAGAACACATGGTAAATCTTAAAAAGATTTTTGAGAGAAACAACATTTAAAATACAAGTTGACAAATGTGAATACGTTATGCAATTAACACTATTGTTTATAAATACTAAAATAATTAACTAAAAACGCCTAACTAGGTGTTTTGTATATGTTGTTATTAAATTTCTGGTTTCTTACCGGCAGCTTTATTATAAGCCGGAATATATTATTTTTCCATTGTGACAAAACTGTACATTCATTAATTTTCAAAAAAATCATAAGTATTTGTTATATATTTGTGTATATATATGTTTATGCTTTAAGAAAACAAAATGTATGTCTGGTTTTCCCGCTTTATACTAGGAAAAAAGTAGTTTTTTTGAGTTTTTTCGAAAATGAAAACATGAAGTTTGCTCAAAATTTGTCAAAGTACTTCTAGTTCTCACATATACCTTCTCAATTGTTTTCAAATTTTTTGAATGTGCAGTTTGTCTTTTGGTGGGTGTAGATCAACATTAAAACCTTTATGAAATTTTAGAATTATTTTGAGAAGCATTTACAGTAATAAAGTGATGAAATTTAGAACACAATGAAGATATGTATCAGTGTAATTAATACAGTAGTTAATTGATAACTTATACAAAACTTGCAACTACAGAGAAATGAAATTCTAGATATGGAAACTGTGACACTATTATTTTAAACAATGTAAAAGTTATATGTATAAATTCGGAAATTTAAAAGACATTATTTCTATTTTGGTAATTGATGATCTTTTACATTGATTTGCACTTTGTTTTGTCAGAAAAGTTATCAAAGTCGAGTTAAATCAATCACTGGGTCTTCGCTATATTTGGAAGGGACACATTTTTAAATAATTTCGGCCACATGAAGATATTCTACAGGGTGTGAAGGTACATTATCTATTAAGGAAGTCCATTCTTTTTTAAACACCTGTTCAGCGAGTGCAAAAGTTCTTCATTAAACCATGCAAAAAATACATGGTTTCACGAACACATTTTTTGACTCTTCAAATAATTATAGTGTAGCTTTTTGTCTTTGATAAAATCATATGAAATGTGTTTAGTGATTGGATCTTACCACAATAATTTTAAAGGATAAAAAAATGATGTAATGCATTAATGTATTTTATCATGTATGTAAATTAAAGTACACCAGTACAAATGAATAATTAACAAAAACAGGATATTTTGAATTAACTAGAAACAACTCTTATCACCAAGAAACAAAAGCGTTTGTTAAAATTAAACACGTACTTGATGTATAAGTTTCTAATTGTTTAGATAAGAAAGAAATACTTCAAAGTCCTAGAAAAGAAACGTAAAATATTTCTTTAAGTATTCAGAAAAAATAATAAACAAATTCATGTGTTTACAGCATTTTGAACATTCTCTTTTATAACCACTGAATGAGTATTCCTAGTATTCTAGGAAGTGACTTAATGTAAACACAGGATACAAAAATATTTTTGTGAATACTAAGAACGATGGATCAACAGAGAGTGAGTGATCTTATTCATATTGTAATTAAAAAAACCCCGGTTTGGATGAAGAAATGTTTTAAAATATACAAGATGTTACGAGATGACATAGGTCACATAAAATTGGAATGAAAAACAAATTATGATAAGGTAGTGACGCCAAATAAGGAGAGTGTCTAACCCTCAGTTAGTCGCTAGGAAAGACTGAGCATCAAGAATCGCTACGGTGTCTGAGACCGACAATTAAAAAAAATAGTTTTTGCTATAAAATTCACACAAATATTTTATATTATGTATAGGAATAACTGAAAAATCTTTTTGAAAATATTTTATTAAAAGAAACAGATACAAAATGAAAAACACTAGTAGAACAATATATTGATAATATTGTTTTGAAGCTTTTTTCTTGTGGCATTTTAAAGTAATTACTATTTAAATGGGAATAAGTCACAATTAAAGGTTAAAGTAAGTTTACTGACGTTTCAATTTCCACTTCGGAAATCATTCTCAAAATACAAACATTAGTTTGTATTACGTACCTTATTACCGTATTACGAATAGCTTTTTTCCATCTAGTAACTCCACCTTTTTCAAAAAAACGCTAAGATATTACTTCCACTTTCTTCTTCCTCATCTGTCACATCTTATTCCGATTCACTTTCGCCATCACGTTCCTCAATTTGATCGATTTCGTTTTCACATTATTTTGACGATGAGGGAAGCATCGTCAAAATAATTTTCATCGTCAGTAGGAAATATTTCCCATAATTTCAACAAGCGTTTTTGTTCGGCTTCAAAGTACATCTATAAATAAGAATTGACAACAACTTGCATAATTATTGCATAAAATGCAATAATAAGATGCTAAATATTTACCTGTTCTGCAACAAGTAATAGCCACACCGTTAGTCGCTACGGAGTCTGGCACCGAAAATAACTATAAAACTCGCACAACTGTACCCAGGCATGTAAGAATGTACACTAACCAGAGTTTGATTGATAGGGAGAGGTACAGAAAGTGGCGATAGAAAAATATCAGTTATTTGTAAATCCCGAATGAATAATTCTGTCGTCGGTGTGTGAGACCGATAGCGACTAACGGAGGGTTAATAAGACCAATTATTGTAAATATTTCCTTAATTATATACTAGATGTCACTATAATTCGCTTTCCCAGTCAAAATCGTCTTCTTCATTCAGTCGGTAGTATCAAACAACAGCGCGAAGTGTACTACTGCGCGAAGTGTATTACTACGGGGCCGAAGTTCGGTTATAAATTTTAGGGAAGTTATAAAATCACTATAAAGTTATTTAAATAATATATACTTACCAAATATTAGTTCTTTGTAAAGCAATAGAAAATTAATACTCTTTTAGGAACTGATACTGTTTTTTCGCTATATTGCTTTTAAATATTGTTCTTTTATGTTAAATAGAAAAGTAGACAGTGCCCTAATAAGGTCAATTGATTGACCTTATAAGAGTCGACTGGCCTTATTAAGAGCTGGTTGACATTATAAACAATTTGTTTACATAATCGTTTAAAATATGTTTTCTTTGCTGAAATGTACACCAGAAAAAGGGCACAGTGGACCAAAGAGGCCATTGAAGCTGCAACGAATGCCGTACGAAATGGCATGGCTGTTCATAAGGCAGCACTTACATTTAATATTCCTCGGCGTACGTTAAGTAACCATCTAGCTAGTGGTAATTCACAAAAACGACTTGGGCGGCCTCCAGTACTTACAAAACCTCAGGAAGATGAATTGGTTAGGCGTATAGGAAGATTGTATGACGTGGATATGCCATTAACCCGCAAAATATTACGAAAAACGTGTATGCTTTTGTCAAAGAGACAGGAATAAGGCATTCATTCTCGGTTAAAATGGAAAGAGCTGGAAAAAAATGGATAAAATTGTTTTTTTTTAGGCATCCTGACATTGCAAAAAGTCGGGCTCAAAAATTAAATTTGAATAGAGCTTAAAATTTGAATTTACAATGAAAGGGACGAAACAATGGACGATAAAGGATGCCAGCTTACACTGCATCACCAACAAACTGTATTGACTAGTAAAGGTACTAAATGGGTGCATATCGTTTCACCAGAGCACGGCGAAAATATAACCAAAGAATATAGACGCTTAATTCTTTGATATAACAATCGTGGCATGTGGCAACGGCATAGGCAACAGCATTCCGCTACTTATCATTATTAAAGGGCTATGAGTTAAACCAGAATGGTATTGTAATCTTCCAGCAGAACCAAAAATTATAATTACCAAGAAAGGAAGCATGACAGCAGATGCATTTATAGAATGGTTAGATCACTTGGACCAGCCCTTTTAGTTTTTGATGGAGCTTCATCTCATTTAGACATTAGAATTGTAGAAACTGCAATAAAAAAAGATTTAATTCTGTTTTGTCTACCGTCCAACACCACCCATGAGCTTCAACCACTCGATAAAGCAGAGTTCACGAGTTTTGAATCTTACTGGGATGAGGAGGTGTTAAATTTTTGGGTGAACCATAATAACGTACGTACAATCAACCAAGCAAGATTTAGGCAAATATTTACGCCCGTCTGGAAAAACGCAATGTCGCAAAAAAATATTTGTTCTGGATTTGAAGCAACTGGAATATGGCCATTCAATCCAAATGCTATTCCGGATGCTGCCTTTTCACCTAGTTGTCTGACATAACGAGAGATTGAAACAATCGCAGAATATTTTGCAGAAGAGGATTTTTGAAACTTAATAGTACATAGATACTTTGGTTAGAAATATTTATTCAAGAAAAAGATTTTTTTAGCTTGAAAGAACAAATTCGTAAAAAAATACAATTACTAACTTTTAACAACAAATCCTACTAGTCGCGTGCTGGACAAATATATGTGATATGAAGGACATCATAAAAATAAAGCTTACAATATTTTAGAGGTCAGAAAATTACACTCTTTCGCACGGAAATATCGCGTGCGCTAGGAACTCGACAGGACCATTCCCTCTTTTGTCGTGATTTTCGTGAAAAAATGTAAACCACGTATGTAGGTCGGATTTGAGAATAATCAACGTTGATGCATAAATCTCCATTAAAAATGTCTATAAAATAGATTACGATCGTTTCATAGAACGTGCATACACATACATATTTTTGTTGGTTACGAGGAGATATTTTGTAAGCCATGTATTGAAATAGAATAGAATAAGAATAGAATGAGAATAAAAGAAGATTTAAAATTTATATATGTCAAACGATCACGTAAATCTGTCTTAATAGAAAGAAAAGATTTAGTCTCATGGCGACGAAGATAATTTCGTTCTATTAGAGAGGTTCCTTCTGCCCATAAAAAGATTTATTGTCTGACGAAACGTAGATGAATGCTGGTCACATAGTATCTAAGATCTGACCAGATACTACTGTACAAAAAGAGTGTACATATGTGAAATTATGATTATAATTTCAGTGTATGAGGACTGTATTACATAGGGCTTTTCAAATAAATTAGAATAAGTTGTAAAGGGTTATAAAAATTATAGCAAATTAAGTTTATACAAAGTCTTACCAATTCTGCTGCTACACACACTGGCGGTATTTACAAGATTTCACTCGCGGTTGTTCTTCATACGAGGAAGCTGTTCGGGTACCGGTTTCTGAACACGTGTCTCGCTGTACTTACACTAAGATCACGAGATAGAGCACATTTGCGTCTGTATACGATTTAAAACAGTATTTGCGGTATTTTTCCCATAACTTAAAGCGGTGAGAGAGAGAATGTTTGTTGTTAGCGGCACTCAACAGTAGAGAGATAACCTCTGTTGCTAACGATAGTCAACAGGGAAGAGAAAGCGTGTGTTCCCAGTGAAAGGTAACAGGTAAGAGAGGAGAGTATGTCTCCTGCTAGCGACGAGAGAGAGAGCGACCGTTCCTCGCGATAGGTAACAGGCAAGAGGAGTCTCTTCTTGTTTGCTATCTGACAACTGTCTGTATTTCTAAAGGACAGGGGCTCCACGACGATCGAGTAAGTTCTGGAAGGTCACCGCCGCTTCGAGATTAACGGTGCTTGTATAAATATAGAGGAACCTTTTATTTAAGTTACAGATAGTTTAGAAGTCTGAGTACGACTGAGTCGAGTCGGTCTGAATATAATTGTATCAAGAATTATTGTAACGCGGAGATGCAATAGAATCGATAAATAGTGTAAAATAAATTAGTGTATATAACAAGCGAGTCTTCTACAGCTGGCGCCGCTTCTCGCATCCTAATTTCCAGCGTTTTCTGTCGAAGCAATCTTCAGTTGTTAGATCTCTGGCGGTCATTGCATCGTCGACATCGTCTCTCCAGGATCGTCTTGGTCTACCTCATTTTCGTCTAGTTATCGGAGTACATTCTTCTATTTTTTTTGGCCATCTGTTTTCCGGCATTCTCTGAAGGTGTCCATACCAGTTGAGTCTTTTGGCTTCTATTGTGTCTATTATGTCTAGATCGATTTCCATTTCTCTCCGAATATCTTCGTTTCTCACTCTATCAAGTCTAGTTAGCTGGCAACCTCGTCTCCAGTAGTTCATTTCCATGGCCTTAATTTTTGATTTGTTTCTTTGGTTTATTTCCCAGAGTTCGGCGCCGTACAGTCCAATACTTTCTATTACTGTTTTATAAATTCTTCTTTTATTTTCTTTTGTTATTTTTTTATTCCATAATAGTCCGTGTAGCTGTCTGGTGGCTGATCTTGCTTGGCCAATCCTGGAATGTATTTCTTCGCTACTTCCTGCTTTTGATGTTATTTGGACTCCCAAGTACTTAAAATTGTCTGTTGGTTTTATAGTTCCCATTTCGATTTGTAGGCTTTCTGGTTTTTCTCCTACAACTAAGTACTCAGTTTTTTGTATATTAATTGTGAGGCCCCATTTGGTGTACTCATCTTCCAGTTTTCTAAGCATGTAGCTTATATCACTCTCGTCTTCAGCTAGAATGGCTTGGTCGTCAGCGAAGTGTATCGTGTACACTCTATCATCTCCGATTGGGATGCCCATATTGCAGCACTTTCTTCTCCACAGTGAGAAGAAAGTCTCACAGTAAATTAGTGTTAAACTGTATATAATAGTGGAAATAAATTATTGTAAGACTATAATAAATTAATGAAGACTCTAATAAACTTGTAATTGTTGTAAAAGTGTAGAACATTTTATAATAAATAAAGACAATAAATTAGATTTAATAAAAATAGTACAATATGGTTATAAATACAAATGAATTTAATGTTTTTTATTTCACAAATATTTCACCTATTATAAACCGTATTAACTATAAGTTATTTCAACGGGAGTTAACTATAAGAGTCTTTAAAAGTTTTATTAAAAAACCAATTTATGCGTCTGTAACTATATCAAGTAACGGGAATAACGCTCCCTTACTGATTAGGTATATTATGACATGGAAATTAAAATTTTCATGTATTTAGTAAACAAAATACATAAATAATTATTGTTCTTAGGTAACTGCTCTGCAAGAGCGATTCTATCGTTTTTAAACATCCCATCTCATCTCAACTCCGATCGGCCTATATTACCACACAATGAGTCATAGCATCCCGTCTGACACCGCGAAAAAATTCCAACATAAAGTCAATAGTGGGCACTATTTTTATCCCGAGAGTTTATTTAGGTGAAATGGTTATAATATTGTTTGCGTTCACTTTGTTCATAGCTTTCTTGGTCTCAAGAACTTTTAGAAAGATAAAGGAAACTCTGTGTGGCTCCCGGTTTTGTTTGTTTTCTTAATTTTTTTACGTCCCTTAAACAGGAAACATTCTCGGAATTTATAGTTTGTGGAAATAATAATTTTTCCACCAAGATACAGCAATCCTAATGTTTCTAATAAAATCATTTTCGATAATTGAGTTTCTAGACTATTTTGTTATATTTATTATATACATCCCGCCATTATTTCTTGTTTAAAATAATATATTTTATATGAAAGCTTATCAGCAATATATATATTGTGATCAAATTGTGTAAGAAATCAAAACATATACAAAATTCTTACTCTAAAAAAGCAGCAACATTTTAAACAATTTTGCCACACGCTGAACTGTCATTAAAATTTGAAGTATTTCCATATCAGTTGCGTACAATTGTCTAATCTATTTAATTAAAATTATTATTTTGTGGAATATTAGACTTAAAGAGTTATTTCATAAAATTTATAGTATTAATAATAACAAATGTTTTTGGTTCATCATCTTCATCAATCAGCCCTGAGTTGTCCATTGTTAAACATAGGTCTCCTCTAGATTTTTCCATCTGCTTCTGTTCTGCGCCTCTGCTATCCAATTGGTGACGATTCTTTTGAGGTCGTCGGTCCATCGCGTTGGGGTCTTGATCGGCTTCGCTTGTCAGCCCGTGGTCTTCACTCAAGCAATTTTTTTGTCCAAATGTCGTCTTTCATTTTTGCAACCTGTCCTGCCCATCTCCATTTTTGTCTTGTAATATGTTCGATAACGTCTTCCACTCCGGTTCGTCTACGAACTTCCTCGTTTCTTATTCTATTTCTTAAGCTTATTCCAAGCATTGATCTCTCCATCTTTCGTTGTGTCCTTCTCAACTTTTTGGCTGATGTGTTTGTGAGATTTGAGGTTTCTGCTCCATATGTGAGGACTGGTAGAACGCACTGGTTAGCTTTTCTTTTTAAATGGATCGGTATATTTGTTTTAAATACGTCTCTCATTTTTCTGAATGTAGCCCAACCCAGACTGATTTTTCTGAGTAGCTCGCATGTAAAGTTATCTCGCGTTAACCTTATTTCGTGACCCAAATACACATATTTTTCCACAAGTTCTTGGGCGACTTTTCGATTTCTATTAGCTCATTGGGGATGAGATTGGTCATCATTTTTGTTTTTCCATAGTTTATTTTTAAACCGACTTTCTGGGTTACTTGATGTAGTTGTAGCATAACTCTGGCTTCTCCCAAGTTGTCTGTTATGAGAACAATATCATCGGCATATCTGAGATGATTGAATATCTTTCCATCGATGCTAATACCCATTGATTCCCACTCTAGCCGTTTAAATGCGTACTCCATAACTGTTATAAAATAGTTTTGGCGACAAGGTATCTCCCTGCCGCGCCCCTCTGCCAATTTTTATCTTCTCAATCATGCAATGGAGGTTAACGGTTGTTGTCGAATTTTCGTATATATTTCGAATAATATTTGCATACCTGTGATCTATTCTGCATTCTGATAGTGCTTTTAAGATTGCAACTGTTTCGACTGTGTCAAATGCTTTGTAGAAGTCGACAAAGATAAGAGCAAGGGGTCTGTTATATTCGATAGACTTTTCAACTAGAGTTTTAAGGCATTGCAAATGGTCGTTTGTTCCGTGTCCCACTCGAAATCCTGCCTGTTCTTCTGATTGATAGATATCAAGTTTTGCTTCTAATCTGTTTGTCAGTATTCGAGTAAAGAGCTTGTATAGATGGTTAAGCAAACTAATTGGCCTATAGTTTTCGAGATCTGATTTATCCTCTTTTTTGTGGAGGAGGATTGTAACCAAATTCTTCCATTTTGGAATGTTTTCACTATGCAGACATAGATTAAAAAGTGTTTGGATTCGGGACTTCAAAAGTAGACCTCCTAGTTTAATTGTCTCAATGACTACACCATCTTCCCCCCGGACTCTATTATTTTTCATATTTTTGAGGGCATGTTGAATTTCCTCTCGCGATAAATCTGGTATATCCTCCGATCCTACATTATGTACCTTTTGAATTGGTTGTTCGATGAGCTCTGGAATAACTTGACTTTTATATAATGTTTCATAGAAACTTTCCACTATAATGAGATAATATTTCTATTTTTGTCTTTAAGTTGGAAGATTTCTTTTTTGCCATTTTCCATTTTTCTCCTCAATGTTTTCATGCTTTTGTTGTCTTCTATAGTCTTATAATTTTCTCGTTGTTGTATTTTCTAATATCCCGTCTGATGGCTTTAGAGATTTCTTTATTGATGCTGTTTATATCTTGTGAGTCAACATTTCCTTGACTTCTCAATATTCTACGATCTTCCATTTTTTGTTTCGCTTCTTTACTAATTTTTTGTTCTTTTCCATGTTTAGGGCCAAATTGTTCCTGAGCTTGTGTTAATGTATCTACTATTTCTTCGTTTAGGTTATTTACGTCTTCTCTTGTTGTATTTCTGAGTAAGTTACTGGTGATATATTTTTCAAAGTCAAGTTCATTCGTGAGGCGCATCCAAGGTTTAAATTTTTTACTTTTTATCATCTTCAGTCTTTCTCGCTTAATATTGATTTCTACAGTTGCTCGGACCATTCTATGATCGCTTGCAACCGAAAATTGATTTAAGACTGTAACATCTTTGACTATATGTTTTTTGTCAGTGATGATGAAGTTTTTGGTTATTTAATCAATATAATTCTAAAATTTCCAATATAATGATGATTACATTTTTCTGATTAAAACACCATGTTGACGACTATGAAAGATCGAGCAGTTCCGTATGAGTTGCGTATTATTAACTGCGTTAGAAAAATTTGAACTCTAACGTTGACGTTCTGGAAAATATAGGGTTAAAATACATTGATGATGGTAGTTAAAACAAGTTTAATATTGTTTAATAATAAATGATGTCAAAATATAGGAACAAGTATTTTACAACTTCTTAGAATATGATATTTTTAGTAGACTTCGACCCAATCAAATATTCTAAATTTAATTCGAACGTAACCGATGGAATGTTAAGACTGCTTAGATCCACGAAATAGAAATTTAAGATGTACCATTAAACAGCGAAATTCCCCGATTTAGAAGAACTATCTATGTATGACTCAGATGTTTTTACCTGTAGCGCAAAGAATGAAAAAACCGTTTAACCTGCCTACACATTGGCCTTTTTAGTTGCTCGTACACCTACTTTTTACAGTACGTGCAGGCAGGTACATAAACGCCAGATGGAATAACAGTGTAATTATTATTTTTAGGTCATAAAGAATCACATCTGTTGCGAAAGAATGTCTTATAAAGACAGTAGTTTGCAGTTTTTGTCAGTAAAAATCCAACGTAAACTGAGAAAGAATATAGAATACTTTATTGCTTTATACTGAGAGTGGTAATATTGAAAAATAGTAATACACTAATAAAAAAACCGTAGAATCTTTTAAGAACGCTGCAACAATATCGTTAATAGTGGTATTAATATCGTTAATGTGTGCAAATAGGTGGCAAAATTATGTTTTGCTCCAGTTTACTATAGTCCATTTCCATCATATTGATAGCACATTATGTATACCCACAAATTATCATAATTTTGAGGTGGTCAAAGAATTTAAATACCTAGGAGCAACAATTACCAGTGAAAATACAGGAGAACGGGAGGTTGAAATACGAATACTGGCGGGGAATAAATCATTCTTTGCCATTCAACATCTAATGAGATCAAAGCTTCTCTCAAGGCGTGCCAAAATCCAAATGTACAAAACCATAATACGACCAGCAGTGACATATGGAAGTGAAACATGGACATTGAGAAAGAAATAAATCAATAAGCTATTAGTATGGGAACGCAAAATCCTGCGAATTATATATGGTCCTTGCAGGGACAGCGTGACAAATGAATGGAGGAGCAGATACAACAATGAAATAGAGACTCTCTTCGGGAAAGGAAACATCGTAAGATACATAAAAGTCAATAGATTAAAATGGGCAGGCCACTTGGTACGGAGTGATGACGGCAGACTGATTAGCAATTTGTTTTGGGAAAGACCAGATGGTAAAAAAATCGACAGGAAGGCCTAGAAAAAGGTGGAAAGACGCAGTCAGGGAAGACCTGGAGAAGATGGAAGTAAGGCCATGGGAAATAATAGCACAGGATCGGAATCAATGGAAGGCAATAGTAAACGCGGCAAAAACTCACGAAGAGTTGTAAAAGCCAATGATGATGATGATTATGTATGCAAATCTCTAAACTGTTGATACGGGTGGCTCAATGAAAAATAAATATTTGTCAACAAGTTTACAGAAGTATATAGGAAAATAATTATAAATTGAGTATGACCACCAGGTATAAAGGTTGAAGCAGAATAGAATATAATAGTTTTGAGGGTTACTAATTCCTAAATAAAGTGGCCAGTGTTGGAGTGATGGAGATTAACAGGCACACATCGGTGTTTAACTGATGACATCATATCTGAACTTGTCAAGTTTTAAAATATCGAATGTAGTAATCGAGTTTTAACAAACCGCCGCATGTTAGTCGTCCTATAACATGTGTACCTATCGAGTTTTGTGATATCTGTGGTTCACTTTTAATGGGGATACAGTACAAAACTCTATACAAAATAAGACAGATGAAACAACTTATTGCAAGTGTTTTTACACGCACACGCCAAGAACGATGAAAACGATTATATCATATTTCAATGCAACCTAATATTTACAAACTATTCTTAAATCTATTGATTTTCACAATTTAAAAAGTCCCAGTTCAAACATAAATCTAAAATTGACAGTCTCTCTCTCTCTCTCTCTCTCTCTATATATATATATATATATATATATATATATATATATATATATATATATATATATACATATATATTTAAATATATATATATATATACATATACATATATATTTAAACCTAGAGCTAAGATTAATACCATTATATTATTTAATATTAAACTCAACAGTCTTTCAGGTTGAACCGCGTCGATTTATCATCGCGCCGAGCTTTCGACATTTTCTTCGATGTCATCTTCACGTAGTTCGAGGACACTACTACACTGATCACTAACCAATGCATTACTGGTGCTGGGAATAGAGGTAGAGGATGGTTCATTTATATCTTCGATGGTGCCGTGTTTTGGGTGGAGGTTGGCGTGGGGATCGGTGAGGGGGTTGACGCCAACATTTCTGACAATGGGATTTTGATTCGCGGATGGAGCGGGAATTATTTTCTTTATGAGAGGACTCCATAGGTCGAAGATAACAGCATGTAGTCATCTCTTTTATTGAGACAATTTGGCCTTTTTTCAATTTCTATTAATTATTTCTATTTTATTAAATGAAATATCGTAACAGTACATGATTTGTGTAAATATGTGTAGAATGTCATGCAGGACTCTATTTCGCTATTTAAATTAAAATTCCATCCTACCTACAACATAACAATTAGATATTATATAAACGGGTGAACACATTAATCAGATTCCACACATGTCCTACAAATCCATTGAAGTGCTGTGAAGAACCTGTATATGCCGTTTTCTAAATAGTTCAAATGGAATGTTTCGAACTTTTTATTTTGCAAATTAATATTATTATAAATGTGTAAGCGGTGGCTGTTTTTGGTGTCGACATTGTTCCCGTATTTAAATAAAATATTGAAGAAACTATCAGTACCGGTTTTATCTGCTACTGTAATGGAAATCGGACTTTTCGACTTTCTCTTGCATTTCCTTTAAAATACATTTATGATCATTTCTTTCGTTTTTTAGGCGGACCTAATCTGCTGTATCAGTGCTTCACATTTTTCTTGTCATATTTATCTTCAATAACTTAAGGTACAAAAAGAGAAAAATAATATGTATGGTAATAGAAGACAAACTTTAGATAAAATTTTATTACAAAATAATGTATAACAAGATATTCTGAGGTCACAGTATTGCTGAATTTGTTTCTTTATGTCTTACGTTTTTTTTTGTAACTACATATATATGTTATATACTTATACACTAAATTTCATTATATAAGCCCTAATAGTGTTATTTAACATTATTTATGACCCTCCCCCGAGAGGGTGTATACTTCTTACCTACCTATTGGCGAGAATCCAGAAGCTATCGACAAGGACAGCCTGTGCTGACCGAGAGAGAGAGAGAGTTACATTTAGCAGAACTTTGAGATTTTTTAAAAAGTTTGTACCAAATAGCTGCTTTGTGTTACACTTTATGTTAAAAATAAAAACAGATTCGGAAAGTGGGTCAAATTCTGTAGTGCCCTATTTCAAAAAAAAATTTACGTTTATTTTAACCAAAAATATTTGAAAAAAAATTCTTTAAACAATTTATTAATATACAACCAAATAGTGCACTAGAACTTTTTAAGACCTTTCATATAAAAAAAGAATCTTCTCAATATCTGCCATAGTTCTTGCGTTATTTGATATAAACTTTACATTGGAATTTGGCTATGCCCAGAATCGCGAAGAACCGCCTTAAGTATGCCACTGGATTTTATTGAATTTTACTAACTGTTGTTTTCTATCTTTAGGTGTCTCGACCATTTTAGATAAAGTATGTAACACTAAAGAAATTTCCCAAGCTGCATACAACACAAACACGTAGGAATGATCAATTTAGAAAAATTCTTCCCGGTCGTGTTCCCTATTGCCTTAGTTCGAGATCTGGCAAGCTTCCACATTGCAAAATCTGTGATAAATCATTCAAATTAAAAAAGAGAAGTCAGTCGAGGAGTGAGTGGAAAAGGCCATCGTAAATCTTTCAATTTAAAGACAAAAATCAGGTCAGTTGCAAAATACGAGGTTTTAACTCAACATCCATTCGTAAAAGTTTTTGAAGCCATAACTGATTTTATTTGTGCCGAAAAATCGGTGTTTTTCTGTTCTTGTGATCTGATTATCTAATAGATTCTCAGTTTATTAGGCTATAAAAAGATACAAAGAAGTCTTGTTTTTCACCAAATTTTACGAACGACCTAAAGTCCTTGAAAATGTTATAAATGAGGATTTTTCCTTTATTTACCCTTGCTCTAGCTACAGTAGGTACCCCGTTAGCAAATATGTTACGAGTATTTTTGGATAAATAATTACCCCAATATAAGATAACTCGAATTCGAAAAAATCTTTACCATTTTTAGAATCTGGGTTATCTGATATCATGTAATGAGTTTAGACTACTTATCTAATAGAATCAAAACATTTCAGGACATAATAACATACTGATAGGCCCAAATATCTTGGAGTGATACTAGACCGGTCACAAACGTATAAATTCCACTGTCAGAGCACAAGACAAAAGGTCTCTACGGGAAACCACCTTCTCCGGAAACTTGTAGGGAGCAAGTGGGGTGCAAACCCCCAGGTCTTAAGCCGAATTAAATCAAGAAAAAGGTTTATGAGAAATGTCAGCGTCGAACCACCCGAAGTGTTCCCCCTACATCCAGAACGACCTAATAGAATGAACCTGGACTGGAGAACCTGGCGGACACTCAACCGCATGCGCACAGGTGTTGCCCCTGTAAAACAGAACCTCATTAAATGAGGCATCAAGACAGATAGCGAGGCACTCTGTGAATGTGGGGAAATACATAACGTGGAGCACCTGAGAGTATACAGACTTTGCCCATCACAGTGCACCCTCGATAATTTATGGTTCGCAAATACAAAGGCTGTAGACGTAGCCCGATATTGGGCAGAAAAACTGTAGTCGGATCCAGACTCGAAAAAGTAAAGTAAGTACAGTTTTTTTCTATATCCCAGAACTTGACATCTGATAAATTAAATGTGTGGTCTCTTGTGTTTAAATGGTGTGTGCTACTGCACAAAAAATTTTTATTTTGAAATCACTTTTGTGTTGTGTAATTGTTTGTTTTAATAACTGCGATGTTTTCCCTATATACTGTGTACAGTGGTGTGCGGTGTGAGATTTAAAAATAAATTCAGCAGTGATTGCTAAAAAAAGGGACTTTTGAACTTTTTGAAAAGTATTGTTCGTCGGGAACATTCGCGTAGTTCGATAGTGATCTTTGAACGAAAAACATTTAAAAAAATACGTGTGTGGCTGAATTTACTATTTCGTTAATTTCTTAGTAATTTCTTCCTAAAACCTATCACTTAAGTTTCTTCAGAGAACAATTCAATTTTTCAATATTACACATTATATATGTTACATAGTGGTGGGGAGCATAAGAATTTTAGAAAGGTTAAGGTAGAGCATGACACAGAAAAGGTTGGAAAACACTGATCTAAGTTGTCTGCAAAACCTACTATATCGTCCGCATATTTAATATTATTTAGATGCATTGCATTGACTAATATGTCTTCCTGTTGTTCTTCCAGTGGTTCGCGAAGATGTGTTCAGTATATATGTTAAACAACAACGGTGACAGAATGCACCCTTGTTCCAATCCTCTATCTAAACATCCACTTAAATGTTGGCAGTTTGGTTGTAGGGTATATTATTATAAATATGACTTTCAAGTCTCTATCATCTAAACCCACAGAAACTTACTTTCCGTGGCCTTAACACAGCACTGCCGTTTACTACCTCTAATTAGCTCGCATCTAATATTTTTATAATTCATCAATAGCTGTAATTTTAATCGCTTCTATTCTTTCAATTTTGGGTATAACGAGTAGCACTTAAAACTTATTTATTATTCCAAAAATATCTGTCGAATATTGAATACAAGTAAGTCAACCAATTAAAAAGAGCACCATTACAAAGTGACGTCATAAATTTATGTAAGTATTAATAAAGTAATTGCCATTAGACTCGAAAATGAGTAAGCTCGTTATAAAGTACTTATTAAGACTAGATGTACATAAGACGGAATAATATTCTTCTTGTGAGGTCATTGAATTAATTTTTCTTTTCTTGCATTGCTAATGTGCCATGTCCAAGTTAAATATTATGTTAATATGGAATTAAGCCACGATTAATTGTAATGAAACCCACCAACAGCTTTGGCGGTTATACACTTTTCACACAATTCTTAAATAATCTTTGTTGAAAACGATTTCCGGAGTATAAATCGAAACTTTAAATTCCGATATAAACATAATAGTTAATATCCAAAGAATATAGTAAAAAGGCTTAATGGACAGACAAGAAAGCGATAAAGTCGAAAAATGAAACAATTGGTGCAATAAGACGGAATGTGATGAAGTTTGGTGCATTCGATTTGTGAGACCGTCAGGAAATTTTGTGAGCTAATGCGATTTCTGCATAAAAAATGCATTTTTCAGAGTTGACTTCATTTTTATAGCAAAGTTTGTAGCCCCACTTTTAAAAAAGTTGGTATCACTGATGCTACCTTTAAGCTGCTTCAGGTAAGGAGTTATTTACCTACTTACACTGTATACAGCAATAGTATAATCACTAGACTTCGGCAAATATGCAAATAAAAATGTAGAAAATATGCGCATAAATATGCACGTGTTTACCCGAAAATATGCAAATATTTTACAAAATATGCATACAAATAAATAAAAAAATCGTAAAATAGTAACAATTTTATTTAAAAAAAAAAGTGTACATAACTAAATATTTCCTACTATTCATTAAGATTTACATTTATTTTAAGTAACTACATCATTTTTAAGTATGAATAAACTTATTTAGAATTATGGTAACAATAAATGACCAAGTGGTGTTCAAAATTTTCTAACAAAAACTTGTGGCTTCTGTCTGAGTACATATTTATAATATATGGAAAAACTTCGTTCAACATCAACTGATGTAACGGGAGCATTTTTCAAACTAACCAAAACATTTGGTTCTCAATTAATTGTTTCCGAAATATTTCCAGCTAGAACACTGACTACTTCAGAAATAATATGGTAACCTTTATTTTTTTCCATAGTAGCTTCAAATTTTTTTAAAATATCTTTTCCAATATTACCTCTAACGTTCCGACAACATGACGCAAATTCTTTTATTAATGCTGTACTTTCGAACAATGACAGTTTTGGTGATTCGGAGTAATTGTTTTTTGAACAAAACTAAAATTTGATTTTATAAATGAAAGTTCTTGTTGAAGCAAGTTACTCTGAAAAGTTTGTTTAGAATCCAAAAGAGATTGGGAACTTTCATCTGTTAACGTATCAATTATGTTCTTTATTTTAACAAAATGATCTGCATAAAAACTAGCTGCTTCTAACCATGTTTCCCATCGCGTTAAAATATGTTGTGGTGGAAGAGGAATGTTAGGTAGCATTTCTTTATAAAGTTGAATTCTTATAGGAGATTTAAGAAATACTTTTTTGACACTTAATATCATGGTATTTACAAGAGGAAACTTTTTTCGTATTTCCTCTGCAACTCTGTTTAATCCATGCGCTACACAAGTAACATGTATTAAATCTGGGAAAAATATTTTTAAATTTTGTCCTGCTTTCACCATATAAGGAGCAGCATCCGATAAAATAAGCAGTAATTTATTAGAAGGAATAGTTGTCGGAAGAAAAAAAGTTGCTAATGTTTCTTGTATAAAACGCGAAATTGTTAAAGCATTTGTTTTCTCAAGTTGCTGGCATGAAATAAGATGAGATTTTGTTAAGGTATCTTCTTTAAGAACACCAATCAATAAATGAGCAATATACTTTCCTGAGGAATCAGTGGTTTCGTCTACAGATATGTAAAAATAATTATCTGCAATTTCTTCCTTAATATTAATTAACACCGACGAGTATAGCCCGTTCACATTATTTCTTCTTAGAGACCGATCACTTGGAACATTAAGTTTGCAATATTTTTTTAGAAACGAACTAAAATTTACATTTGCTAATTTTAAAAGCAGTATGTTTGCAGACACTAATGCGCGACACAAGTCTTCATTAAAAGTTTCTTGCTCATCTAATTTTTTTGAAGTAGATTGGAAACATTTAGCCATTGAAGTTTGATGTTTTCCTCCTATTTTTCCTTTTTTTGCAATGTGTGAAGCAGTTGTCACATGTTGGTCTATCTGAAATTTCTTCTCACATGCTATCTATAAATAAAAATAAAAACCTTTGTTTTAACCCAACCTTTAAAATATAAAAATATACAAGGTGTTTTTGGTTAATCAAATAACTGGTTTGGAAAAAAAACACTCGTAAAGTGTTTTAAATGCAGTATTAATCCACAAATTAGTTTTTGTTACTAACCATTAGTACATCATATAACTTATTTTAAAATTCAACAAAAGTTTTTTTTTTGTTAATTCAATTACAATAAAAATAATTGTGTTTTAGAATAGCTGACTTCATAAAAAAAAGTAAAGGTGAAAAATTTTTCTAAATACACACCATTGTATTGTACCATGGACAATTTTTTCTCACTAAAGGAAGTTATTTTTCATTTAAAAACAACCTACGAGTACTAAATTTCAAGTAAATACGTTTATTGGTTTTAAAGTTATTGTTGTTATTAACTAAAAGAATTTAATTTTTTTTTAATTTTAACACCCAGTATCTCGAAAAGTAAATAAGTTTGACCCCTCATTAACTATATCGTTTTGTTCAATTTTTCGAGAAGTATCTACAGTCAAACGTTGTAAGTGTCATTTGGAAACACCCTGTATGTATGAAATATTAGATATTTAATAGAAAATATTAGATACTTACAATTTTGCCACAGACTGAACAGTAGATTTTTCCCATATCCATAGACAGCTCTTTATAAGGTTTAATCCAAGTTGAAGCACTGGTTATTTTAGGCATTATAAAATCACAATCTTCCTTTTTGTTACGCACAACGAGTGTTTACGCTTTGAATATCAAAACAAAAATGATTTACAAATATGAGCATCAAATTAGAAGTGTTTAGGTACCTAATTCAATAAACTGGGAGATTTTGGAAAATCCCTAAATTAGGAACAAAACTATTAGCCGTTTACCTGCTGTTAAGATACAATAAATTGTAGATAGATTTGGGGATTAGATCATAAAATGCAAATGAGCGAACCCTTAGCGATTATCCAATAACTGAATGCCTCAGTGACCGAAACTTTCTAAGAATGTTCAGGGCTACTTAAATTGATCTTCTTTGAAATTGTAAATGTTTTGTACCTGTAGAGATTACGTACTTAGATCATTTCTTGATTAAAATGACTACAATATTTTATACAAGAATTGAAATAAATTGGTATGTTTAAAAATTTTCAAATACAGTATAAAAATCTGAACTTTTATGCACTTTATGCAAACTTTTATACAAATATGCCAAAATATGAAATATTTGAATAAAATATGCACAATATGCAAAATATGCAATATGCATATTTGCCGAAGTCTAATAATCACTCACGTGCATATTTTGTCGCATTTGTTTTTATATTTTGTAAGTTACTTATTTATTAAATAAAAAACTAGTATAGAATATTGTATAAATTTACCACCAGGTCTATAGGAGACCTTTGCCGATATAATATTCTTGTTCGGCGACATCGAAAACCACCAAGAAACAAGTTTCGAATGATTTTATATGGAATTTGCATAAAATTCCCGGAGACGAGGTATGTACTGTCTACCCTTGGTACCTGGTATATCCTAGACCTTCGACGAAAGTATGAAATATGCATAAAACTTCTGGAGATGCGGTGATTACGATAACGCTCTGAACACCAGGTACATCAGAGACCAAAGCCAACATGATATTCATGTTCAGCGACCCACAAAACCTCTGACTAGCAAAGGCCGAGTGGACGTATTTTATTTACTTAATTACAGTTACAATTTTTTTTAATTTCCAACTCAAATTTTCCATATGCAATTTTTTATTTCTTCAAGATCTCATCCTTCTTAAGGTGCCCTCTACATTACTGAAGGTTTGCTATAACTACAGCAAATTGCTCTCTATCTTGAGCTGTTCTTAGTATCGAATGGATGTCCATGCCTGTCCAGTCTCCTACATTTTTAAGCCAGGAGCATTTTCTTCTTACTTGACCTCATCTTCCTTGTACTTTCCCTTCCATTATTAGCCGTAGGAAGTTGTATTTTTCTCCTCTGTACACTACGACTGATATAGGAGTAGACGTCGCGCGCTAGCAGATTTCAAATATTGTACCGAGAGCTCAGTTGATCGAGAACCGCTTAGCTGTATACAACTGTATACACTTGTATACAGCTTGTATACAGCTAAGCGGTTCTCGATCAACTGAGCTCTCGGTACAATATTTGAAATCTGCTAGCGCGCGACGTCTACTCCTATATCAGTCGTAGTGTAAATATGTCCTAGATAACTCGTTTCTCTGGTTTTTACAATATTTAGGAATTATCCCTTAGTCCCCATTATTCTCAGCACCTCATTGTTAGTCACGTGCTCTGAGATCTTCAGCATCCTTCGAAAAACCATCTCAAAGGCTTCTACATGTCTCATACTTGCGATTCCGAGAGTCCATGTTTCTACTCCGTATAGCATTATGGAATAAATGTTTTTACAAATTGGTATCAGATTTCCAACGATAAGATAGGGTTTATTAAGAATTTTTTCATTCTTTAAAAAGCGGACCTAGCATACTCTATATGTGCAGGTATTTCAACTTCGTAATCAATCGTTTCTTATCCAGCAACCAAGATACTGGAATTTTTGTACGGGTTCTATCTGTTTGTTGTAGATTCGAATATCGACATTTCGTGTCGGAATTTGGTGCACGTGTAACCATTACTTTTGTTTTATTTGTGTTTATATTCAGCCTGAAGCTATCTCCCTCTCTGGTTATGGCATTCAAAAGTCGTTGCTAACCTTCAGCACTATTCGCAATAATGACGGTGTCGTCTGCGTATATTAAGTTGTTTACATATTCTCCGCTGATTTTTATTCCTTCCAAAATATTTTCGAGAGCATCTTGAAAGATTTTTCCGAAATATATATTACAAAATAGTGGAGAAAGTACACAGCCCTGGCGAACACCCCTTTGTCTATTTTAATCGACTTCATTTGATCCCAATATAGATTTTTAATAAGCGGCACCGTGTTGGTCTATACCATGTTGTGTTAGGGTTTCTACGAGTTCTATGTGTTTTACTCGATCAAACGCTATTTCGTAGTCGATAAAACAGAAAAACACGTCTTTTTGTTGATCTAGGCATTTTTGTAGTAATATCTGGAGGCCAAATAATGCCTCTCTTGTACCAAGCCCCATACGAAAGTCAAATTGATTGTCGCTCAGCTTTCTTTCGCATCACAGAGTAGTGACAGCAGTTTCGCTGTCACAGTAGTGACATGCCGGAAGCTCGCCAAAATGGATATCGACGCGGTTGATATTAACCACAACCCGGAAGACTGGTGAGTATATATATATATGTATATATATATATATATATATATATATATATATATATATATATATATATATATATATTGTGTCTTATACTATATACTACATACATTTACTGTATGTAGTACTATATACATTTTTCGGCTTAATCTTTTTGTATGCATTGAAGTAATCATGTTTTTTTAGTAATTTTCTCAGTTCCTCACATCTTCTGTTCATACATTCTTCTTTGGCTTTCCTGATTTTGTTTCGGATGGTTCTCTGGGATTCTTTATATTTTACTTCATTGCGGTTTTTGTAAGATCTTGCGTCTATCAGTTCTAAGATTTCTTCTGTCCTTCATGTATTCTTTGTTTTTCTTGTATTGGCTTGTAGTTGTTCTGTTTTTATAGTTGTAATTGTTGTTTTGAAGGTGTGCTAAATTCTTTCTTCTGCTTCTTGAGTATCATTGAGTATTTTCTGTCTATGCCTGTACTGCTGGATCTTTAAGTTTTTCGAGGCTAGGATTTATCTTCTTTCTGCGTTTGATTTTCTTCAGTTTAACTGAGATTTTATCGATAACAGGATTGTTGTCGGAACCGATGTCCGTTCCGGGATATGTTTTAACTGCCCTGATTTCACTTCTATAACGCTTGTCAATTAATATATAATCAATATGGTTTCTTATTATGTGGTTTTGATTATCTCCAGGTGTTTTCCATGTTGTTGTCCATGTAACAGGATTGTTGTCGGAACCGATTTCCGTTCCGGGATATGTTTTAACTGCCCTGATTTCACTTCTATATCGCTTGTCAATTAATATATAATCAATATGGTTTCTTATTATGTGGTTTTGATTATCTCCAGGTGTTTTCCATGTATATAAGCTTCTTTTTTTAGTTTAAACCAGGTGTTTGCGATCATTAGATTTTCTTCTTGGCAAAATTGGACCACAATTTCTTCTCATCATTTCTTTGGCCCGAACCAAAGTTTCCAACTACGTCTTTGGTCTGCCCTTCACCTACTTTGACATTAAAATCTCCCATAATAAGGTTTACAGCTTTTTTATTTGCGATCTTTATTAGCTGTTTGATCTCTTGGTAGAATTCTCGTATTTCTCTTTCTGGGTTTTCTTCTCTAAGAGCATACTTGAAGAAAGTGAATATTTCGAGAAGTGGTATTAATTTGTAGCATAGCTACTCTATCAGATATAGGTAAAAAGTTCATTTCAATCCGTCGTACTGCGCCGATTTTCGAAGGTTGAACTGATTTTTGTGCTTCCTTGCCTGGACTAACAGCATAGAAATATTGTTTATAAATGCATAAAGCTTAACACCTTCGCTGCAATACCACTGAAAAAGACGACACACGTTTGTGTAACACACGTCAATTTCCATCTTGCGGTTAACACACAAACTAAAGCATTTAATAGAAATTAACTTTACAGATAGCTATTTTCTTATCATTGAGAGAATTCTATATATAGAATGATAATTCACTATCAGAAGTATCCTACCGGTAACGCATATAAAGTATACGGCTATATTTTTGGTATACTATTTTCTAATGTGCGAATTTAAGTGGTATGAAAAATTTAGTTGGTTATTCCCGCCAGTTGTCTCAATCAATATTTTTTTAAATAAAATTAGAAAAAATCAGTAACATAAGTAGTTTTAAATATATAAATTATTAAATTTAGCTTTGCAATTTAAGCAATTTTGCTTTTAAGTGTTATTACACTAATGGACAAAAATATCGACTATTTTGGAATTTTCGTATATTTATTTTTTCAAAATAAAATTTGGCCAATCAAGTCGTTTATTGTGAAATAGAGTTTATTTTAACAATGTTTAATGAACAATTTAAAGTTTCTATGCGGAGGAAATTGCGAAAAAAATTAATATTGGGTAAATAAAGTTATTTTAAATGGTAATTTAAATTACTTAAACGAGTATTTTTAACTAAAAGAAGTACATAATCAGTAATGGGTATTCTCTCATCTAGCTCTTATTACTGCTTGCATTCTTCTGCGTATGCTTGCAAATAAATTTTGGACATATCCTTGGGAAATTGCATTCCATTTATCCTGTGCAGCAAGCCGAAGCTGCTCTATCGTATTTGGAATGGGATTTTTTTATCGTATGCGGTGTTTTAGGTGATCCCACATGTGCTCTATTGGATTTAAATCAGGGCTAAATGGTGGCCAATCCAATCTTCGAATTTGAACCTCATCAAGATAATTACTCACTATGGCAGCGACATGTGGTCGAGCATTATCGTGCATTAACATGAATTTTTCATCTTCAATGTTACCAACATATGGCAAAACATGATCTTGCAGGATGTTTTAACCCTGCACTGCAAAATTTTTTTTAACTGCAAAAAAAATTTCTTCTGTTACATACTTCCAGGATAGGATGAAATTAAAACATTTTTGAAGATTTATTTTTAATTCTTTATTTCCTTTGTTTCAAGGATTTGTGACTCTCAAGTTACAATGGGAAAAAAAGTTAATTTTTATGAAAGTCAACAAAGCAATTAGAATTAGGCGTAAAGCAAAAATTCACATTACATTTTTCACGCAATATTTTGGTACGCCTAGGCATCCCGGTTTCTTGCAACGTCCGCGCTTTTCTAAAAATTTAGGCCAATGGCCTATTCCGTCTTTCCGTATGTTTTTCTCCGGTAGAGAAGCGATAGGTCCTCTTTTCCTTTTCTGCTCGATTTCTTGTTCTATTATAGATAGACTGGGCCTTTCCCTCTTCTTGAGTCTCTCTTTACCCTCTTGACAAAGACAAGCGGCAATAGATTTATTTTATTTAATATTTCGTTAACTATTATGAAAGGTATTTTATAACAAAATTCAAAAGTATTGATGTTTTATCTATTTTTTTTTTGGTTGCCTGGAGTAATTGCGGTAAATCAGAATTACTTATAGTTTATTTTTATGAACGAGAGAGTAATTAGCATAATTTTAACTGGTACCTTCGACCACTCCATGGGCGTGCTCAAGATTAATTGAAAAATTACTTTGAATAATTG
Source organism: Diabrotica balteata (assembly GCA_918026665.1). Classification (NCBI taxonomy): domain Eukaryota; kingdom Metazoa; phylum Arthropoda; class Insecta; order Coleoptera; family Chrysomelidae; genus Diabrotica; species Diabrotica balteata. Next base: position 25,043,652 of record OU898276.1, on the reverse strand, counting down.
TAAAAAATAAATGAATTATTTTAGTGTTATAAAGTGTTATGTGTATGTAAACAAAAGTGACCTCTTTTATCACACACTATATTAGAACTGACTGGCCTACATTAAAAAGGGTTTTAAAAAATTCACATTTTTTTTAATTTTTAAAAATTACAAAAGAGAAAAAGAGTTTTTAAAACCGTCTAAGGTATGTTAAATATATGAATAAAAATATTAATATAAAACTTACAGCTACTTGTTACAAATCGAAATCAGATTCAGAAGATGAACTTTCAGAACCAAGATTTATAATAACTGGCTCGATCATTTTATCAGTAATATTGTCCAGCTTCCACATTTTTTCCTCTTCTTTAATAGTGTGATTTACTGCCTTTTCCCAGTTTTCAGGTTTTACATTATTTACGGCCTCCAAAAACAACTGTTTAATATCATGAATTTTAAAAGTGGTATTTTTTCTTGAAACTTCACTCTTTATCTGTGCCCATACCAGTTCAATCGGGTTTAATTCACAATGATATGGTGGGGATCTAAGTACTGTCATTCCACGATTTTTGGCAATTTCATCAATTTCTTATTTTTTAAATTTTTCTTTATGAAGGGCACACAACGAATAAAGTTCCTTTCTTATAGATCCGGGATGGTACGTAATATTTTTTGAACTCAGCCAATTCTGCAAGTCTTTTTTTAACCACTTGGTTGTGGGCAGTCGTTCTATAAGTCTGGAGTGATAACTTGCATTATCCATTACTATTACACAGTTCTTAGGAAGAAGATCTATCATTTGTTCGAACCATTCTTGAAAGACATCAGCGTTCATGTCTTCATGGTAGTCACCGGTACGAGTTGATTCAAAAGTTAATAAACCACCTTCAACAAAACCGTCTGAACTGCCAATGTGTACTATTATCAGCCTGCGTCCCTTTCCTGATGGTGGGTTTAAACCAGTAGATAAGTTATTTACAAAAGCGTGCCTTTAACTTGTAACAGTTTCATCCTGCCAAAATTTATTTGGTGTATGACCCTCGTTGATCCATGTTTCATCAAGATAAAATATTTTTCTTTTTTGGTTTCTCATTTCCTTTATGGTTCTTAGAAAATGTCTTCTCCATATGACAATATCGCTTCTTTCTAATAAAATAGACTTTCTGGGATTCTTTTTCCAGCGGAAGCCTATTTCTTTTAAAAGTTTCCATAACGTACTTCGACTCATTTCTGGGTAATCCTTATCATCTCGAACTGAGACAAGAACTTTATCCAATGTTGGAAATTCTTGTCTAAAGAAGAATTCATGCACTTTCCGTCGAAGTCCTTCTTTAAAATGATATTCTATTTGAAATTTTGGTTTCCCTGGAGCATTACGTGGCATTTGAAAACTACCACATTTCTCTTCTTTAAGAACTCAGTAAATCGTAGATTTCCCAACACCAAGTGTACTGCTAACTAACTCAACGGTCTCATCAACACTTTCACATAAACGTTTGTCTGTAAATGATTTAAAACAATTAAATATTAATGTTTTTTCATTAACTGTTAAAGGACCAATTTTTCGGCGTTTACACGGCACTTCCAAATTTTCCATAACACTAGTATACACAATAAACTGCACCTTGCAACTGAAGTACCTTCTTTTAGTGAACTGTTAAGAATTTTGAATACGCCACTTGGACCTTCCTACAAAATGGAAAAACCCACTATCACCTTTTCTGTGGAATAAGTTTAGAAGGTAATTATCTAGTCAATTACTGTCGTAGATTCCTGGAATTAAAGAATTAAATGTTTGATTGTTGAAACCCTTACTTCGTGGAATGCACTCATTTTAGATAAAATAAAACTTTTTATTTTATCTAAAGAATTAAATTTATTTTGCAAATAGGTAGGTACTTATAAAACTTTTATTGGTTATATATAACCAATAAAATAAACATCTTACATTTCTTGCAAATTCATTAGTACCTGTTAACCTCCATCACTCCGACACTGGTAACCTTATTTAGGGATTAGTAACCCTCACAACTATTGTATTCTATTCTGCTCCAACCTTTATACCTGGTGGTCATACTCAATTTAAAATTGTTTTCCTATATACTTCTGTAAACTTGTTGACAAATATCTGTTTTTCATTGAGTCACCCGTATCAACAGTTTAGGGATTTGAATACATAATTTATTGTTTTATTACTCTCTCATACATAAAAATACACTATAAGTATGCACTTGATTTGTAAAATGCGATTATCTCGAAAACTGTTGAGTTTTAAAGTTATTAACAAGTATACCTTTCTTTTGTTAAAATAATGTATCTTTAATATTTTTTATCACAAATGGCGGTAACTTGAAGAGCAAAAAAGTTATGTCCAAATGTATGCCACATATGTGGCGCCCTCTATCAGCTACATCAAAGTATGCATCAAATTTTAATTGCTGATAGTCAATAGTACCTATAAAGAATATTGCCTAGTTGTAAATTTTTATACATAAATGTTTAGAAACATAAAAGTTATAGCAAAAAATAAAATTTTAAATTTCCACTTTAATACCCTGTATCTTTCTTAATCAACTTTTTATTAAAACAATTTGGCCTTAATCGTAATATTTTAAAGTGTAGAATCTACGGTTTCTTTTTGTAGAATTACTTAAGGACCACCCTGTATATTTTATTTTGAAAACTCTCACAATAAAGAACTTTTTATGATCTACAACTTTTATTTGAAACATTTTTCTCTAGAATGTATAATAAACTTTTTATAAGCATAAAACTATGTTTTTCATCGTTTAAGATTGTTAAAAAAAACAAAACAAAATCAACTGTAGGTCTTCACGGACTTTTTGTAAGGTATCCCTCGTATATTTTTAGAACCTTCAAATATCTGTATAAGATTTTTTCGGCTTTTTTTCTTCATTGACTGGAGTAAGAGCACATTTTAACCACAAAGTTCAGTTCTTTTTTATACTATAGACTATAGAGTATTAAAGTGAACAACCACGTGATTTTATTATAGGCAAAACAACAGAGAACTTTTCACAATATCCAGCAAAATGAAATATAGGATATTAACATTGTATTAACTTTAAAACATAATAATTATTAGGTGCTAGCGTTAAGGATTTCCATAATTATAATATTCATATTTTTAACAATGACATTATAAACGTAAAGTTTAATTTGCGTTTTAAGTTATTTTTTCTATTCCTAATAATTGGAAACATCACAATTCTTGTTTAAAATAACCACAGTTTTGACAAAACTACTTTAAAGCTTGTTACTAATAAACCAAAGTATCTGTATCATTATACTTACCAAATTTTTGGTTTAAAATAGTTGAAATATGTACAAAAACAATTTAAAAGTTGTTATTACAAACTAAATAATGGTATTTTTTATATATCTGGTATCTACGATCCTATCTGATTGGTGTATGCATAAAAATTATCAGTTGTTGAATTTTATATGTTAATAAAAATTTAAATTGTTTAAAACTTACAGGTTTTCAGGAGTGTCCACGGCAACAATAATCCAACGTGGGTAAAATATCACCTGAGGACAAAACCAGTAACCGGGGTAACAAGTGTTCACTTACAACAAATCACCAATTTTTTTATCCAAAAGAAACAACAATAACTATACACTACTCACGGACACTAAACACCGAAGAACTAACGATAAGACGCTCTCTTCCAGGTAAGCGAAATCGAAAAACCAGAACGAGGAAAAAATTCTGAAGAGAAGAAGTCTTGCTTAGCGGAGGCTGTTGGCTTGCGCTTGTAGTTGTAGACGGTCACCACTGGTTAAACCACTATGTGCCGTCACCGACCGACGGACACTAGAGGAAAATATGTGCTGTGGCCATTGACGTGCCTCGGGTGGGGAGACGGGTCGGTGGAAAGGTCATCCGCGCGTAGAGGGTGAGTTTGTAATGTCTTGGAGGCTATAATGGATTGTGATTTTATAATATTAATGTACGAATATTTGCTAATAAACAATTAAAAGTGCAATTTTAGCATTTATATGCATTTATATTTATATTAAAAGTTTGAGTATTTAATACTTAATTAAGTATTTATTAATACACAAAATTAAAAAGTAAAATTTATTCTCTCTCTTGTCGTTTCCTCATTGCTGAGGATCGTGATTCCCTACAATGCGGGCTGTCAATTCTCTCCATCTCTTGCGATTTTGAGCTGCTCTCATGGACTCGGAAAACCTCTCCAGTGGCTTTCTGTACTTGATCTGACCATCGGATAGGTGAGCGTCCTCGGCCTCTACGTCCTTCTACGTTTCCGCACACAATTAGTCTTTCTAAGTTGTCATTGTCTCTTCTCGCAATGTGGCCAAAAAACTTTAAAACATTTGAAAGACACTGAGAGGAGAGTCTGGTCTGAATGTTTAGCTCTTCGAGAATCGACTGATTGGATCTGTGCTCCGTCCACGAGACGCGTAGCATTCGTCTTCAGCACCACATTTCGAATGCGTCAATCCTTTTCCTATCCTCTGATTTTATTGTCCATGTTTCGGCACCGTAACTAAAGATTGAAAAAACGAGTGTCCGTACCAGTCTCATTTTGAGTTTTTTGGACAAAGAGCGGTCCTTCCATATTTTTGACAGTCGACTCATCGCGTTCTTGGCCATTCCTATTCTTCTGCGAATTTCCGTATGGCAGGAGGCTGCCTTGCTTAAGGAAGATCCTAGATACGTGAACTCGTCTACTTTCTCGAATTGATTTAGGGCGCCTGTTGTTTGGAGGATATTCGCGTGGTCCACAATCATGATTTTTGTTTTCTGATTATTAATCTTGAGCCCACACTTGTTGCTTTCGGTTTCTACTCTCTTTATCAGTCTCGACATCTCCTCTTCAGATGTTGCTATCAGTGTTGTATCGTCTGCGAATCTTAAGTTTGAGATCTTTTTCCCTGCAATGGAGATGCCGCCTCTCCATCCATCGAGTGCGTTCCTCATTTTGTATTCTCCATATAAATTGAACAGGTCTGGAGATAGTATGCAGCCTTGTCGTACACCTCTGCTGGTTTTGAAGGTATCAGATTGCTGGTTTTCAATTCTTATTTTAACTGAGTTATCTTCGTATAAGTTTTTAATTAATATTGCCAAATGATCTGGAACTCCCATCTCATGAAGAACTGTCCAGAGAACTTCCCACTTTACACAATCAAATGCCTTTTGGTAGTCTAGAAAACAGATTATTATTGGAATTTTAAATTCGCGGGCCTTTTCTATGAGCTGCCGCATATTAAGGATTTGCTCTCTCGTACCCTTCCCTTTGACAAAGCCTGCTTGTTCTTGGGGAATTTGGTTGTCTAAGTACTGTTGCAAACGGCGCTTAATGATTCTTAGTAATATTTTGCTTGGATGGGAAATCAGTGAGATGGTACGATAATTACTACACTTTGTAGTTGTTCCTTTTTTATGGATTGGTATGCACAATGATGTGCGCCATTCTCTGGGCCACTTTCCGCATCTCCAAATTTTATTACAAAGTTTCCACATTATGTAACATCCTTTGTCTCCCATGTTCTGAAGGAGCTCTCCCGTGATATCATCGCAGCCAGGGGATTTATTCTTCTTGAGGTGAGTTACAGCTTCTTCAGAATTTCAGGCTCAGGGTTGTATTCAGGGTTTTCGAGGGCTGAAGTGTGGCCTAGATTTACGTGTTCTTCCCTGTAGAGCTCTGAACAATAGTTTTTCCATGTTTCCAACAATCTGTCGATATCACTTATGATAATACCATGTTTGTCCTCTATTGCATAGTTCTTGGGTTTAAATTCTCTCGCAAGAATTTTTACTTTCCGGAAGAGGTCTTTGGTTTCATTTCGATATCCGTGATTTTCTATTTCTTGGCAGATTTCAGAGATGTATTCTTGTTTGTCTTTTCGGCATCTTCGTTGAGTATCTCTGGAGAGAGCTTTATATGTCTGTTGATCACAGGGGCCAACTTTAAGTTGCTTTCTTTGTTCAATCACTTTCCACGTGTTTCTGCTGATCCATGGTTTAATGCTATTATTTATAGATGGTTGGCGACATTGGTTCACTGTTGTTACGATGGTTTCTTTAATATCTGTCCAGGCTTCATCCACGCTTTGTTCTGACTGATTGTTCCCTATTCTGGTTAGTGCTGGTTCAATTCTCTCTTTAAAGGTAGCTAATTCGGGGTCCGTTAGCCCAAAAGAACGGGGAGAAGCTTTACGTATGTTCTTGAAACGCATTCTGTAATCTGCCATCAAGAGCTGGTGATCGCTTCCGCATTCTGCTCCTGGAAATGTTTTTGCGTTGGTAATTGAAGACTTCCATCTCGAACTGATCAGAATAAAGTCTATTTGATTTCTTGTTCTATCTCCAGGTGATTTCCAGGTATAGAGAAAATTTATATATATATATATATATATATATATATATATATATATATATATCAATCGGTTTTAAAATGTCTTGCGACGTTGTCCGATGCCTAATTTCCATGACACTCTATCATTGGCCCTCTCTTAAGATCTCTTGCGCTCATCGCCTTCGTTACTCCCTCTCTCCAAGACTTCTTGGGCCTTCCTCTCTTTCTCGGGTTTGGTGGTACCCATTGCATAATTATTTTTGGGAGTCTTGAGTTATCCATCCTCTGGACGTGTCCGTACCATATCAGCTGTTTTCTTTCTATGTCTGTTGTTAGAGAGCCGTCAACCCCCATTTGTTCTCTTATTTCAATATTACGTATTCTCTCTCTGCATGACACTCCTACTGATCTTCTAAAAGCGTCCATTTCTACTGCCTCTAGTTTTCTTCTGTTGTTTTCGGTTATTCTCCAAGTTTCTGCTCCGTACAATAGACTGTTTTTAATAAGAAATTCGTAGATATTGTGTTTTCTTCTTTTTCTTATTTTATGACTCCACAGTACGCTGTTTAGACAACCTATTGTTTTTCTGGATTGTGTTATTCTTCTCTTTATATCTTTCCCCGTTGTGTCAAAAACGATTCCTAGGTATGTGTAATGGTCGCAGGGCATGATGATTTTGTTATTTTCTAATGTAATGTTCGATAGTTCGGTACCTATTGGCAGGTATTTTGTTCTTTCTGTATTAATTTCTAGTCCCCACTTTCTATATTCTTCTTGTAATTTCCTTGCCATGTACTCCAGATCATCTTTATCGTTTGCTATAATAACCTGGTCATCAGCAAACTGCAATATATACAAGCAAATCTCTCCAAGGTCTACGCCTATGCCTCTGCGTTTTCGTTTCCACTGTTTCAATGATTTTGCAATATATATTTTTTTAAACAAGGTCGGTGATACACAACACCCCTGACATAGACCTTTATTAACCAGGAAGCTTTGCGACAGTCTGTTTCCAGTTTTTATTTGTGATTTTGAAATTTCATACAAATGTCTTAAGGCTTTTATTAAGGTGACACTAATATTCGTCTGTCGTAACACGTTCCAGAGTTTGTTTACAGTTCCTGTATCGTACGTCTTCTGCAAGTCAATAAACATGAGGTGGGTTTCTTGATTTGTGCTTAATTGTTTTTCTATTAGTTGTTTGAGGCAGAAGATATTATCAGTACAGCTTCTTCCTGTTCGAAAACCGGATTGTTCTTCTTCCTCTCGGTCTTTGTATTCCTTCTCAATGCGGTATCTAATTATTCGTCCATACAAACGGCTGAATGTACTAGTGACTGATATCCCTCTATAGTTTTCACATTTAAGTTTATCTCCTTTCTTATGGATCGACGAAATATAAGCAATTTTCCACTCGTCGGGTACGAGAGAACCATTTATACATTGATTTATGCACCAAGTGACATTGGTTTCAAACAATTTTTGTGATCCACATTTTATTAGTTCGGCTGGAATATCCCCCGGTCCTGGAGACCTACCATTTTTCAGTTCTTTTACAGCTTTTCTATTTTCTGTCACTTGTATTGTTATATCTTCTCCTTCAATATTAACCTCTGTTGGTGATTGAGTTAAGTATTCGTCCTTATTTTCTGTCAGTAGTTCCCCATAGTACTTTTCCCATTTATGTGTGGATATTAATTGAATGTTTGTGCTCTTCCTTTCGTTAGTTCTTATTTTACTCAGGAACTTCCATGTTTCTGTACATTTTCTGCCTCCCAGGGTAGGTATTAATTTCCTGGCACTTCTTATCCCACATTTCTCTTTTTGCTTTTACTGTTGTTCTTGTTGTTATTCTTTTGAGTTCCAGGTATTCATCCTTTTGTTGTTTACTGCTCAGCCATCTGATATACGCTTGCTTTTTACTCTCTTGCTTTTTCTTCTACGAGTGCTTCTATTTCTTTGTTCCATCATAGTTTTACACTTTATCTTTGATTGTTAGAGCCGATAGCTTCTTCTGTAACTTTTTTACTGCTAACGACTACGTTTTTATATACCTCCTCTACTGTTGATGTTTTAGTTATATTCATTAGTTTGCCATCCAGTCTTTGTTGATATAGTATTCTTGTACTCTCTTGAGTCAAACTATCCAAATTATAACTTCTTTTTTCCAAAGTTTCTTCTTGTTGAGGTTGACAATTTGTTTGATTATGTGTTATTTTAAATCTGTATGGACAGGTTACTCTTGATTTTACGACATAATGATCTGAACCACATGTTATTCCTCTGCATGCTCTTGTGTCCTGTACTTACATATTAGTATTTTGTTTTATGATGACATAGTCTATAATTGATTTTAGATTTCTTGTAGTTTGGGTCCAAGTGTACTTGTGTACATCTCTATGTATAAAATTCCATTGGTTATTTTTAATATGGTTTTTACATATATCAATTAGCCTCGCACCATTATCATTCTGTTTATTTCTCCATAGGGACCTACCACCTTATTATCTACTTTACGACCTACTCTACTGTTCAGGTCCCCCATAACTACCAATTCTCTTCTATTTCCAATTTTTGTAATTTCGTCGTTAACTTTAGCAAATAACTCGTCTTTGTTTGTGTAAGGTTCATCATCACTAATTGCATAAATCCCAAGTATCCGAAGTAGTTTATTATTTAATCCGTCCGAGATTCCGAGGCAATCTTTAGGCTTTTTGGTATTTTTCTAATTTTTACAAGTGACAGGGAACTGGCCTGACGTCTTAACCCCCTACCTGGAAGACCGGGTAATTTGTAATCAAGGTTTTCTTCCTTTAGACTAGTTGTCTTCCAGGACTATAGAGACTAGTCTTCTCTTAACTCGGTTCTTCCGCTTTCGGGACCATTGGATTTCTTTTGTCCACTCAGAGCAAATCTCGTTTGCTCCGTGCATCGTTGACTTTCGCCTGTAAACCTTGTCAGGAGCCCTTACAGGGTACTATCATCCGGACCAGATGAACCCTGGTTTTTTTACGAGGTTGTTACTCCTCCCCCATCCTCCTTTATCCGGGCTCTGTGTAAACGCATGCCAAAAATAGATCACTTGAGAAAAGCAATCAGCCGAAACAGCTGTAGTGATAAGAGGTTAAAATAAATTTTGTGGAAGTTTGAAAACAAAGTTTTCAGAACTTTATTGTTACATAAAATGAATATCCATCAAGTTACGGTCGAATCCATCAACACTTTTTATCATTTGGTACATCCTATGTACCAGAGAAACTAGCATGAAAATTATTCCTTGTTAGAACTCTGGTACAACGGTTGACCAACATTTTTAGAAATTATAAAAAGAAAGAAAAAACAAAAATATTTTCCAAATCTAGTAACTCATGAACTAACTATAGTATTTGAAACTATTATCTGAAAAACTTTGAAAAATTTTCATCATAATAAATAATTTGTAGCTTAAAAGGTTAATAAGGTGATGATCGGCAATAAGATAGGTAAAGTCTGCTAAGCGGACACAGCACGCCAAAAGAAGAACAATCGTTAATTCTGAACTTTTATAATTTAATTCTGTAGCCTTATAACTATACGCATCTAATCTTAACTTTTATATTCTAAATCATAAATTGTGCATCCTTCCGCATATTTTTCTACCCTCGAGGTCATGTTTGTTAATTATTATGATTAACCGGACGCTGTGCTATAACAGTAAACCTTACTTATTAATAATTTTAAAATAAAAACATTTACGAATACATTAGCTACTAAAGTGACAAAAACAATACAATATGATTGCTTATGTTCAATATAACCTTCAGAAAACTGCTCCTGTAGTAAAAGAAACTTGTTTTTATATGACAATGTACAATTTTTGCACATATTCTTAGTTCCCGATCATATCTTTTTGTAAAATTGAAAAGATACCAACCTTGGGATCGTTTTTTATTTTTGTGGTTATTATTAGTTGGCGATTCAAAAGCAGGAAGTTCTGCGAAGTATATTATCAGTGTAAAGGAAGTGCAGCAATGCCGAGGACCTTTAATCTGATTTAACACAAATTTTTTATATAAATTCTGATTCTTGAATAAAATGGAATAAATTAAATATATCAGGGGTATAGAAGCAAAACCCACCAAGTCACATTTTTGTGAAATCTGCATTGGATACGGTAATTTGTTCTTTATGTGTATATACATAAGTTCAAACATACCTTAGGTGCAAATTCCACCTTAAATCGGAGCAATTTAAACGAGAAAATACGCTTAAGCTGCAAAACCCGCCTTGTCCAAAAAAATTTAGTTGCAAAGACCGCCAAGTCCGGTCTTGCTAATAGCGAAACGTTTAAAACGTTCAGGTGGAGGAATTTGTAAGGAAAGATTACCATTAACAACGGCATATAATGAGCTGTTTCTAAATACTCCTTCATCGGAAATTCTTCCATTTCCACCACAGTCAACATAAATGAAGTTGTAATTTGCATCCACCAGTGACAAAAGAACCAGAATGTGGAATCCTTTGTGGTTGCAGTAGTAGGACCCCTCATTCGCAGGTGCGCGCATAGCTACATGCTTGCAGTCTAAAGGATACTTTTTTTCAATAATAATTTTTTCTTCAATAATAATAAATAAGTATTTACACGAGCTACAACTATTTTTTTATTCGGCGCCATTTTAAAATACTGACTGTTTCATTTGAACATAGGAGTAGTGAATCAGTAGATAGCAGTAAAACCCATCGCAGTAGATATATCCCCACCGCTAAAAGTCACTGCGATAACAGTGAACTGCTATGTGAAACTGCCGCTTAATAGTCCAAGGAAGAATCGACAGTAGGAGGGGACCGGGAAAAAGACGACACTCATGGATATAACCTGCGACAATGGTTCGGACTAACATCGACCGAACTGTTCACAGGTGTCGTAAACAAAGTCAAAATAGCCTTGTTAATAGCCAACGTCCGAAACGGATAGGGCAAAGGAAGAAGAGAAGAAGAATTATGATCTATCTATCTATATAAGGATTTTTACAGCTGTCGCCACCTCGCTTCTTTCAGCCAACGTCTCCAGTCCTTTCTTTTCTGCCATTCTAAGGTCTAGTCTTTCTATGGCCTTGTTTATTTCATCCCTCCATGATGTTCGAGGTCTACCTCTTTTCCTCCTTCCTATTGGGCTCCAATCCGAAATCTTCGCTATCCACCTTATATGATCTCATTCTCACATGTCCATACCAAATTAAACGTTTTTCTTCGATGTAGCTGAGTATGTCTTGTTCTACTGTCATTCTTCGTTTTATCTCCTCATTTCTGATGCGATCTATTTTTGTCACTCTGCAGCTTCTTCTCATGAACTCAATTTCAGTTGCTGTGATTTTGGATCTATTTCATTTATTTATTACCCAATTCTCTGCTCCATAGGTCATTATACTGCTTACCAAGGTGTTATAAATTCTTTTCTTTCTATTTCTGGTAATCTGTCTATCCCACAGTACCCCGTTCATTTGTTTAATACATGTTCTTGTCTGTGCTAATCTGCTGGTTATCTCTTATTTTCAGTGCCGTTAATTTCCTTATCATCGTCCATTTCCAAGTTTCTCACTGGTTCTTCCTCTGTTGTTAAATATTCGGTCTGTTCTAGGTTTATTTCCAGTCCATTTTTTGTGTATTCCTTTTCTAATTTTCGGAGCATATAGCACAGATCTTCTTCATCTTGAGCCGTTACCACTTGGTCATCTGCAAAGCTTAATGTGTACAAGAAGTTGTCCCGGATTGGTATTCCCATCCCTTCCCATTTCCTTTTCCATGGTTTTAATATTTGTTTGAAGAATGTCTTGAACAGTGTCGGAGATGTAGAGCATCCCTGCAATAAGCCTTTTGTGATCTTAAATTCGTTGGAATATTTATTGCCGGTTTAAACTCTTACCTTGTTGTTGTTGTAAAGGTTTTTTACGGCTTCTATTAACCTCTGAGTCATTCCGATTTCCTTCATCGTGGTCCATACTTGTTTTCTGGGAACCGTGTCATATGCCTTTTTTAAATCTATGAATGCCAAGTGTCAGTACTGGTCTATTTTTTGCCATTTTTTTGTTCAATTAATTGTTGGAGTGTATATATGTGGTCTATGCAAGATCTTCCTGCCGTGAACCCCGCCTGATCTTCTCCAATTTTATTTGAGATAGATTTTTCCAGTTTTTCTTTCAGTATTTTTCCATATAACCAATATAACATATAATTATGATGTTAGGATAAATCAATTAATTAATTAACGAGAATTCTTTAGGGTAGAGTGTTGGTTGAATAAAGCAATATCCTGTATAATATATTTGAGATAAATAAGTAATCAAGTAGAATATTTTCTATATAATCTACTTAAGTATATTCGTTTAATTTCATAAATAAATATGAACAGGATATGATTGTGGGCATATTGATTAATATACAACTATCTGGTAGGTGGTTATGTATTGCGGTACTGATAATAAAGAATTATGGAGACCTACTACAAATTATAGGTATAATACGAACAAGGTGATATAATACAAGGCCATGATATATTTTCACGTTTTATAGTCAGCATAAACGATAACAACAGCTTAACTAGAGTTTTAAATACTTATTGTTAAATGTGCGTTATGATCAGTAATATAAATTCAACTAAATAATTGATAATCGAATAAACATCGATGATTGTCTTCTTTTGTAAATTATATATTTATTGAAGATACAATAGCCAGATGTGTATTTTTCAATAGTAAGGTTTTTATTAAAAATTATTTGACTTACAAACTCTTATATATCACAGTAACTTGACAGTGATATTAGCATAATACAAATACAATGTGAAAACTCCCATTAACACGTTCGCTGCCATATTGGTCCGATGGGACCATCACTGACGTTGCTTCAATAGGCCACGTTGGTCCAATGGGACCAACGCAAGTATTGCATTAACAGGCCATGTTGGCCCTATGGAACCAACATTTATTCCGATATGTACCGAGCCATTGGTGTTTATTTAGTATTAAATCACCATGGGAATGGACCAACGAGGCCTACAGGCTATGTGCTGTATAGAGAATTTGTGCGATTTATGGAGTATGACAAATGTGGTCCCATATAAGTCAAAAACGTTATTTACAACTTTGGGATGATATTTATTGATACAAACATGTTTTTCAAGAACAGAAAAATCAAATAATGTAAAACAACCAATAAAAAAAGTTATTTAAATTCTATGTAATTCATTAAAACAACCTATACACAGAAAAGGTTCCTTGTCACAGCTTTTGCAAAAGGTGTCTACCTTTTTAGTTTTGTTCATAGCATACTGACGGCCGTGTTGCTCACTATTTTTTTTTGTAACAGTTCTTGCAAATCTTCCTTCGTTGATGTTTACTTCCGTCTGCCTTCTGTTCAAGCTGATGGTGATTATTTGACACACTTCGTGGTACAGTAGTGGTTTCTTTATAAGTAACTAGATGTTTCACTATTTGTTTTTTAAATTCTGTCACCGACATGTTGTTATTTGTTACAAGCTTATATATTAAAAAAGAATTTATAACTGACGTAGTTAATAATAATTCAAACCCCACTTTTTTAAAAAATTTTACGCTTTTCCTTAGAGGGTTGGAATACGCTCCCATTTGGTCAGATAAGTCTACTACCGCTTTGCCTTTATTGTAATCTATTACCACCTTGGGTTTCAGTTTAGTTTGTCGATTACAAGATAATTTGACCATTTCATTGCCGTGTTTAGTAGAAAGCATGTAAATATTTCTTTTGTCTTTCCAGTTCGTAATGGTCACTCCATCATCACTTTCCATAGAAGCAATCTGTCCTTCATATACTTTGAAATTGTAAGTATATCCAGATCCAGAACATAATTTAAAAATGTTTACACCATATTTGTATCTTTTTGTCTTAATGTACTGTTTAAACCCCAAGCGTCCCCTAAAGGGTAATAGGGTTTCATCGATGCAGACATATTCTTCCGGCACGTATAAAGACTTAAAATTTGCAGTCAGAATGTCGACAAGTGGCTTTAACTTATACAGTTTATCACTTGTATCTGCCAATAAATTATCATTAAAGTGAAACATCCTTAACAGCATCTCGAATCGATTTCTAGACATTACATTCTTTGCAAAATTATTATAGAATAGGTTATCGTTACTCCAATAGTCTGCGATTTTTGGCATTTTCACTAAACCCATCCAGGCAACCAGTCCTAAAAATTTTCTTATTTCAATATTTGTCGTTGGAATCCAGTCATGTAAGCGAGAGCTTGGTGTTGCGTCTGCAGTCAGTACAGACTGAGTTGCATATATATTTGTTTGGTTACAAATCAGACTAATTACTCTGTCATCGACCACAGCATCAAAAAAGTCTCCAGGCGTACCATTTGCCAACATTGCAGCTACTTCATCATTTACTCCTGACGGAATAGAAAAAGGTGCTATTAGCTTATAATTACCTACTACTGGACCCCAATGTGTTCTATATTTGTTCTATATTCGGTACTGGATGTACCGAACTTAGATCCACACTGCGGTGTGGATCTAAGTTCGGTTCTGGATCGAGTATTGAATTTAAGTTCGGTCCTGGAATGATATTACCTTGAAGATTAGGATTAGGTTGTTCTGGATACACTATATGATGCATTGAATTCAAGTTCGGTCCTGGATTGATATTATTGATATGATCGTGAACATGACGAGTAGGTTGTGAATCTAATTTTTTTTTCTCTGTAAAAACTTTCGTACATTTTCCACCATTTCTTCTGAATCTGACGAATCTGATTCTTCTTCTGAACTACACAGGTACTCACTATCAGAAGCTTCGAATGGTTCATCATCGTCATCGGAGAGTTCTCCAAAATTGATTGCAATGTTTTGCAATCCACGCTCTGTCAGAGGTTTAGAACGTCGAAACATCTAAAATTACACAATATGTTGTAAAAATATTGTAATTTAAACATTATTTAATACTTACAGCAATTTATTCTTTCAATTTATTGAAATGAAAAACAATCAACAAGAATAATAGGCAATGCAAATTCGTTTATTTATGTTAGGTTATGTTTACTGCGACGGACCAACGGCGCACAGAAGCATTAGTACGGTTCACTGGGCCGCGTTGTCCCGATGGGACCAACACATTTGTTATATGGTGGCTCATAGGAGCACTTAAAAAAAGAATGGCTGGCTCACGGAGGCATTGATTTACAAAATATAGTCGGCAGCGAACGTGTTAATACTAAATTTAAGCGTAGGGCGTCGCGGTCTGAGAGGCCTCGCGCCATGGAGATTGATGTATTATGAACTCGCCGAAAAAAGTGCTTGCGTCGCTTTGGCTCGAGGAAAATCTCCGTAATGCACGTCACCGCTGACCTAAATAGTTGCTGCACGTCGCCGCCCAAAACTAAATATTTCCCGTTTGTCAAACAGCCACCCCCAGTACACAGCAACTTTTTGACGATTTTGTTTTTATGCTGTTGGTGCTCAAAGCAAAGCATATAGTCTTTTAAATTAGTTAAGTTAGTTATTTAAGAAGTGTGATGTCGCAGGAAATACTTTCTGTGGTCCCAACTTTGTCTATCGAATCTGATATAGCATCCAAACTAGATTACGAGCACATAATTTAACAATTCAGCAGTGTAAAAAGTAGAAAAGGTTCCTACAGCCTCTGGCGCCTCTCGGATTTCGACCGCCATCGTTTTTTGCCCATCCATTCGTCTTCTTTGATAACTTTATCTCGCATTATGTGTTGTACATTTTCTTCCCAGGCAACTGAAGGCCTTTCCCTTCTTCTTCTTTGTTGTGGTATGTAATTTAAAGTTTTCTTTGGCCATTTATCTTCATTCACTCAATTCACGTGACCATACTACACTAGTTGTCTCGTTTTAATTCTGTCTACACTGGAATATACAGAATTTGTTCTCCTTTTAATATCATCATTCCTGATATGATCTTTTTTGGATACACCACATGCTCTCGTTAGAAAATCTATTTCTACTAGTTCTATTCTTTTTCTTTTTTCGTGATTTGCCAAACTTCTGCCCCATAAGTCATAATAGGCTCTACCAAGGTTCGATTGATTGTTAATTTCATTTCTTGTCTAATATCTTTAGACCATAGTAGAGAGTTTAGACTGTTAACTGCTTTTTTTCCTGCTGCGTTCTGTTTTCGATGTCTCTTTTGGTAGTGCCTTCTTTAGATATTGTAGATATTTATATTCATTGCATGTTTTTATGTTTCTAATTTCTAACTCTGGATCTTGTTCATCATCTCCTCTTTTAAGATACTCTGTCTTTGACATATTTATATTAAGGGCCAATTTTTCATATTCTTTCTTTAGTTTTCTAAACATGTAGTCCATATCTTCCTCATCATTCGCTACGACTACTATCATTTGCAAAAAATAATTATATATAAATAAATATATTTTAAATAAGGTCGGAGATAGACAATATGCTTGTTTAAGCCCCTTTGTTATTGGAAATTATTCAGATATAAAGTTTCCTTCTGTAACGACACTTCTAGCATTTTTGTAATATTTGCGATAGTATCCACATACTCTCTACTGAGACCTACTTTCGTCAATGTTCGAAACAGTTTTTTCAAAGGTGCCGTATCGTATGCCTTTTCTAAATCTACAAACAATAGGTATGTAGATAGATTCCTTGCCTTCCGTTTTTCGATTAGCTCCTGCAGAACGAGTATACCATCAGAGCACGCTCTTCCTGCACGAAATCCGTTTTGTTCTTCTATGTCTTCGTATTCTGATTCTATTCTTTCTTTTATTATTCGACCGTACAACCTCCCCACTGAGATGATAACAGTTATTCCCCTATATTTTGAGCATTTGCGTTTATCCCCTTTCTTGAATATTGAGCTGATGTATCCAATACTCCAATCATCAGGGATATTTTGTCCTTTTAAGCATTTGTTAAATAGTTGAACCAACATGTCATGTAATATTTTTGGTCCATACTTTACCAACTCAATTGGGACGTCTCCAGTTCCTGCTGCTTTACCGTTTTTCGATCTTTTGTGGGCATCGTTTAACTCTCCGGTTGTTATCTCAATTATTTGTGTATGTTCGGATATTTCTTCCATTTCGACCTCTTGAAATGTACATCTATCCTCTGTCAGTAAGATCTTATAATGGTGTTTCCACTGTTTCAGATCTATTAACTATAAGTTAGATTTTTCCTTTTCTTCCCTCCGGAGATACTTTATTACCTTCCAAGCTTGTCCAACTCTTGTTCCACCCATATACCTATCCACCTCTGCACATCTTCGATCCCATATCTCATTTTTACTTTTCACTACTTCTCTTTTCACATCAATCTGTAAAAATTGAAATTAAATTATTTTTAACGTTGGTGGGTCTTAATATCTTAAATATTTTTAGGTTAGTTGTAAGTTTGACTAGATTTCTTATGAATAAAAGTTTAATAATTAAATGACACATGTTTCTTATTTTAAAAATTCTGTCTTTATGCGCGAGCAGAGGGCCTCGCAAAATGTATCTTACCCACATGAAATTATGATCGTACACCGCCACTGACATCAGTCCCATCTTTGAAAAAAGGATCTTCGTTAGAGGTTTGGTCATCACATCTGCAACTTGTTAAATAGTGGAAATTTACCGTAAGTGTAACTTGTCTAATTTTATTGTGTTTCGTTCTACGATGACATTGAAAATTTTTTCCTAACTGAATTGCTGCTATGTTATCAATTTCCAAATCTGGTTCTTCTTCTTAGTATGCCTGTCCGTTTCGAACATGGCGATGATTCTGGCTATGATGACTTTGTTGGTTGCTGTACGGAATAGTTGTGTTGAGGTCTTTCTATAGCATGCTCTCAGGTTAGCAAGCCAGGATATTCTTCTTCATCCTGGGGCTCTCTTTCCTTAAATTTTACCTTGCAAAATGCATTGGAGTAGCTGTAAATGTATGTAAGTACTGCAGTTTACGGACCTTGCGATGCTGACCATCCTCCGTAATACTTTTTCATTGGTGACTTTGTCTGTCCATCTTATCTTCAGGATACTTCTGTATAACCATAGCTCAAAAGCCTGAAGTTTAGATAGAGTTTCGGTCTTCAATGTCCACGTTTCTACTCCGTACAGAAGCACTGATTACACGTAACATTTAAGGAGCCTAATTTTTGTTTCTAAGGTGAGGTCCTGGCTCTTGAACACAGAGCTCGTAGTCAAGAATACACTTTTTACCTTTCCAATGCGACATTTAATCTCTTGGGTATTGTCCCACGACTCATTGATTATAGTTCCCGAGTAGTTGTACTGTGAGACACGTTCAATTCTCATTTTTTTCGCATACAGATTTGCTCCAGTTATGTTTTCCTTGCTGGTAATCATGAGCTTGGTTTTGCTGGTATTTATATCCAGTCCATATGTTCTCCTTGTTTCATTTATTTTGTTCATTAAGTTTTGCAGCCCTTCTATGGTATTGGAAAACACTGCTGGGCCATTTCCAGAAAGTGAAAATGGGGGCAAGTACATGTTGGTAGTAATGGATTACTTCACTAAGTTGGTCGATATTTCGAGTGGGCACTTCCATACCAGAAAGCCACCACCATTGCAGATAAGTTGATCCAAGAATATATCAGCTGATTTTGAGTTCCTTTGGAGATCCATAGTGGCAAGAACTTCGAAAGCGATCTATTCCAAGGAATATGTGATAGACTAGGCATGAAGAAAACAAGAACTACAGCATATCATCCGCAATCGGAATGAATAGGACAGTTGGCAAGTATTTGACAAAGATAATGTCCGATCATCAGCGAGACTGGGGCCAATATCTTTCGTTATTCACAATAGCCATCTGCTGTTAACGAATCAACAGGCGCCAAACACCAGCCAGAGTCCTATTCGGACGCGAGATGCGACTACCTTGTGATCTAAAGTTTGGGTGTTGACCTCGAGAAGATGTAGCAGGTGAAGATTATGTGATCTAATTGCGAAGAAGAATGGATGATGTTCACGAGTTGGTCCGTTCCCATCTTCAGATCGCTAGTGACCGAATGAAGAAACGGTACGATACGCAAGCCGAAAAGAGGTGTTTTAAGAAGAACGACAAACTCTGGCTCTATAATCCCAAGAAGCGAAAAGGTTGTTCTCCCAAGTTGCAGCAGTTTTGGGAAGGTCTATACCTCATTATGGAGAAGATCAGTAATGTCATCTACCGAATAAGCAAGATTCCGAGGGGAAAGCCGATAATAGTACACCATAACCGGCTGGCGTCTTTCGATGGTGACCACGACATATATGAAGAAGTGGAAGTAAACCAAGTCCAAGATGTGTCTGACCTTACGTTTGAGGAATTCATCGGTGCCTATGGAGGTACCGGTAAAGCAAGACATGGTGTCACCACTGAAGAAATGCAAGATCTACTCGCGCTTCCCGATGACTATTCACTCGCCCTTACCATCCCGGCCAATATCAAAGACGCACCAGGGTTGGCATCCGTCTTTTGAAGGAAGTTTGGTCGAGTTGCAGAACTTCAATGCCAAGTGCCAGCTCCCAGGAAAACATTAAAACTCCAAGATGCATCACGTTACTTTTTCTACTTGGTAACAAAAGACACTGTCCGTGACCAACCTACCTACCGAGATGTATGGGAAGCCTTACTTCAATTGAGAGAGCACGTACTAGAGTCCGATGTACAATAGTTAGCCATGCCAAAGTTGGAGTGCCGCCAATTAGATTAGAGGGTTATCCGAAGTATGGTGGAGGAGATCTTTAAAGGCACCGAAGTCCAGGTGTTAGTCTGTTGCAATCCGCATAGTTACTGGTGAGGAGAGAAAACCGTCCCTTGTCATTTTTATACAACTGGAAGTTGTAAAAGAGGGTCCATTGCCGATACCAGCATACCGTTCCAGTCCCGACAAGGTTCCAGGAGGAACCATCTTTTAAGAGGGGGCAATGTTGTTGTTTGTTTGTGTTTAAATGACTGCGGACACTAAATCCATTCGCCAATCTTACAATTTGAGGTGTAGTGTGTGTGTGTGTGTGTGTAGAGTAATTGTCTTGATACTTAGCAAAGTCGACGTCATTGTCTTTGCTAAGAGACGCTAATTGTATCCGAACGTCTGCGGTCCCTCCGGTGTGTACCGATCACACAAGGGGGCAATGTTACGATAAATATTATGACTCATAACTGTAAACATATTCTCTCTAATTCTATTCTGTTCTAGTGAGTTCGCTGCCCTTCTTAAAGAACCGGTCTGTTGTGGGATTCTTTCGAAACGGGTCCCCCTCAGCTAAAAAAAAAACAATATGGCGTGACCTTCCAGTCTTTTCGCCAAGGATCAGGAAGGTCGACATCCTTCGACGAGATTCTAGATTAACGGTGCTTTATATAAAAACGAAATTTTATTGAAGGGCAGTTAGTTCTAGTTATAAAGTCGAGTTTTTAGATCTAGATTTAAAGACTTTAATAAATTTGTAAGTGTTATAAATGTAGAACCTTTGATAATAAATAAAGACAATAAATTAGAATTATTGAAAATACTAGACAGTGGTGAAATTATGCACTCCTGTGTCATTCCTATAAGATTTTTTTATTATCGTTACCTGATTGATTAAAATACAGGTTAGCTATTATTTTTAGATCTCTTCCGTTAATCCTTGTCCTCTTCAGGACTTCCATAATTTGTTCATGCCTGACTTTATCGAAAGCCTTCTTGTAGTGAATCAATTTTTGAAACAATACCTGCACGCTAAATAAAGCTTTCCCCGTACCAACGGCATTCACAAATCCAAACTGATTGGCCGCAATTTGTTTCTTTCATTTCCGGTAAATTCTTTTGTGGATGACTTTTCAAAACTTTGTAAAAACAGCTTGAGCAGATGGCTCATTAGCCCATTAGATCCAGCATCCATTTATAAAGTCTACTGTTGGACATAGACTTCCCTTAAACTCCTCCATTCTTTACGATTTTGTGCTCTTTGTTGCCAATTTTTGGTGATACGCCTGATATCGTCAGCCCAATGTGTAGGCGGTCTTACCCTACTACGTTTGTCTGCTCTTTTCCCCCAATTTGTAATTTTGCTCGTCCATCGTGAGTCGTGCATTCTGGCTACATGTCCTGTCCAGTTCTATTTCAGTTCCGCTATGCGTTCCACATCAGCAATTATCATCCTTCTTCGCAGATCTTCCTTTCTTATTCGGTCCTGAAAGGTCACTCTCAGCATAGACTGTTTCATTCGTCTCTGTGCCCCTCTCAATTTCGAAGCGTAGTCTTCGTTAGAGTCATAGTTTCCGCCCCGCAGGCCATAGCCGGTTATACGCATTGGTCAAATACTTTTCTTTTGAGGCTAATTTGTATGTTGGCCCTAAGTATGTCTCGCAGTTTTCCAAAGGCTGTCGACATTAAAATAATTCGTCTTTAGATTTCGCATGTTTAGTTGTACCTACTGATTAGTACTTCATGACCCAAATATGTATATTTCTCCACGAGTTCTACCACTTTGTCTTGAATAGTTAAATGGTGATTGAGGACCATATTTGTATAAACTTAGTTTTGGTCAAGTTCATTCTGAGGCCTACCTTCGAACATGCAAAGTTCAATTCATTTAATATATATGTGGCTTCTTCTAAATTATCTATGATAAGGACAATGTCATCTGCGGCACGAAAATGGTTAAGCTTTTCGCCGTCTCTTTGATCCCAATTGACCATCTTAAAGGCATACTATAATGCCGTTATGAATAATGTCGGTGAGAATGTATCTCCTTGCCTTATCCTACGTTTTATTTTTATTGGTTGGATTTTATCGTGTATTTTAACAGTCATAGTGGCATTTTTGTAAATATTGTAAATAAGTTCATTAGTCAATCATGTTGTCATTCATTGCTTCTACAAGGCTATCTATTTCGATCGTGTTAAACGTTTTATGAAAATCTATGAAGGTAAGGGCAAGAGTTTTGTTGTATTTTATAGATTTTTTAATGAGTGTCTATACTGTATGAAGGTGATTATTGGCACCACAATTTGAACGGAATCCTGTCTGATCTCTCGGTTGGTAGAAATCTAATTTTTTCTCCAATCTTGATCTCACTAATCTAGTGAAGAGCTTGTATATGTAGTTCAACAGGCTAATGGGTCTATAATTTTTTAGGTCCGTTCTATCTTCTTTTTTTTTTCTTTTTTCCCTTTTTTTAATATTAATAATATAAAATACCTAAATAGAAAATGAATGACTTCAGCTTATAGCTAGCTATTAACGAAATAAGAGAAAAATCTTTATATTATGTAATTTTATTTTATTAATAATATTAATCAAGGTTTAAAAAAATTAGTAAACATAGTACGTCATTGGATCCTTATCGAACCTTTTTTCCAAAAATCTGCACAGCATAATCCAAACCTTCGCCTTTCTTAGAATGTATTTCTAAATTAACAAAAGTATGGTTTACTCCTCCTTCCTTGACGATTACATTTGAGCCTGGAGTTTGTTCTTTTTCGGGTTCGGCAATGATGCAGTAAATTTTAGCGTCGCCATGCCAAGTCACCTATGAAAATAAAAATTAATCGTCTGTACGTGAATGATAATTATCAAATGATATTTATCAATAAATGAAAAAATACTAAAAGACTCATAAAAATAACATTAGAAGCTAAACTAGAAAATTTACATGTCATTCAGGTATATGTGCACACAACAGATGCCCCATATGAAGACATTGATGACATTTATAACAAGATAGAAAACCTATTGAAGAATATTCTATAGAAGGAGCCAGTATATATTATTATCAAGCCGGTTTTAGGGCAAACAGATCAACAATAGATCAACTATTCACGCTGAGACAACTTCTGAAAAAGAGATGGGAGTATAACAGACCTATACACAATCTTTTCATAGACTTTCGACAGGCATATGATAGCGTAGAAAGAAACCAAGTATGGAATGCCATGGCTAGATAGATAGATAGATAGTTTATTTGACTGTAAGTTACAACTAGGTTTACAGCAAGTCAAAACTAAAATTATAAATATCAAATATTACAAAAAATGGAAACAATACATTAAAAATATTTAAAACATTAACATACTTAGAAAACGTACAATATATACATATAATTAAAATAATAATAAATTTGTTTATGTAAAAACAGAATTGCTATCGGTTCAAGGTCCCAAGCTGTCACTCGCATATGCAAATGACAGATCTCGTTGGAAACTCCAACCTATCCACGAGACATCTTCAACAAGGTGGAAGGAGCAACAAGTGAAGTAGGGCTGAAGATTAATGAAGAGAAGACGAAATATATGTGTATAAATAGAACGACACGAAGAGACAGAATAGGACAAAATGTGACGGCCAACACCTTCAATTTGGAAAGAATACAACGTTTTAAGTATCTGGGGGCCGCAATCACAGCTGACAAAGATATTACTAAAGAAATAAAAGACAGAATCCAATCTGCAAACCGCTGTCTATTCGCACTGGATAAGCTCATTAAATCAAAAAATCTTACAAGAAATTCAAAGATCAAAATCTATAAATCCATCGTCAGACCTGTAATATATGGATGCGAAACGTGGACCATCACCAAAGCAAACGAAGAAAAGCTTAGACGCTTTGAACGAAAAATACTTAAAAAAATTTTCGGACCTCACCATGACATCACCACAAACCAGTATGAGATCAAAACCAATATCGAATTAAAAGCACTCTACAATGACGTCGATATTTTCCAAGAAATTAAATCACAGCGACTAAGATGGGTAGGCCACGTACACAGACTGCATAACGAGAGACGCGTAAAACTGGTATGGGAGGAAATTCCCACAGGCAAAAGACCACTCGGACGTCCCAGAATGCGATGGAGAGGTAACATCCAAGCAGATCTCCGGAAAATGAACATTCCACTTCACCCTTGGTTGATGGAAGACAAAAAAAATTGGAAAAAAGTTGTACAGTCAGCCAAGACCCACCCAGGGTTGTAGCGCTACGAGATGATGATGATGATGATATATTATTGTAGACTTTAACGACAAAGAGGTAAAACACAATGTATACCCATATCAGGGACATAGACCACAAAAAATATGTAAAACAGTTTACTACTACTACCTGTAGGCTTCCCCCTAAAATCTCTCTTCGTAGGAGAGGGGGTAAACGGAAAAAATCAATTTATCAAGAATCTGTACGCCGTAGAAAAAAATGTTTTAAATAAAAAATGTAGCTGAGATCATTTTCGATTTTTTCAGGCGGGTTTTAGAGGGAAGCCCAGAGTTAGTAGTGGTAAACTATTTTGCATATTTTTTGGGGTCCCAAGAGCAAAATTGAGCTTGTTCGTATAATTTTTAAAGGTTCAGTGGCATTTTCCTCTCTGACGACTGGAGTAATATAAATAAACAAATATTAAAATAAAATGAAATTAAATATTATTGTCTAATTTGCAAAGCAATTGCTTCTGGGGAACATTCCACAAAGTCCTGGAGTTTCCCACAGTAGGCACGATTTGGGGGGTCTAAAATACAGTGGTTTATGGTCTGCCTAAATGATCCGCAATCGCACTGTGGATCCTCCACACGACCCCATTTGAACACCGAGTCAGCACATTTACCATGTATGTACATCTATGGTCAAAGAGTTTAAAGTGTGGAAAGTGGTTATGACTCTCACGTCCCTTACTCCAAAATCAGCTTTAGAATACCTAGATAAGCGCGACCCAAAACTATATCCTAATATTTACACATTGTTGTAAATATTGGCTGCCATACCTGTTTCCACTGCTACACCAGAAAGACATTTTTCGAGTCTAAGAAGTGCAACACAACGAGTAAAAGCAGACTGAACGGCTTTACTCTCATAAACTTTTACTATGGGATAAAAATTGATGCTAATGAAGTAGTGGATATATTTAAAAAGAAAAACAGAACAATAATTCTGTAATGCGTCCTATATATAACAGAAAGTTATTTTTTGTTTAGCCTATACTTTCGCATTGCTCGAAAAAGGACTTCCCCTATTCCTTCCAGGAGCTTGTTGCTCTACCAATCTTTTGCATTTTTAATATTTTTCGTATGAACATAAGGGTTATTTCATGTACTTTTATTTATTTATTCACATCACATCACACATCAGGGTGTCCAATATCAAAATTCTTGCACATATATTTTGAATATATCCTAATTTCAATTTCCTAAATAATATATAAAGTTTTGTACTTACAGACGCGTTTCTGATAATCAGCGGAATCGTTGGCTTTCTGATATGATCTTGAAATACCATTTCGGATAGCACAGCTTTGCTGCAATCACCTTCCCGCAACCCACTTTCAACGACTGCTTCAATGCTGTTCGATTGATCACCAAATACCTCAAAAAACAATACAAAAATACAGATTGCAGTTAGATATAATTTGAAGCTTATCATTTGCTCTTCTAGGGAATACCGATATAAAACGAAAATAGAATAAAATAAAAACCGTCAATATATTGTCAATAAAATCTGACATATGTTAGTATCTAATTAAAAATTAGGTAACAGCCAGATTTAAGATGGCTCTCACTTCCTCTAAGGGAAAATTCACTTATCCCAGATTCTTCTTTCTCTTCTTTTTTATTCCCAACCTCCAGTAAGTTGTCTTTATCGTTTTCGTTGCAATGTCGTCTTCCTATTGGGAAAGCGTTTCTCATCGCCTGTATTACTCTATTTGTTGTGATTCGGCTATATAGTCGTTCTAATCTATCCTTCCCTTCTCTTCAACTGACGTCACTTGCATTTAAAATTTTCATAGCATCACACTTTAGTTCAAATTTCCCTAACACAGCTAAAAATAGGACACCCATACGCAGCTGCTCGATCTTTCATAGCCGTCAACATGTTATTATAACCTTACTGGTATTATATCTCACTGTGTGAAGTTTTCGACTAGCCTGCTATTTGCAGATGATTTTAAGATTTTTTGAGAAACTTTAACTCTGCAGGACTCTGAGATGCTGCAATGTGATCCGAACACAGTAAGTCAATGGTTTGATGATAACAAAATGTTTCTAAACACTTCTAAATGTTATGTTTTTACTATCACTCCAAAGACACAATTCATGGAGAAACAATACAAAATTTCTAGCACTGTACTTGGAAGAAAGAACACTTGCAAATATCTTGGAGTAATGTTTCAGCAAAATTTGAGATTTAATGAACATTATCGGATCATCATTGTAAATGCATACAGAACTCTTGGCTTCATAATTCGTAATTCAAAATTTTTTAAAAGATTTGAAACTCATTCAACTCAATCATTATAAAATGCACTAGTAAGAGCTCACTTGGAGTATGCCTCTATTATATGGACACCACAAACAGAATTCTATGTTGATCTGATTGAAAAGGTTCAAAAACGATTCTTGATTTTTCTTTATGTCAGAAAGTTTGATATCTATCCATACACGATTTCCTATAATGCTATGTTAACTTGTTTTAAAGTTCAGCGACTGGATAATAGAAGAAATTTTCATTCAGCCCTTTTTATATATTATGTTGTAAATCACATTAAATATAAAGATTGCTTTTTTATAAATAATATTAAATTTAATGTTTCAAAAATACATCTAAGAATAAAGACAAACGACTGTTCTCAACTAATAAGACTGATTGTTCACCCATAAATAAGGTGTTAGAAGAATGTAACCAAGTGATAATTGAATCGGTTATTTTGAAAAGGTCACAACTCCAGAAATGTTAATTTTACAGAAAACGAAAAAAACGTTTCATTTTGGTATTAATGAAGATATCTTTCTCTTTTCGGAGTAGTCTCAAAATATGATGCATGACGAAGTTTCATTAACAAATCCAACATAAAAAACTGTAAAAAATAATTTAGTTTTTGGAGTTGTGGCCTTTTCCAAACAACCACTGATGATTTTATGATTATTAATAGAAAACTCCAATATTATTAAGGAAAAAATTTATTAGGTGGCAAAAAAAACATGTTGAAGGTTATAAGAAATAGTCTTTTAGTAATCTTCCTCTGGTGGTTCATCACTATTAGTGGTACGTCATAAAATCAGCTCATTATAAAAAAACATTTTGTCTTCTGGTACATATTGTACAGGTTTCTTGATGTTGTCCATTTTTTTCGAATTAATAGGGATTTTTTCTGTATAAGCAGACTCTGTTGGCAAACTAGGACAAACTCCAGCTGGTTTTCCCACGGAAAATTCATGAAACATAATCGATAAATGGACGTACTTTAACAATTCCCGGTTTTTTGTTGTCATTTTCGAACTCATTATATTGAGAAATTTGAAAAGTTGTTTTCTCATGTTTGGTTTTTTCTCATAGGAGTCAATGGAGAGTACGGTTTTCTTATAATGCATGGGCCACCATTTTTTGAATTCCAAAATTGTTTCATTGTTTACCAGTTCTATAGAAAAAAGAGATTTTCTTGACGATTTTTTTGTCAATTCGTAATATTCTTCAGTAAGAAAAATTCGGTCCTGCTTGCGAATGATTCTTTTTGCTACCCCGAAGTCTCTACCGCAAGGGAAGAGTGAGTGAAAAGATAATGAGAATTCGGGGAAATCTCCTTTTAGAGCTTCTGGCAATAAAATAACTATTTTCTATTGTCCAAGCTTGGAGCCAAATGTGTGTTGTGTGGACTAATTGATGGCGAAAAATAAATTTAGGTTAACAGAGTGAAATCTGGCATCATGGCCGCTTAGTTTAACAGCTAACAGCATAACAGCTGTCAGCTGTCGCTGTCATTGGCTGTCGTATTTCGTATTGTTAAGTGCTGGCTTAGGGTCTATTATATTTTGTTAATTTTGATATTAATTTCATTAAATTCGTTTATTAGCAATGGAAGTTAAAGTTGAAATTAAGCAAGAATTTACTGAATATGACCAAACATGTATAGAGAATCAAGTATCGACATTAGTAGATCTCCAAGACTTAAAGAATGAAAAAGAGGAAGATCTAGTAGATCACCAAGACTTAAAGAATGAACCAGGGGAAGAACACTCAGGTGAGACAAAAAGTAATAAAAATAATACAATACTTAAATTAATTCTAGCATACCCATAGGTTTTAAAGAAACACTATTTTTTGGAGAGTATTTTGAAATAGTGAAGAGTTTGATTCAGTGTCCTTTTCTTTCTATTATAAATCTCCTTTTATTATATTATATCTTTCTATTATAAATAGTCTTTTTAATATTTGTGCTGTTGTAATCTCTTTCATCTTTTTATTTTTTCTTTGTTTTCTTTTTAGTTCTTTAAAATCTGTTGTGATATATCTTTGTTTTCCTTTCCTTCTTTAGTGTTATTCATCATTTATTTATGTTTGTCTGTGAACAGATCATTACTATGAACTGTGAAGTCTGTGAACTACATTACTTGTCTGTGAACTACATTACTTGTCTGTGAACAGAAATTTTTGTTTGTCCAATTGTATTGGTATGTCCATTTATGTTCTGTCAGTCTAATAACAGTGAAATAGCAAAAGATACCCAATTGACTATTCTGATGTGGTCAAGTATTTATTAAGTATTTTTATATAGCATAGACCTCTAGGACAGAATCCTGTTCTTGTCCTGCACTGGATTAGGTGGAGTTATTGTGCATAATTACATTGTACTTTTTAAAAAATACATATTTTTTACTATTATCTGCTACAAGTGCAACCTGATCTTCATCATCCTAATGTTATCATCATCATTAGCACTACAGCCCTATAGTGAAGTCATTCCCAAGTATATTATCTATTGCCAATGTCTTTTAACATCTCAATTTTTTTCTCAGTCTATTGTTTGTCTCAATTTCTCCATTTTTGGTATATCCATAAATAAATAAATTATTTGCTGCATCTTTAATATTATTCATGCATGTTTCACACTATTCACTAGTTGTTATACTCGGTGCGCTAATCCTAGTCTGAACGGTCTAGTGATTTTAGTAATTATGTTTATGTTTAGTATTTAGTTTATGTTTACTATACAACCAAGCATACATGCTTATAGCACATTTCATTAGAGTATTTTATCAACCTCTTTTGCAAACTTATACTATGATTTAGAAATTTATAAAGAAAATATATTTCTATTATATATAAAAAAGTAACTGTAATTTAGTTTATATCGTTAGGTTGAGCCAAATGTAGGCAACCAACTTAAACTTTTTGTTAGCATTTAGCTGGAGTTTCTTGAGAATATGTTTAATAGATGTTTAAATTTTTCCAGTTAATTTATTTTTTTTTAAAGTGATTATAATATTGTTGAATAAGCAATATTTCAAATGATATATAATCACATGATGTACTTAATATTGTGTTATATAATCCTCATAATAAAGTATGTTAGATAAAAATGTAATATTCATATTATAATTCAAAAATATCATTCATCAAAAATATAATTCAAAAATATAATATTCTATTATTCCTATCAGAAACTAGTTTTGGACGACCCAGGATTTTATCTTTTTTATCTAACGTACTTTATTATGAGAATTATATAACACAATATTAAGTACATTTTGTGATTAAATATCATTTGAAATATTGCTTGTTGAGCATTATTATCGTTACTTTTAAAAAGTAATAAATTAACTGGAAAATACTAAACATTTATTAAAAATATTCTCAAGAAACTATAGCTAAATGCTAAAAATATATATATATATATATATATATTTTAGTGGATTCTCTTGGGCTTAGGTTCATAAAAAAAAAGTTTAGTTTGATACTAAGACATTTTATATATATATTTTTTCCGACGTTTCGGCAGGAAATCCATGCCTTTTTCAAGAATATATATTGACTAAAAAAAAACATTCTATGACAGACATAATATGGTTTAAAAAATAAACTTTTGACTTACCAAGCATGTAAAGATTTGGTGTTAACAATTAGACGTCACAATTAAAATAATTTTAAAACATAGGACATACCCACTAAGTCACTAAAAGTAAAATGTATTTTAAATCTAATGTGTTGTTTATTGATGTTAGCTTATCGTTTAAACAATCAGTTATTTTAACATCATAGGCGTTCTGAGATTGACTTATGTATATTTAAATTATGTTAAAATATATTTTGTTCAAATTTTTGACATCTTTTTTATCATTTATTGCGTTATTATTTTTTTTTATTTGTATAGACTCTAGAAGCTCTCTCTTCTTCCTGTTGGCTTCACTTTTTAGGATCTTGGTTTGCTCAAAATCAAATTTATGTTTTTTTTCGTTTTCATGTTTTGTGAGGGCGGTTGAGTTTTTTTTGTCATATTTGTGGGAACGTATTCTTGAATTAAGTAGTTGACTGGTTTGTCCAATATAAACTCCATCACAATTCGAGCAGGGAATTTCATATACAACATGTGATCTTTTTAATAGAGGGGTTTTTGTTTTCAATCTTGTAAAATTCCTTTTCAAAAGATTGTGACCTTTATGAGCAACCGTAATATTATGTTTAGACAGAAGATTTGCTATTTGTTCTGATAACCCTTTTATATAGGGGAGAGACATATAGTTTTTCTTTACCGTGTTGGTTTTATTATTATTATTGTTATTGTAAAATTTATGCAGTCGCGATTTGAAAGTGTTGTCGATAAGGTGGTGTGGGTATGAATTAAGTGTAAGTGCTGTTTTTGCTTTTTTAATGGCCTGAGGTCTATTGATAGGATCGGATAATCTAATAGCTCTATCAGCGAGTCCGATAACTACTGATTTCTTTTGAGACAGGGGATGATGAGAGTTGAAATTTAGATATCTCGACGACCAGGTTTTTTTGGTGTACCATGAAGTAGTTATAGTGCTGTTTTCCCTATGCAAGGTCAGGTCCAGAAAATTAATTTGATTATTTTTTTCAATTTCTAATGTGAATTTTAGTTTTTGGTGAAAGTTATTGAATTCATTTAGTAAAATATCCATTTTATCCTCTGGTGCTGCACTCAAGCAGTCATCTATATAGCGATAGAAAAAAGGTATATCAAAATCTATTTTATTTAAAACAATTTCTTCTAGATGCTCTAAAACTAATTGAGCGATGGCACTGGATATGCTAGCACCCATAGCACATCCATCTGTTTGTTGGAAGATTTTGTTTTTATATTGGAAATAGGTTGACTTTAATGTTGTTTCGACTGCTAGCAGAAATTCTTCTAGAGGGATGTCTGTGAACGCTTTGATTTCGTTCCACTTTTTTTTTAATTATGTCTTTCGCTAAAGCTATTGGAATATTGGTGTATAAAGATACCACATCGAGAGAAACTAATTTATAGTTTGGAGGTAAATGTATATTTTTGAGTTTTAATTTCAGATGATCAGCGTCTTTTAAATAGTGTGGATTTTTATTTATTACGTTGGAAATAATGTTTTTCAAATATTTTGAAAGGTTTTCAAAGGGAGACTGAATACATGAAACAATAGGTCGCAGCGGCACACCCTCTTTATGTGTTTTGGGTAGACCGTATATTTTTGGAGTTACAGCATTATGTATCTTGAGGGAATTAGCAGTGTTTGGTGAGATGTAGCACATTTTTTCCCATCTGTCGACTAATTCGTTGTTTCTTTTTTGAAAAATATTCGTAGGGTCATTTTTCATTTCACGGTATGTTGTATTGTCATTCAATAGAGAATCCATTTTACTGTCATAGTCTTCGGACTCCATAATAACAGTCTTGTTAGTTTTGTCAGGTTTCAGAACAACTAAATTGGGGATTCTCTATTGAATGACAATACAACATACCGTGAAATGAAAAATGACCCTACGAATATTTTTCAAAAAAGAAACAACGAATTAGTCGACAGATGGGAAAAAATGTGCTACATCTCACCAAACACTGCTAATTCCCTCAAGATACATAATGCTGTAATTCCAAAAATATACGGTCTACCCAAAACACATAAAGAGGGTGTGCCGCTGCGACCTATTGTTTCATGTATTCAGTCTCCCTTTGAAAACCTTTCAAAATATTTGAAAAACATTATTTCCAACGTAATAAATAAAAATCCACACTATTTAAAAGACGCTGATCATCTGAAATTAAAACTCAAAAATATACATTTACCTCCAAACTATAAATTAGTTTTTCTCGATGTGGTATCTTTATACACCAATATTCCAATAGCTTTAGCGAAAGACATAATTAAAAAAAAGTGGAACGAAATCAAAGCGTTCACAGACATCCCTCTAGAAGAATTTCTGCTAGCAGTCGAAACAACATTAAAGTCAACCTATTTCCAATATAAAAACAAAATCTTCCAACAAACAGATGGATGTGCTATGGGTGCTAGCATATCCAGTGCCATCGCTCAATTAGTTTTAGAGCATCTAGAAGAAATTGTTTTAAATAAAATAGATTTTGATATACCTTTTTTCTATCGCTATATAGATGACTGCTTGAGTGCAGCACCAGAGGATAAAATGGATATTTTACTAAATGAATTCAATAACTTTCACCAAAAACTAAAATTCACATTAGAAATTGAAAAAAATAATCAAATTAATTTTCTGGACCTGACCTTGCATAGGGAAAACAGCACTATAACTACTTCATGGTACACCAAAAAAACCTGGTCGTCGAGATATCTAAATTTCAACTCTCATCATCCCCTGTCTCAAAAGAAATCAGTAGTTATCGGACTCGCTGATAGAGCTATTAGATTATCCGATCCTATCAATAGACCTCAGGCCATTAAAAAAGCAAAAACAGCACTTACACTTAATTCATACCCACACCACCTTATCGATAACACTTTCAAATCGCGACTGCATAAATTTTACAATAAAAATAATAATAATAAAACCAACACGGTAAAGAAAAACTATATGTCTCTCCCCTATATAAAAGGGTTATCAGAACAAATAGCAAATCTTCTGTCTAAACATAATATTACGGTTGCTCATAAAGGTCACAATCTTTTG
Source organism: Diabrotica balteata (assembly GCA_918026665.1). Lineage (NCBI taxonomy): Eukaryota > Metazoa > Arthropoda > Insecta > Coleoptera > Chrysomelidae > Diabrotica > Diabrotica balteata. The sequence goes on along the minus strand of OU898276.1, from coordinate 25,010,435 downwards.
AAAAGGAATTTTACAAGATTGAAAACAAAAACCCCTCTATTAAAAAGATCACATGTTGTATATGAAATTCCCTGCTCGAATTGTGATGGAGTTTATATTGGACAAACCAGTCAACTACTTAATTCAAGAATACGTTCCCACAAATATGACAAAAAAAACTCAACCGCCCTCACAAAACATGAAAACGAAAAAAAACATAAATTTGATTTTGAGCAAACCAAGATCCTAAAAAGTGAAGCCAACAGGAAGAAGAGAGAGCTTCTAGAGTCTATACAAATAAAAAAAAATAATAACGCAATAAATGATAAAAAAGATGTCAAAAATTTGAACAAAATATATTTTAACATAATTTAAATATACATAAGTCAATCTCAGAACGCCTATGATATTAAAATAACTGATTGTTTAAACGATAAGCTAACATCAATAAACAACACATTAGATTTAAAATACATTTTACTTTTAGTGACTTAGTGGGTATGTCCTATGTTTTAAAATTATTTTAATTGTGACGTCTAATTGTTAACACCAAATCTTTACATGCTTGGTAAGTCAAAAGTTTATTTTTTAAACCATATTATGTCTGTCATAGAATGTTTTTTTTTTAGTCAATATATATTCTTGAAAAAGGCATGGATTTCCTGCCGAAACGTCGGAAAAAATATATATAAAATGTCTTAGTATCAAACTAAATTTTTTTTTATGAACCTAAGCCCAAGAGAATCCACTAAAAAATATATATTAAGGTTCAAGAACTAAACTCAAACTATATGTATATATATATATATATATATATATATATATATATATATATATATATATATATATATATATATATATATATATATAATAGAAACTTACTTTTTTTACATGCTATAAATTTCTAAGAGAATCTAATTTTTGACGCCATGTCAAACTGAACTGGATGTTAACTGACATGCTTTTGTTATTAAAAACATATTTACATAATTTCATAAATATATTTTAATGATCAACCTACACTGAATGAGCAAATAATTAAAAAAAATGGTTGGTGTTTTGAATAAATCTTTGTGCAGTTTAATTACCTTGTAATTTAACTGTGATCCTTACTCATCTAAAAATATTAACTTTTATGCATAATTTTTTTAAATTATTATCACTGAAGTGCAAATAGCATTTTTGTGATCAAAAAATTCTTGAACAAGGTTAATTATTTAAATTATATATAATTAATTAATAAACAATTTTTTAAAACAAAGCTTTAAAATTAACATACTTCTTAAAATATACTCGGTTCACTCAATTAAGATGCATTTTGACAGATTCACAGTAGGAAACCTACAACAAATAATTTCTACCTTACGCTATTAACAGCTCGAATAACCTTACTGTTTCATTAAATAAAAAAAGAATTATTGGAAATAATGGGAGTGTGTACTAGACTCAAAAACTTTGTGGAATTTATTTCTTTAAAATATTTTTATTTTGTTCAATAAATAACTTTCTCATTTGTTATCAATACATTATTATTATGGTGTAAATAATTATTGATTGGCATAAGATTGATGTCATTTACATTTGTTTACTCTTAATATTTGCTAAGAGTATGTGTGCTAGATTGTATAGTACCTTATTTTCAGCCACGTCTAGTCTGTCAAAATGTCACTAACTTTGCAAAAAAAACTAAAATTACTAGACAGTTATGTCTCAGATTAGCGAATTGAGATATCTGTATGTTTGATATCAGATAAAGTATACTTTTATTATTATAGGCATATCATTTAAAGGCCTATGATTTTAACACTTTGACTGCCATGAGAAGCATGCCATTATGCACGGCCAATTTGATTCTGTTGCCGCGAGAATCAGCTTTTGATTCTCGCTTGTATGTTATTTATATGGGTATGGGATAGAAATATGTCCGGCTGGAAGGACCCATATTTATGTACCTTTTTTTAAAAAATTTTCATTTTGCACAAACACTTTAATTTTTAACCAATTTTTATTAACAAATAATTGCGGATGCAAAGATTTTAATTCTTCACATTCGAATCTTTTTGGTGCCCGTTTTTGATATATATATTTTGAAAAGTAAGCTTTAACAATGTTTTTTTGTTCAATTATCCAGGGAGTTAGTATTTTTTTCTTTTTGGGTGCAAATGGTATTCGGGTCTCTATTGTTTTGTATTTCTTTAGTTCTTCCGTTACATTAATTTTTTTTTAAATCAGCAAAATAATTTTTTTCTAGATCATCGCTTTCCTCACTAGATTCATCTTCTAAAATATTTTGGTCCACATTTATAGATATATCGTCTAATGATTTTCCTTTCTGTCCTCCGGCTTCACCATTTTCCATTAGGATTAGTAATTTAGAAATTTTCGCCGTGTGTTGCTAGATGTTTTCTTAATCTGGTGCTAGTTATGGCTTGAGGATTTTTAGCACCGCAAGCGACAGCATATTTGGCAATTATTTTATATCCATAGATAGGAGTAGAGTGACTTGATCTGCCAAATAAATAAGGGTTGTCATCTTTTACAAAATTATATCTAACTTTTAATATTTCTCTAATGTGATTTTGTATGTCAATGCTAAATATAACCGGAACACCTCGTCCCCGTTTACGTCTTATGACAATACGCTTCATATTTTTAACAATATTTTTCTGTTTCGCTTACAACTTCTTTAAATTCCTCATAACTTTCTCAACTGACTAATGGAGTTGCGGTTGCTTCTAAACGCCGTATCTAGACAACCAATAACTGACAAGAACTTGGTCTTAACTCCATTTCGGCAAAAATTGGAGTTACGACTGTTTATCTCCACAGTATATATATATATATATATATATATATATATATATATATATATATATATTGTTGCGATTTGCTTATAATTGTAAAGCTACTTATATAGTCTGAAATGTAATAAATTTATCTTTATCAACAAATCAAAAGCAAAGAATATCTCAGAGCTAAAAAATAATTTTTATTTTTTTTTATTATAAAAACGAGTCTTCAAAGTATCTTCTGCTAGTTCCATTAAAAAAAATCAACAAAAAGAAAAAGAAATAATAGACAATCAATTCTGATATTAAAACAGTTGTCCTTTATTTTAACATATATCCAATTAATTTAAATTTCCATTGAGGATAAATGCTACACCATACACTATAAATAGAATAAAAAAGTAATCAATCATCCATCAAGTCACACATCCCTTAATGCTCAATAAAAATTAAATATACATATTTCTAAATCAAATATCTCTTAATATAACAATTTTAGAAAGAATTATAGGTTCCTTGACTTCTTGCCTTAATTACAAAAATATTTCAAATTACAAACAATTGACATGAATGTTGCTAGATGGTCGTGATAGAATGTCTTTATAGAATTTATTTAAAAACTCAAAACTTTGGTTTTCCAACAGACTATCTTCCTTTGCTTCTGCTTGGATTGTGCCCTGACTAGATCGCAATGTACTTCCCGGATCCTACCAATTTCCCTGCTAGCTATTTCGCCTACTGTTTCTTTTGATAATAAAAGAAAGAAGACCAACAGTATGTGAAAATGTCGTGATGTCTTTACCACAAGCTCCAAACTCCAAGACAAACAAACTGCTTTCTCTCAAACACAACGAAAATATATCTGTTTTTACTTACAGTAATGCCTCTATTTCTACTGAATCGTCTCTGCTTACCACAATGGCTTCTTAATTTTCCACACAAACACTAAGCACTACTTCTTATAAATTCTCAAAACTTAAAGAAATTATTTAAAAATTAAGATTTCAAAAAGAGTCACATTCAAGTCCTGTCATTAATGTCATAATTAAATTGACTTTTCTTTTTTTTTGGAGAAAAAACTTTTTAGCTCACTTATTTACATATTCGGAAACCACTCACGTTGTTCCCGGTAAATGGTTTATGATTTTACAACTAAACTATTTCTATATACAGGTTGTTCTCGATTTTTCTTTAATGGTCTTTTGATTTTTAATTTTATTTAAAATTTGGGGATCTTATATCACTTAATATGTCTTAAATATTTATTTTATGTAACAATTTTTTATTAGCCGTGTCATTTGCGCAATTGTGCAATTTTTAGTGGAACGAATTTACTCACTACATCTTGCTTAATAAGGTTTTGAAACTGTTTCGTCGAACTGAAAACTGTCTTGTAGCATGTCTAAGTAAAATTGTAATTATTAAAGTGTCAATTGTGGCTTACTTCCATATAAACACGACATTTACTCACTTCAGGAAAATTATTCCTAAGTAATTGCATCGTACATATTTCACTTTAATTAAAGCCATATTATATTTTACATAAACATTAAATATTTATATAGTTGGTTTATATTTTAGGTTGTCTGCAGAAAAAGGACAAAATGAACATTATAAAAACATTAACTGAACATTATTCATCTTATAAAGAAGAAGATATGAGTACAAGTGGCGAACAAAAACTATTAAATGAAAATATGAAAGTTCAGACTGGAAAAAGATCTTACGAATGTAAAATTTGTTTAAAACAATTTTCAATGCGATTTAATTTGAAACTACATTGGAGAATACATACTGGCGAAAAACCTTACAAGTGTGAAATTTGTTTAAAGCAATTTTCCCGGGCAGGTTCCTTGAAACTCCATTTCAGACAACACACTGGCGAAAAACCCTACAAGTGCGTTACTTGCTTCAAGCAGTTTACACATGCTTTTAATTTGAAATCACACGTGAGAACGCATACTGGCGAAAAACCTTACAAGTGTGAAATTTGTTTTAAGCAATTTTCCAGTTCAAGTACTTTGAAATACCATTTTTTAATACACACTGGACAAAAACTTTACAAGTGTGAAATTTGTTTTAAACAATTTTCCCGGGCAGGTACTTTAAAAACCCATATCAGAATACACACTAGAGAAAAACCTTGCTTCAAGCAGTTTGCAGATGCTTCCAATTTAAAATCACCCTTGAGAACACACACTGGAGAAAAACCTTACAAGTGTGAAATTTGTTTTAAGCAATATTTCCATGCAGCTACTTTGAAATCACACATGATGACACATCCTAAAGAAAAACCTTTACCTTTACCTTTACCTTTTAAAAACGGTGCGAAATATTTTTTAAAGAATTTACTTAACTCTCTGGCACATGGAGATTAACATCTTATTGTCGATGGTAGTTATATATACAGGCTGTTTCATTAAAAATTACACAGGCCTACATTTTTAGTTTCATGAAAAAGTGTTTTAAGTTGAATAGGTGTCCTATACTAAATGGGATGTGCTGATCACGAATCTGTACTTAGTTTGTTTTTTTAGCACGTCAGGTTTTCAAAAAAAGTGTGTTTCAAATTTTTCATAGAAACTGTCAAAAATACTGAGAAAATATTTATTGAAACCTTATTTAAGAGCGTAGGCGCAAATTTTAGATGAAGCGAATCGGCACCGACTGCTCGATGCTGATCAGCACGATCCACTAACACCGCATAAAACGAAAAGTTTGTATCCCCACTTGTGGGGTTTGGCAGGCATGTATTGTTTCATAGTGCCTTCCTTTTGAGGCGCACATCTGCTCATCTACTGAAAGTTTTTGTTTTGTTCCCAGATATGCTTTGGAATTTGTTATTCAAATGATCGGCAAGGGGTCGTAATTTATGAAGACGATCTCGATCCACATCATTTTGGTCCAAACTTGTATTGTCGTTGAAATGTATACATTTTTTGATAAATTCGAATCTTTTCTCACTCATTACGTTTTTTATTTGCTGATAGCCTAGGGAATGGGACCAATAACTACGACAATTATGCATTTGAACTAGGGACATATAGATGCAAATTCCTAGGTATTGATTTATATCTGTGGTGGTCAGTCCAGCAGGTTTTCTCGGATCCTTTTGAATAACATATGTATTGGACTCTGTTACAATTTTTTCGATCAACTCATTGTCAAAAAAGTACTTGAAAAAAGCATATGGTGTTGACAAATCCATTATAGCATTAGAAAGGTTGGTATCTCCTCTAAAAGTCTTCGCCAGTTCGTCAATGGATAGGTTTTTTTTCTTCCACAATATATTTTTGATTCGAGTAGTGATTGGCTCAACCTCCACATCGACATCGACGATAGTTGGCTCCTCAATGGGTTCTATTGGTTGGTCTGGAAACTCTGTGACAGTAACCTCATCTTCAAACTCTACAGGTAAGCTTTGAATATCAATATTCTCGTCAGGATCTAAGTTTGTTTCATCTCTAAAACATTCTTCAGAATTACTATTGTCCAATTCGTCATCACTGTTCCAAAAATTTGCTGCCAACTCCTCTAATTCACGCTCTGACAAAGGTCTTTTACCATACATAATGACCCTGTAACAAAACGCAATGTATCAGATCTGATACAACCGTAAAAAGAGGCGAATTATGAAGAAATTACTCATAAAAGTATAAATTAGCTCGATCTATATTTATATTACTTACCTTCTAAACAAAGTTCATACAGCCAAAATAAAAGAATTACGAAAAAAACGAATAAAACAAAAAAAAATCTGAGAAGCTACAATGCGTGCTCAATGCGAATAGGCACTTGCCGGACAACTAACAAAATTCACGCGCGAACTAAAACGATTGCGAGGTATGCAGCTTTATTTCCTAGTACGTAAGGACGTATCAGATTTAATACGAAGCGCAGCGACGGCTTTAAACACACACAATTTAAGGAATCGATTATTTAAATAGGTTGTAGCAGATCTGCTACATTGCGCAGTATAGGGTTAAAGCAATAAAGCAAACTGCTTTATCAATCCTAAATTTATGTGAAGAGGAGGCAAAAGAACTAATTGTGGGTCAACTAGTGTATCATGTTCCACATTTTTTTTTGTCCCGGTACTAGTCTTTCTCTGAGTGGCCACTCTTTCTTAATGTAATGTAAATTTCGTGCTCGAGTGTCCCACTCGCATAAAAAACATGTGATACTTTGTGAATCCAGACTTCTGACCCAAAACCATGGATATTATTTTGAGATCTTCACAGAGTATTCGCTATACTTTATTTTATTTACCAACAGCTCAAGATTCTCATATGTTTCTTTCAGATGCACGGAGTGAGTAACTGGCATTGGGCACAAGTATTACCATTGTGCAACAAAGACACTTTATAGACTTCTCTTAGAAGAATCATTAAATAATCGCCATGATGTGGAATCGTAATTGTCAGCTCCCAGTTTCATGACTACTTTAGAAATATTATGACAATACACCCGTTAGCCCTCTTGAGAAAAATATTCCGCGAACTCTTTTTCACGATGCGTATACCAAGAAAATGTGGTACCTGGAGCCAATAGATTTTTATCTTTCAGTCGTGATCCTAAGATTTGTGCAGCATCCTTCCATAGGTCCAAGTCTCTCACTAAGTCATTTAGTTCAGTTTGGATAAACTTTTGAGGTTGGTCTATCTCAGGACTGAATTCATCTTCATCAGTTTTTTCGTATGAACTTTCATCTGATGATTGCTGTTTGATGGTGTGAAGGAAAGTTGGAAAAATAGGAATCCCTGGTTCATAAGATACAGGTCGTTTAGCAGAAGGTAAAACAGGATATTGAATTTTGTGTTAATTTTTTGAATTGAAACCCTTGATATTGCAGAAGCAAAAGTAGCAGTCGTCTCCATGGGTTTTTTGTTTCCTCCATACCATAGGAATGATGAAGGGTAAAGAGTTACGTGTACCTTTTTTTGTGTATTTTCTCAGTAGTTTCAAACAGTGAAAGCACACTTTTTGTGGAGCCCAAGGTTTGTCCTGATTGCCAAACTTTACAAGCACCAATAAGGTACTTGTTTGAGCTAGTATATAATAAATATAATATCAAGGTTTTTTGAAGTTTGTGAAAATTTTGACGTGATGGGCAGTGTTGCCATTCAAATGAAATTAACATATGTATTAAAATATTTTCTATCGATCTATTAAGTATTATAAAGAAATAATTTTAATGCAATTTACGAAATATCAAGGTATTTGTTTGCATCAGTACATAATATCTCACAAGGTTTTTTTTAATTTCGTGAAAAATTTGGACGTGATGGGCTTAAACCGACTTTATATTCGGAATCAGCGTACCCGTATTAGCTAAGGACACATGTAAAACTCAACATCAAAAATCATGTAGGTCTGTGTTATCCATATAGTAACTGGAGAAACCTTAGCACAAAATATGAAGATTTAACCAAAAACACTTAAAATAAAATTATCCTTGTCACCGATATACAGAGTGTATTATGTATTACAAATATTTTAAAATGATCTTAAAGCAATATTTTTTGTTCAAACTTTTAAGTTTATACGTGTTAGCATACTTTAACTAGTTAAAGATAGTTTTTTACTGTTACGAGAGGCGTAATGTAGGGATAGAGACTTCCTTTTTCCCCTCACAATCACGTTTTTTTTTATTCGTGTTACTTTTTACGTAAATCCCTTTTGTTTTAATTACCAGTTACTAAATGGATAATTCTTAATAATCAAGCACCCTATATATATATATATATATATATATATATATATATATATATATATATATATATATATATATATATATATATAAATAAGGATCACTCAGACGAGTGGTGGGTTCAATTATCGGTCAACTAGGTGGAGAAATAAAAGACAAAGTTGATACTACTTCATCTATTTTGAAGACGTTTCGCTATCGAATTCTGATAGCATCATCAGTTCATCTAAAAATTTTTTTTTACATTATGAGTACCACACATTCATGAAGAAGATGTTAAATAGTTACCTTAAAAAAGATATGTAGTTGTCAATGGTATTAAAAAGGTAGTACAAAAACTCAAATAAATGGACATCATATGGTGATATTGTATAAACAATTAAATCACTAACAACATTTAGAGACTTACTAAAAATTAGCAAAGCAACAAAACACGTGGTCTAATAAGCATAAGTATAATATTTAATATAATATTAACTAGTGAAAAAGAACTAAGAAAATCATTGATTCACTTCCAACTATGCAAAAAATTTTATTTTATGACTTCATCTTAACTTTTGGTAGCATTATTTAAGTTATCTACATTGAGATATAAAAATATATATAAAAAAAAGATATAAAGTGAAGTTACCACTGTATGCTTGGCACCTGTTGCGGTTGAAATGGCGTTAATTAAAAGGTACCGAGCCAATGACATGAACAGACAGCCAACCTTGAGGTCGAAGATTCTTCGACAGAACAGCAAGGTTAATAGTACCAACCCACTAATTTACGGGCGGTATATTTGAAAAAGTTAACATGAGTTTGAATGATAACCCTCCCGTAAGAGACCAAACAATGAAAGAAATTAGCGATAACGCTAATCCCCTGCATCAACTAGTCTAGAACAAACAAGTAGGCAAAATTCATTCAACTCCATATATAAAAGAGTGATAAACCGTCAACAGTGTAGTTGGATCTACAGGTGAATGACGATAAGCACCTAATTTCTAAAAAGTCCAAGGTCCCACGCTTGGAATTTTAATTTATAAAGTATTCAAAGAATAAATTGTATTTATTTGTATTAAAGTAAAAAACCCGAAGTTCACATTAATCAATGTATGAAAAAACGACCAAGTATGCAATGTGAATTGCATAAGTAAGTCTAAGTTAATTAGCATTATTGTAATAATATATTTTATCAAGTATTAATTATAGTAAGTTAAAGTATTAGAATTATTTATTAAAGACAAATGTGCTAAATTGTACGACTTTAGAGACACATACATAACGAATTGATTGTAAAGCCTAATTCTGCAAAATTAAAGCATGATATATTTGACTCAAGTTACTTATGTCTGTTCTCTTATTTAAAGCATTAGGATGTTTGAGAATAGAACACATTTCTAAGAACTGTCTTTTACCAAGATTGCGCTCAGTGCCAAGAATTTTGACTTCATTAAAATTCACCTTATGTTTGGTGTTAATTGCGTGTTGCGCTAACGCACATGTGTGCTTAGACAGATTAATGTCACTTCGATGCAAAGTATCTATTGTTTCTCCACCTAGTTGACCGATAATTGAACCCACCACTCGTCTGAGTGATCCTTATTTATATTGGATAGACGGTCGTACTCCTTTTTGCGATATATATATATATATATATATATATATATATATATATATATATATATATATATATATATATATATATATATTGTCATGTTTCTTCTTTCCCAACCAAAGAAAAATAAATAAAAAGTTCTTGTTTCAAGTAAAGGAAAATTTAAGTAAAATTGGTTTTCACTTAATATAAGTGTATGCAGATTTAAAATCTTATAAAAATTTCATTTATTTTCATTTATATTTTTTCGTAATATAATATTTTCTTTTATTATTATCCTTTTTCTCTATCCCGATAAAGGACAACGAGAAAATCTTTGAATCCATCTAACACAGGTAATATAAGAAGTTTTATTTTACATATGAAAACAAATATGTTATTTTTTTCATTGGCTCAATAAACTAAGATCAAAATCAAAATAAACAATCATAACAATATATATATAGTAGTTTTGAGTTTCTTGAACCGTATTATATTTAATATAAAATTAATGTTTCTTGGGTTTATCTTGGTATCTTTTTTGTCATTTATTGCATTGGTGTTTTTTTATTTCTATTGATTCGTATATCTCCCTCTCTTTTCTTTTTGTTTTGTTCTGTTTTTAAAATTTTGATGTTTTCAAAATCAACTTTATGCTTCTTCCCGCTTTCATGTTTTGTGAGCGCAGGGACGATGTTCTTGTCGTATTTGTGAGAACGAATTCTGGATTGAAGCAGTTGACTGGTTTGACCGATATAGACACCTTCACAGTTAGTACATGGTATCTCGTAAACAACATGGGATTTTTTAAGTTTTGTAGTTTGTGTTTTTAGTTTTGTGAAATATTTTTTAAGAGGTTGTTGCCTTTGTGGGCCACTGTTATATTATGTTTGGCTAAAAGATTTGTTAGTTGTTCGGATAAACCTTTTATATATGGAAGAGTTGTATAAGTGGTTTTGATAGTGTTGGGTTTGTTAGTTGTATTGTTATAAAATTTATTGAGTCTTGATTTGAAAATAGTTTCGATTAGATGTTCGGGATATGCATTCTTTAGAAGGGCATTTTTTGCTTTTTTTATTGCAGTTGGTCTGTATTCTGGATCTGCTAGTTTTATAGATTTATCAGCGAGACTTATTACAGACTTCTTATGGGAAAACGGATGATGGGAATTGTAGTTAAGATATCGTGAAGACCATATTTCTTTTGTAAACCACATGGTTTTAACTGTATTGTTAATGCGATGTAAGGTGATATCCAGAAAGTTTATTTTATTATTTTGTTCAATTTCTATAGTGAAATTTAATTTTGGAAGATAACTGTTGAAAATATCTAAAATTTCGGTTGTTTTATTTGTTTCGCAGTTGGGCAATGACACTAGAAATACTTGCACCCATTGCACATCCATCCATTTGTTGGTATATTTCGTCCTTATAAAAAGTATGCTGAGTTTAACGTTAACTCTACAGATGATTGAAATTCTTGCACTGGGATGTTAGTGTATTCTTTTATGTCATTCCACTTCTTTTTAATAATGTCAGTGGCAAGTTTTATTGGAATGTTAGTGTATAGTGAAATGACATCTAAAGACATTAATTTATAGTTATCTGGTACGTGAATGTTTTTAATTTTAGAAATAAGATCATTGGAATCTTTAATATAATAAAGATTTTTATTTTTGACATGAGAGATAATGTTTTTCAAGATTTTCGAAGGGTGATTGTATGCAGGAAACGATAGGACGTAGAGGTATGTCCTCCTTGTGTGTTTTTAGGTCAAACCAGTCAACTGCTTCAATCCAGAATTCGTTCTCACAAATATGACAAGAACAACGTCACTGGTCGCATTTAATATCGTCAAATTCGCTGTCCCTTGGGTTGGGGCCATTTCCTCTTGGTCTACCATGTTCAGACTCAAAATACTTAAATAACAATTGGGAATTTACCAAGTTTTACTCGTCGGCAATTTATGTTGTGACCGAGGAGCAGTAAATAAATAAAAGGACGGCCTTTAGTTGCCGTTAGGCGCTTTATTACTATAAGTATAAAAACAAGTTAAACAAACGTTGACTACTATCTAAAAAAACTAAGGTTATTCATCATTCACGGAAAAACATAGCGTCCCCACAGAATAATAAACAATCAGAAGGGCCACTCTCAGATGCCGCCTTTGAAGTTTTTCAGCTCGCGCGCCATGTTTTAGGAGGACACAAACATATGATTTGTGAGGTTATGCAATTGTTTACATTTATGTTTAATTATATTATATTTATGTTATTATATTTAAAACTGTTAATATATGATTTGTGAGGTTATGCAATTGTTTACATTTATGTTTAATTATATTATATCTATGTTATTATATTTAAAACTGTTAATATATGATTTGTGAGGTTATGCAATTGTTTACATTTATGTTTAATTATATTATATTTATGTTATTATATTTAAAACTGTTAATATAATTGTATAGTATGTCTATGATTGTCGTAAGTCAAATAAACCTGGTTTTTTTTTCCATGCACACCACATAAACAAAACTGGTTCCCTTTAAAATCCTCGTAAAACATGACGGAACGTCTGCGCGAAGGAGATGCGCGTACTTAATTTTCCATGGAGAGTGGGCATTCTGTTTGTTTATTATTCTGTGGCGTCCCCCTGTAAGGGAGCCAGTCTGACCAACAGCTGTCATATGTGTTAAGCCAGGTCTACACGATAGTGATGTAACGAATATTCGCATTCGCGAATATTCGCATATTTTTGCATATTCGCATTTGCATTCGCATTCGCAAAATTTGTGCGAATGTTTTGCGAATATTACACAGCTTGCATTTAGCTCGTTCAGTATTGAAAAGTGGTGAAAAATAAGTCCATATTTCACTATAATTTGATTTACTCATAGTAATAAATCGCTAATCACACTTTAACTAAAAATTCACTTGTATTTGTGCACGAGCAGAGCAGGGCAAGTGGAGTGACTTGTGTCCCGTGAAATTTTTATTGGAACTATAACCAGAGAACTTAGTTCTCTGCTATAACTTTCTCTCTTAAACAAGTCAAATTTGATTATAACAAGAGAAAATAAGATCGAAAAACGTGCTTTCTACGTTTTTGGCCCGGACGTGACTAAAAATAAATACCTTTTTAAACGACCCCTCAAGAAACTTAACCGCCTACAATAAACTTCTTTACAATAAATACAACTGTTTCACATCTTTACTTTAGTAAATATGATAAAATGATACTGGACAATTTAAAGCAGTTAAAAATGACAGACTTTTTCCAATTGCCTACACACCTCGCGCAAATGAGACTGCCAGCAGTGCCATTCTGCAAATGAAACTGAATATTCGCATTCGCGAATGTTTAAAAAATGACATTTGTTACATCACTACTACACGATATGTTTCTCACGATACTACAGAAACTATCCTGCTAAAGTTTGATTGTTGTGTGCTTAAGGTTGTTTGCATGTTACCTCCTCAAATATAAATCCCGATTAAAGGCATTATTTAAGTCAGAGATCTAAGTGGATATTGTTGCCAAATTGCAAAAAATTCCTGAATTCATTTAAAATAAAATTTTTCACATAATAATTTAATTTATTTATTTAGAGAAATAAGGTAAGGAAGTATCCTGTTGGGGACCTTGACATGGCCAGGTATTAGACAAGTTGAGTTTTATTTACCTCTATAACTAAAACCTCTATGTATTATGAAGTGGCTGCGGTGGACTTTTTATTTTTTTAACAATTCAAGACTGCACCATTTTAAGAACTTTTCTCTACCAGTAAAAAGTAAAGGATTTGTAACGAATTTGTAAGTAATTATTTGATAAAGCGCGTTTAAAGCTTTACCAATGTGTAAACCTTTTCTTGATATAGCTAGAAAAGTTAACAACTGATATAGAGCGAGCGGCAGCTGCATAGTTGATGGAAAGTGTTTCGTGGGCTCGAAACTAGCTTTTGAAATTGCTATTTGGTACAACAGAACAAATTACCAGAGATAAGATGAGATAAATGGATACCATACAAGCTGAAATATTGAAACTATTTGAAAACAACCAACTCAAACTCCTAACGAGTCTTTACTACTCCTAGCTAGTTTCCACCTTCATCCCTCTGCCCAAAAAGGCTCTGATTACAGAATTATAAGCTTAATGAGCCATGCACTCAAAATCTTTCTTTCTCTTATTCACTTTCGCATATATAGAAAACTTTTCTTCAAGTTTAGAGAAAACATTAGCAGTGTTCAGTTTGAGTTTAGAAGCGGACTGGGAACGCTAGAGGTCCAATTTTTCATACATGTATTGATACAAAGAGCTCGAGACGTAACTTGCGAAGTCTACGCATGCTTTATATACTTTGAAAAAGCATTTGATAAGGTGCAACATCAAAAATTATTTCAGATACTGAAAGAATCTAGTACAGTAAAGGGCAACTGTACGAGTAGACAACGAAACCTCAAAAGACTTCACGATAAAACGGGGAGTACGTCAGGGCTGCATTTTGTCACAGACGCTGTTCAATCTTCTTCACGTGCCATCTCCGCGACGGAGGTTGGCAATCATCATGGCTATTCTGATCTTAGATGCTGCTGCTCTGAATAGTTCCGCTGTTCAATATTTACTTGGAAATGCTGCACAGGGAAGCTTATGATGTTTTAAGAGAATGTATAAAAATCAATGATGAAATCATTAAACAATTTAAAATATGCGGACGATGCGGTTTTGATTGCTGATAATGCGGAGAATCTGCAAACATTAATAGACCGTGTAGTGGAAGCCTGTGACAGATACGGAATGAAATTAAACTGTAAGAAGACCAAAATTCTTGTAATAACTAAAAACGACGTAATACAGCAAAAATTCATAGTTAATAATGAACCCTTGAAAATAGTCGACAAAATTACTTATCTTGGATACAGCCTAAATAAGGAATGGGACCACTCACAAGAAATAAGATTGTATAGAAAAGGCGAGAGCTGTCTTCAATCGCCTCTGAAAGATTTTATGTAATACTGAACATTGATATAAGAGCACGAGTCTTAAGGTGCTATGTATTTTCTATTCTTTTATATGGAGTCGAAGCCTGGACCTTGATGCAGGCAACATCCAAATGATTAGAAGCCTTCGAAATGTGGTGCTACCGCCGCATGCTCAGAATTTCCTATATCGATCATGTTACAAACAACACCGTGATCTAACGTATGAATAAAGATCTGGAAATTATGCGTATCGTGAAAATCAGAAATATGACATACTTAGGGCATGTGATGCGCAATAAGAAGTATCAACTAACTTTACAATGCAAGATATAAGGCAGAAGATCTCAAGGGCACAGAAGGACATCTCAAGGACAAGGGCGGGAATAACTACCATACATCTATTTAGAGCAAATGTCAACAAAATTGTATGGACCAATGTGATTACCAACATCCACAGAGGATAGGCACCAAAGGAAGAAGAAGATAAATGGATAAGATTACCACAGATAAGAAGAAAAAGAGTGCCACTCTTTTTGTAAATAAATGGAGAAAGTTAAGAAACCTTAGATGTAGAAGAAAATTAGGAACAAACAAATCTTCTAAAAACCAAAATTGTAAAAAATATGGAAGTTACAATCGTTGAATAAATGTAAATAAATAATATACTGAACAAATGGCAGACTTGCACAGCCTGATCTTTACTTTCTGATTGAAATGTAACTATCAAATTGTTTAAATGTAATATTTTGTTTAATCAAGAGACTTGTTGGTAGTACAATAAATAAATATCTGCGTCAATTTAAAACAAAGACAATTTATTTCAAAGAATGGTTGAAATATAAAAGTATAACAATTCGCAAACTTTTACCTTATCTGGGCAGTAAAAAGATATGGTTGTAGGTAATTATACAACAAAAAATGTAATCTTGACTGGGCCAGGAATTAACTCGAGTTAAGGACGGGAAACCTAATAGTTTAATTTAAATCTTATACAATTGTATATATGTGTTACATAGAAGTATACAATGTGTTAATATATGGTTATGACGTTATAGTGGTCAGAGACCTTTATGTGTGTTGTGTGGACTAATTTATGGCGAAAAATAAATTTCGCGTTGACAAGGTGAAATCTGGCAACATACTCTGCTTAATTAGCTCCAGCTGTCATTTGATTTATTCAGTGAATATCAATATTATTTTCATACAATTAGTTAATTTAGTCATGGAAGTTATTGAAATTAAGAAAGAATGTACTAATTATGACCAAACATGTATAGAGGATCAACTAACTACTTTTGTAGATATCCAAGACTTAAAAAATGAACCAGAAGAAGATCACTGGGGTGAGACAAAAAGTAATAAAAATAATTACAATACTTGGTTTTCCGAATATTTTTGGTAATACCTAAGATAGACATATATTGAAAAAGACCGATTTAGAAAACACTTTAAAACCATAATACTGTACAAATTTTAATGGAAAAGTGTACTGAATGTGCCCATTCATTATTTCAGAATACTTTCTAAATAATAGTGTTCTTATAAAATCAGTAGACATGCTAGAATTGATTTATGTCTATCTTTGGTGTTAATTATTATTTTCCTGAAAAGCTTATATCTTCATTGCGAAGGTTTCTCGATCTTCTGCAATATGGAATAATTGTCCTGCATTTGGTATCTGAGTCCTTTCACAAATGTTTTTTAACCAAGAAACTTGTTTTCTTCCTACACCTGTACGGCCCTCTATTTTGCCTTTAAGGATCAGTTGTAAAATTTGATATCGACTTCCCCTTAATACATGTCCCAGATAAGACATTTTTATGTTTAACAGTCTTTAGCAGTTTTCTATCTTTGTTGACGCTCCTTAGTACTTCTTCATTAGTTTTTCTTGCTGTCCAAGGTATCTTCAGCATTCGTCTATGAACCCACATTTCCAATGCTTCAATTTTGTTCATGATCGATACTTTTAACATCCACACTTCTGCGCTATATAAAAGTATAGACCATAGCACTTAACCATTCTTTGCCTTAGTTCTAAACTGAGATGGTTATTGCAAAGAAATGACTTCATTTTCATAAAAGTAGTTTTAGTCATTTCTATTCTACGTTTTATTGCTATGTGTGGATCTAGTTGGTCCGTTAACACAGTTCCCAAATATGTCATTTTGTGAACTTTCTCAATTTGGACTCCATTCAATTGAAGCTTTGCATCGGGATGTGGGTCACGACTAAACACTAAAAATTTGGTTTTGTTTGAGTTTATTTTAATGCCCATTTCCTCTCTTACCTCGTGAATACGACCAAGCAGAATTTGAAGACCTTCAATATTATTTGATAGAGTTACTGTATCGTCTGCATATCTAATCACATTAAGTAGTTCCCCGTTGATTTTTATTCTATATGGTTGTCTCTCAAGTGATTTTTAAATAACTGGTCCGAGTAAACATTGAACAATGTTGGCGACAAAATGCAACCTTGTCTGACTCCTCGTTGTATGGCGATTTCATCGGTGTAGTTATCTCCAATTTTTACGATAGCAGTTTGATTCCAGTACAAATTTTTAATGACACGAATATCCTTGTCATCTATTCCGATATTTTATCGAATGTCTTTTCAAAGTCCACAAAACATGCAAATACATATTTTCTTTGGTCACAGCATTTTTGTAATAGGATGTTAAGCGCAAAAAGTGCCTCCCCGGTTCCCATAGCATTTCTAAAACCAAATTGTGTATCTTCAAGATCTTCGCATTTGCGTCTAATTCTGTTGTGAAGTATTCTACGGAAAATTTTAAGAGTGTGGCTCATTAGGCTAATTAATCGATATTCTGAGCATTTTCTCTCATTGTGTTTTTTAGGTATTGCGATAAAAATGGATTTGAGCCAATCTGCGGGAATCACTCCGGGGTTATATATTGAATTAAAAAGTCTTACTACTACTTTTATGTTATCATTCTCTATTAGTTTCAGCAACTCAGTTGGTGTATCATCTGTAGCACAGGCTCTTCTAATTTTAGCATTATTTATAGCATGTTATACTTCGCATTTCATAATTTCTGGGCCGTCAGTACAGTTCTGGTAGAATTCGGCAATATTATTCCTGTCATCTTCAAACAACTATTATATATACAGCTGCCAATCTTTTCTTATTTCATGCTCATTTACAATAATTTTGTTAGTAGTATCAACAAGTACATAGGGTACTAGTTTTTTAAATATATTACTCATTTCTTTCAGTTTTTTGTGCACATTAAATAAGTCGTGTTTAGATATTACATCCTCCATTTCGTCGCACCTTTCTCTCATCCATTTTTTTTTTGTCTAATTGTATCTCATTTTTTATTCTTCTCTGCACATGTCTATATTCTGTTCATTAGATTTTATCAGTCGACGTTGTTCCATTAATTTCAAGATGTCGTCTGTCATCCATTTATTTTTCTTGATAAAGTTTTTTCTATAATGATTGTTTGTGGAGATTTCGTTAACTTGGTTTTTAAATTCACCCCACAGTTCTTTTAAATCTTCTAGTTATTCTCCGATGTTTTTTATTCTATTGTTAATTTTTTTTAATGTTATGTTTTATGTTTATATCGTCAAAGTTAAGTACATTGGTTTTTGGTTTTTGTCGCTGTATTCGTTTTAACCCTAGTTTAATATCTGCTATGAGTGGTTGATGATCAGATCTAATATCTGCCCCATGTTATGTAGTGACTTTTTTGACGGCATTTCGGAAACGCTCATTTACAAGTATATAGTCTATTTGATTTCTTGAAGACTCAGGGTTATTGCCATCATCAAATGGGGCTTTCCAAGTGTATAGTCATCGCTTGGGTAGTTTATTCCAGGTGTTTGCAATGATCATATCGTTTTCTTTACAGAATTCATACAATCTCTGTCCTTGATCTGACAACTTCTCGACTTCATCGTCATATTTTCTATCTGCAGTTGGGGCATAGATTTGAAGTATGTTAGTTTTAAATGGTTGAGTATTAATTTGGAGTAATATTATTCTATCCGAGACTGGTACGAAATTGGTCACATATTTACTCAGTTATGATGTTACTAATATACCTACACCAAAGCTTATATAAATAAGATAAATGTGATATTGTGTATATCATATTTGTGTATTATTGATATTGTATACATTTTGCATACATATACGCTCGTGACTGACGTTTAACCCTGTTTCCTGAAAACTTTTACAATCAAAAATTAAGGTAAAACGTAAATAATCTTACTCTATTGGGTTCCTAAAAGGCAAAAAAGTGAAAAATATTATTTTTTTTTATTAATTTTTTTTAATAGGCTATGGTTTTGATATGATACCACTAGGAAACTAGAGATTTTTCTTAAATAAAAAAAATCTGATAACTAAATAATAATATAAAACGTAGGTTACTGTCTATGATACGATGAAAAATAGTTCCTTTTTCGGAAAGGCACAATCCAATCTTACATGTAGCACACTCCCACCTGGTTCTGTGAGGATTCTTACTAGTGCTACAAAAAGCACATCGTCTAAATGTCCCGTGTTGCGGCATATGCAAACATTGGTCAAAGCGTTTCTCATAAGGCACAATTTTTTTAAATGTTTCGCTGTGACTGTAGGAGCAGCAACCCTACGTCTTGACGATTTACTACTACTGGCGCCGATTAACCCTGGAGCTACAGATAACTTAAAAAATTAAAGTTTGGAACCATGCATTTCGCTTTTTGTTTGAAGAGAATAAAAGAATTCACGACACATATATCTACGAAATGCCACAAAATCCGGTGCCACCATTTTTTTGATTTGTGGTCAATCTCATACACAGATTTCAGCATATCTGTCAACATTGCCCATATGCTGGTTATATTCTTTGACGATCGTTGGACAGGCCACGACTTGTGAATTTCCATCTTTTTGTTTGCGGGAAACAGTTGCTTCTTCTGAAAGGTTTTGATGATTCCCCAAAAAATTGACTATTTTTCGGTCTCTCCACTTTACAAACACCAGTGCATCGTTGCTGACTCTCCAGTCTAATTGTCCCCGGATTTGTAGTTCTTTGTCAGATGCTAAGTCTTTTGGAATATCTTTTGGGTTAGTCCTGACAGTACCGCACGCATAAATACATTCTGCTTGAATTTTTTTTTTTGTAAGGGCACAGAGTTGAAAAAGTTATCAAAGAAAACGTGATACCCTTTTGCTACCAAATCTCGAGTCAAGTCTAATATACCTCTTTGGCCCAAATCTTTTTCAGGTTGATCATTAGTTTTTCCAACATATCTATGAAATTGGCAAACGTATCCAATCTGGTCAGATCGAACCCAAACTTTATAACCCCTCTTGATGGGTTTTCGAGGCATAAATTGCTGTAGACAACTGCGACTCTTGAAACGAATCATATATTCATCTATCGATTGATGTTTTGAAGGGACGAAACGTTTCAGATAAAGTATCCAATAAAGGACGAATTTTATACAACTTTTCAAAATTGGGCGAGTTGCGACCAGACATCACCGAATTATCTGCTAAGTGCACGTTTCCTAGATGCCAAGCAAATCGATCTCTAGACATAGCTGAGCTAATGTAGTGATCTCGTAGTTCCTCTCTAGATGACCAGTAAATGAAAATTTTAATTTCTTTGGCAGAAGTTGGTGTGAATGAAGAGTCTCCACCACGTTTCTGAAAAGCGTAGAGGTTCGTTTCGAATACAATTTTGTCAATTAGATTTCCGGGAAATAAGTGTAAAAAAATCTACTGGCCTCTCCATATCATCTGGAATTTTAGGACCGGTTTTTTCAGTAAACTACTTCATGTTAGTAACGCAAGATGCCGCTGACTTGGTCCAGGTTCTTCTTTATTCTATATCCCTCAAAATAGAAGGTGGAACATCGTCCTCGTCGTCCGAGAAGGCTTCATCACCAAGAATATTCTCTGAATTGTCGCCTCTTGAAGGTTGGTCTGGATGATCTTTAAATAATATTGGCATATTCGCAATGTCAAGCAAATCGTCTTCCCCACTACTCGATTCATCTGACTAACTATCTGAAGGAATATTCTCTAATAATGTGAATAGATCACCCGACGACATATTACTTAGCTATCTGAATGAATATACTTTTTTGTTCTGAAATAAAAAATAAGTACTTAGGTACATATCTAGTTTCCTAGTGGTTTCAGGATGAAACCGGCATTTTATATCATCAATATACTGATTGTAAATTAAAAACTTTTAGTAATAGGAAGTATTAATCATAGATACAAATGTTTTTAATATTGTATATAAAAAATAAAGTTACCTGCCATAGCGAAATAATATAAAAAAACACCAAAATCGCTTATACCACCAGCACAGTTCAAAACACGGGTTATTACCAACTAATAATTGAATAACGAGAATGTAAACGGCTATGCGCTATACATTTTATAGTAGGAGGAGCCTTATACGTCATATAACGTGAGCGGTTTCAGGAAAATACCACTGAGAACGTAGCATACAATTTATTTGTATGTGGTTTCACAGTGAAACCACTAGAAAACAAAGGGTTAAAATCGCCGGTCGCTTCAATCGGTGATTCTGAGAGAATGGTTGATTCTCTCAGAATGCTTCATTCTACACAAAAAGTGCTAATAAACAGTTTTGTTCAAAATTATCTCAGCTACATTTCTTGTTTGAAACATTTTTTTCTCCGTATAGATTCTTGGTAGATCGACGTTTTCCGTTTTTACCCTACGAGTGGTCGAAGCTCGGAGGTAGGAGTGGTAAACTTTTTTGCATTCTTTTAAGGTCCAAAATTTGACATTCTCAGTAAAATTCAGCTTGTTCCTATGATTTTTAGATGTCAAATCTCAGACGATTGGATTAATAAACGCAAGAGCAAATATTTAAATTTCACTTATGTCTTAAATATTTGCTTTTTTTAATACACAGGTAATAAAAAACATTTTATTACCTGTGTATTTTGCTCAAGTGTGCGATTTTTAGTGGACCAAACTTATCACTCTTCAGGAATATTATTCTTAAGTAATTCAATACTTCAAGTTTTATTTAAATTAAAGCAGTACAGTGAAACTTGGATAATTCGAACCTCAAGGAACCGTTAAAAAAATTCGAATTATCCAAAAATTCGAATTATCCAAAAATTCGAATTAAAAATATATCCACAAAAAACAAAGATGCCTACAAAAACATCTGCAAACGATAAAAATCAACAATAGTTGACCATTTTTATCGCTTGCAGATGTTTTCTGCAGAGATATCGAAATATTTTATCGTTTGCAGAATTATCCAAAAATTCGAATTAAAAATATATCCACAAAAAACAAAGATGACTACAAAAACATATACAAACGATAAAAATCAACAATAGTTGACCATTTTTATCGCTTGCAGATGTTTTCGTTACTATTTTTGTCCGAATTTTGTCAACCGAAAAAAATTGGGCCAACAAAATTAGGCCAGAATACCAATTAAAGCATTTGCAAGCTATAACAAATGGTCAATTATTGTCGATTTTTATCAATTGCAGGTTTTCTGATTGGTATTTTTGGCCAAATCTTAGCCGAAACAATCAGCAGATAAAAAATTCCCAGTGAGAACGCATCATTAAAACAATAAAACATTTTGTCTCAAACAATTTATTGAAAATAAGAATACATATTTGTTACAATTAATGAAAATAGACTAATTTTTTCTAAAGAAATCCAAAATTTTTAGCTGCTTTTTAGAATTTAACGTCTCAGTAATGACAAACGATTCTAAGATGTTCAGTGAACTAAAAATAGAGTGACTTACATCATTTTTACTTTCAAAGTACCGTTTAAGTTGCGTAAGTGTTGCTTCGGTCGCACTCAGAACATGTATTTCTCCCGCAACTGATGATGCGTCGTCTTCAGCACTCTCTTGTTTTTCATCATTGTCCTTAAGCACTTCAGCGATGATCTCTGTATCGGTTATTTCACCACATACTGCAACATCTTCATCCACGTTGACAAAATCTTCATAAGAGATTACAGGATCAGAAAGCAGCTCTTCTGTTAAATTGTCGTCTGTGTTCTCCTCCTTTTTTATGAAACCAGCTCTTTTGAAACAGTGTTTAATCGTTTCGGGTGTTACTTGGTCCCAAGCTTTCTTACACATTCGAGATGCTTGTAGAATGTCTAACTTTATTTTAAGGGTGTCGCAATCTTCCATCAATATGTTTTCCATCAATTTTTTATGACACCCTGGTTCATAGGCTGGAGAATTGAAGTCATGTTAGCAGGAAAAAAAATAACTTACATTTTCCATCTGTGGGATAGTGGTGTGTGCCCTACAATTGTCATTAAACAAAATAACTTTTCTTTTTTCTTTTATGAACTTTTTGTCTAATTTTTTCAGCCAGTTCTCGAAAAGATCACTAGTCATCCAAGCTCTTGCGCTACTCACATATTCCACTGGTTTTGACTTGACGTTCTTAAAACAACGCGGATTAGCCGACTTGCCAATCATCAGTAGAGGTAGTCTTTCTGATCCGTCCATGTTTGCACCAATTAGGAGAGTTACTCTTTCTTTACTTAGTTTTCCTCCGTAACATTTTTCATTTTTAAACGCTAGCGTTTTGTCAGGAGTGCATTTAAAAAAGAGACCCGTCTCGTCAACATTAAAGATATCTCTTTCATCTATACCCTGAATCATCTCTTCCAAAATTTTTTTCCACTGGTTGGCTTCTTGCTGATTAACGGTCCCACTTTCTCCACAAATGGATTTGAAAGACATTTTGCTGCGTTCTTTAAAGCCGTGGAGCCACCCTGTACTCGCCTTAAAATTGTTTTTCCCCATTTCAATAGCAAATTGTTCAGCTTTGCTTCTTATAAGAGGACCACTCACGGGAATCTTCTTATCCCTAGCTTGTTTGAACCATTTTAACACACAACTGTCTAAATTTGGATTTTCTGGCTCCCTTAATCTTTTTCGATCTTTACCGCACTCACTTTCACTGTTGAGATTTTTTTTTATTCTTCAAGTAGGTGGATAATGTGTTAGGAGGAATTCCAAAGTCCCTGGCAATCTCAGATTTTTTCTTCGTTTCCTTTTCTACTTCTCTAATTGCCGCTATTTTTTCCGATAACGTTAAAGTTTTGTTTTCGTATTACCATGCGACGACATCTTTACTCAATACGAAGTGACTTGACGTGATTTGCGGTGATTGCAATTGCAACGCCAACACATCTCAACTGAAGCGGCGTGCCAGATGGGCTAGAATTTAGGTGCAGGTACGGGTACAATGTACAATGGCCTTGAATGCCTTGAAACAAGTGGCACGTTAGAACAGAAAAGAATATCCACAAGGAATCTACGTTCCTGTAGTTGGCTGTATACCATGTATTAAAAATTTTTCAGTTGCACTCATACAGTCCTCGAAGACATACCGTCTCAGGACTAGCAACTTCAACGTGGAGTCATATGTCGCCATGTTACCAAATCCATCGGTAACTGTAATCCTATATCATTACAACATTATTTTAAAACTAAATGTAATTAAACATATGTAATCGGGTTTTTACCCACATATTTAATCTTGGTGGCTTCATTCATGTACTCCTAGACACTGATGATGGAACATGGTTTCCGAAAACGTTTTGTCTTTTTAACTTAGCCCGTTTGGGCCTAAAATATACCTATTAGAAAAGAATACTACCTCTTTTAGCGTAAATTTCCAGCATGAAATTGGCATTTTTAACTTGTAGAAAAGTTCGAATTATCCAAAATATAATTCGAATTATCCACGACTTTTTAACATTACTTATATAGGAAATGCTAGGGACCAGAATAAACATTCGAATTAAAGATTTCGAATTAAGCAGGTTCTACTGTATTATATTTTACATAAACGTTAAATATTTATATCAAATGTAAAATAGTTCAATAATGTAATAACAGTTTTAGATTTTGTAAAATATAAAACATAACCATGCTTTACTTTGTTCATCACATTTTATTTCTTCTAAACTTTTGTTACTTTTTATGTTTGTCCTCAATTTTCTGTATCAATTTTTCTTTATAGTAAAATATATTATAGTTGGTTTATATTTTAGGTTGTCTGCAGAAAAAGGACAAAATAAAAATCATGAAAACGTTAACTGAACTTTCATCTTATAAAGAAGAATATATGGGTACCCATGCTGAAGATAAACTATTAAATAAAAATATTAAAGTTGAGTCTAGAAAGGGACAGTTTACTGAGATTGAAGCATCTAATATAAAATTACATTTGATAAAACACACTGGAAAAAAACCTTTCAAGTGTGAAATTTGTTTTATGCAGTTTACTTATTCCAGTTATTTGAAAACACATTTGATGACACACACTAGAGAAAAACGTTATAAGTGTGATACTTGTTACGAGCAATTTGCTTATGCAACTCATTTGAAAATACATTTAAGGACTCACACTGGAGAAAAACCTTACGAGTGTGAAATTTGTTTCAAACAGTTTTCTCAAGCAACTTCTTTAAAAAACCATTTTAGAACACACAACGGGGAAAAACATTATCAATGCGAAATTTGTCTAAAGCAATTTACCCAAGCAGGTACATTAAAATCCCATATCAGAATACACACTGGAGAAAAACCATACAAGTGTGAAATTTGTTTCAAGCAATTTTCCCAGGCAGGTACTTTGAAAAACCATTTTGGAATGCACACTGGACAAAAACCTTACAAGTGTGAAATTTGTTTTAAGAGGTTTACTCCAGCAAGTACTTTGAAATCACACTTGATGGCACATACTGAAAAAAAACCTTTACCTTTACCTTTTAAAAACGGTGCGAAATATTTTTTAAAGAATTTACTCAACTCTATGGCGCATGGAGATTAACTTCTTTTTGTCGATGGCAGTCATATAAGTATACAGGCTGTCTCATTAAGAATTGTCCATATAGTAACTGGAGAAACCATCACCAACCAACACAAAATACGAAGATTTAACCAAAAACACTTAAAATACAATTATCCTCCTCACCGATATACAGAGTGTATTATGTATTACAAATATTTTAAAATGATCTTAAAGCAATATTTTTTTAATCCAATAATTCTTTGCAAATTACAGTTCCAAGTACATGAACCTTGGGCTGTTGGAAATTGATGTGTCGTTAACCACCTGTGGCTGATTAACTAGCCATAATGATTAACGTTATTACATACATATAAGGTTGAATGAAAATCTCCTGTTTGTAAATCTAGGCTGATTAGTGAGAGAAGTTGCTATTACAATACCAATTTCTTTCACTGTTTTGTCTTTTACAACCGGGTAGTCATCCAAACTCTTAAACTTTTAAATTGACCGCCCAATTATTTGGGTTGGTACCTCCACCTTGCTGGTCTGTCAAAAGTATTTTGACCTCAAGGTTGGCTGTCTTTTCGCGGTTTAGTTCGTTCCGGTTCATCTAACGCCATTTTTCCGGCGACACTTGTAGGGCTTTGATCGGTAACTTCATTTACACTACTTTTATAATTTTTATTAATATCACTTATAATGCTACCTAAAGTTAAAATCAAAGCTTAATAATCATAAAATAGTTGGAAGTTATCTATGATTTTCTTAGTTCTTGCTCACTAATTAATATTAAATAACATTTAATTTACTTTAGACCACATGGTCATTTACTGTGCTAATTTTTATAAGTTCATATATGTTGTTAGTTACTTAATTGTTTATACAAGATCAGCGTATTATGTCCATTTACTTAAGTTTCATTCACATTATTGTTAATAACATTGACTGTTACATGTCTTTTTAAGGTAACAATTAACATCGTTTCCATGATTGTGTGGTTCTCATATTGTAAAATTTTTTAGATGAACTGATGATGCTTTCAAAACTCGAAAGCGAAACGTCTTCAAAATAGATAAAGTAGCCTATCAACTTTGTCTTTTATTTCTCCACCTAGAGACCGATATAAGAACCCACCACTCGTCTTAGTGATCCTTATATATATTGGATTGACGGTCGTACTCCTTTTTCCGATATATATATATATATATATATATATATATATATATATATATATATATATATATATATATATATATATATATATATATATATATATATATATATAAAATACCTAGATTGAACAATTATACAGATTCACAGTGGATAATAGTGTTTTAAGCGAAATATAATAATTTTATGATAAATTTCTTCTATTTGTTAGACAAAAAGGTTAACAGAATATCGTTAAGATATGTGAGCTGATTTTGATTCATCATAGTGAGTAGATGTGTGATACTTAAAATTCAATTAACGAAATCGATGTACCGCCTTAGAATGAAATAATGTGTTAAAAAAATAAAACCAAAAAATAAGACTCTAAACATATTATGCATTGTAACATTTTTTATATAATTAAAATATTATTTTTATTCCCTTTACCTCCGTTGCTGATAGGCCCATGGTCGTGTTCGCAAATAGATTGTTAATTCTTATTGGAAACTGCCGAAATATTGCGGAAGAATCTACCTGCTTGTTTAGAGACGCCGCGTTGGTTAATCCTTAGTTAACCTCTTTCTGGTTTAGCGTCTGTTCCTTTTGATGGATTTGTTGAATATCGTCGAAAGCACGTCTGTAGAAATTCTTCTGTAAAGACCTAATCTAAAAGATTTTATTTTCCTCACGTTTCTTGCAAATATTCTATTTTCCTCACGTTTTTAGCTAAAAGGGTACCGTTATGTTCGATCTCGTTAGAATCTTTTTATCTTCTTAGAAATACTACAGGCTGATCTTTCGTTTTTGAGGGGGAGATATCCCACCTTTCTTCGATAGTTTGGTAAAATTTTAGAGGAACCAACTTACTTCTCGTGGGGCGATCTTTGAGAACAGACGCTTCGCTCATACTACCGTCTCTGTGTTATCGTACCGTTCTCCGTGCATTTTTCTTTTTAAGTGTGTATACACATGTATATTTGAGTTTTTTTAATCTAATATCATATTAGATTATGTATTGGTATAAAGTACCGTTTAATTTTAATTAACTTCAGTGCTTGATACAAGTAAAGTATTATAGTAAAGTAAATTAACTTCAGTGAAATAGTGCAGCAGTCATCAGGAATTACTGTAAGATCATAATCATAGTATCTCCAATTATCTGGCCGAATAATACGGTATGGTATCATATTATCTTCAATCATCAGGGCCAATCGTAAGTTCTTCCATGTCTGATTTTTGCATTCAATTTAAAGAACATTCAATACTTTCTTACGAACTTTTCATTAGCTACTAAGAAATTCTAATAAATAACAGTTACGAACATTTTATTCTCAATCAATCATTAAATAACAGTGCGATCAGATAATCTACTTAACCAAGTGCGGTTTGGTTAAATTTTTATTTCTGTAATCTTTTTTTATTCTTTGAATTTAACTTTAATTAACTTTGTGATATTTGTTATTCATTTTTTTTATTTACTATACCCAGTATCTCGAGATATGCCAAAGAGAGACTTTCTTTAATCAACTTTGGTTGAATTTTTTTTCTTACCATCAGGCTCTCTTCGCTGATAATTGAACGTGTGCATTATTATATTGTTGTATTTGTAAAGGTAGTTATTATTCATATTACTGCTTATTTTTATATGTATACAACCATTGATCAATTGATGGTGCATTTTTTATTACTTTTGTGTACATTCAGCCGCCTATATCATTGTGTTGTTGAATATATTGTTTTTGTTTTATGTATGCATTTTATTTGTCGACTCCCAACAAGTTTCCTGACAACAATAACTCTGAATATTTGCTTTTTACCTTTATTATTATACCTTCGACCAGAAGAAAGAGCAGGCTGATTTAGTTTCGTAGGTAAGTAGGTGGACGGAGTCCACCTAATATATTTATTATTTGTTTATATAGTGTGTTGACCAAATTTATTTGATAATTAACTGTTGGTATCTTTCCTTGGATATGGTCTCAGAACCAAAATATCTTTCCTTATCTCTTTTCTTTTGTAAGGTTTCTTAATTTTCTCCTTAAACCCCAAAAAATTGAGTGACTATCTTATCGTATCTTTGATAATTTTACTCATCTATCCTTTTGTTTATTTCTGTATCTTTTCTAATATCTCTTATCCTATCTTTACCTATTTCATACGTTGGATCCATTCCTGGTTCCAAAAGCTAGTTTCGAACCCACGACTCGCTCTCCACCAACCATCTGGCTGCCGTCCGCAGTGTCTCCATTAGTGACCTTTCTAGCACCATCCAAAAAAGGTTTCCGATGTTACAGCATGAATAATTTTAATGCTTGAATAATCAATTTAATGCTTTCTGATAAAAATATTTTTATTTTTTTACGTTAAAAATAAATATACAACGATGACGGTTTTCTGGCACTCGAATAATTGCATATGTCTGAAACATGTAAACTAAGTTAATTTGGTAAACTTCCAACGACTGGCTTTGTGAGTTTTATTTTGTCATTGTAGAAGCCACAAGCACGGAAATTTAAAAATTCTGTAAGATAGTTGACTAAGTCATTCTGATTTATAACTGTGTCATTTGATTTGAATGAAAGCAACTTTCCTGGAAAAAACTTTCGAGTAGTACATTCAATCAAATATACATATCTATAAAATTTCTTAAAAAAAGTCTGTCACACTTCGTTATTAAAAAATAGGGATTGGTAATAGCAGGGTGAAAATTAATGGTTATATGTATTGTTTAATGCCACGTCATAAATAAATAGAAATTTTGACCAAAAATTAAAAAAATGTTTCTGATGGACCACTCTTTGAGATATGGAAAATAGATCACGATCTAGTCTCATACCTCCCGAATATAAATATAAAATTTCATCAAAATCAGGGAAGCGGTTTCGGAGAACTATGGCAACTAACTGTGTGATACTAATATAACTATTAAAAGATAAGGGTTAGTAATAGTAGGGTGAAACTTAAGGGCTATGGTAATTCTTAATGCAACATCATGAAAAAGTAAAAATAAAATATTTTGTAAACAATATAAAAAAAAAAAACTAAATAGATAACGAACTATTTTCAGACCTACAGAATACACATGTAAAATTTCATAAAAATCGGTTCAGCCATTTCAGAGAAGTCTTTTGGTCCACCTATTATTATTTAAACGTGCTACATGTCGAGCCCATCTCCATTTAGCTTGTACAATTTTTTCTATGACATCTGTCACTTTAGTCGGCTCTCTCTCTCTGTCATCCCCTGAGAGATTGTTGGTTCTCCATTGGGCGACTCCCCAAGTGGCGGATAGGGGAATGCCTTCTAGATGTAGGTGGTACCGGGGAAATGAAATACGTTTTAGCAGGAGTGGTGTTTTAATCGCCAGGCAAGCAGATCGAATCGTATCCAGTATAAGTGCCCTAAAAAACTTTTCAAATTATAACTCTATACATTTTTTTAATGAGGTTTGGGCGCGACGTAGGTACCAAAACTCTTTTTGGCTCCGGCAAGCTTTTCTCATCTTCACCACTTTTTCACAACGAGCCGCCGCTGGTTTTAGTTACAACTGTATCACTTAATCGTCTTCTTCAGTCACCAAAATTAGATTTGAAGAAGGCTACTGAGGCCATAGAGGACACTAAATGCATTCTTCAAAATAAAAGATCAAATGCTGAATCTGTTTTTAGAAAACTTTACACTATGAAGTAAAGGAAACGCTGAACAACTAGACAATGAATTGAAGATGCCTCGTATATTTTCTCATCAAACCTGTCGTCAAAACCAACCTATGCTAACTATTGCGAAGAATATGTTTGAAGATCTATTTATTTTCTCCTTTTAGACAATATCTTAACTGATTTAGAAGAACGACTTTTACGTTGTTTTGCCTAAAGTTGATAACACACAAGAAGATAAAGTTGCATTAAAAAAATTGTTGACCCGTGCAGGATATTATTAGACCATCTACTGCATATTCCACAGTAGAACAAGAATTTTCACTGTGGATTCAAAAGTGGAAAAGAGTCGTGCAAAACAATGGAAAACTTCCTGATTCTATTTTGGAAGTATTAGAAAGCTGCGATATTCATATGTATTAAAATATCAGATTATTTCTGCAAACATTACTGACAGTTAGTGCAGCAACACCATAGCGTAGTTTTGCTACGCTTAAGCGTCTAAAGACGACTTAGAAATAAAACTTCAGAGGAAAGGTCAACTGGTTTAGCACTCATCAATGTGCATCCTGAAATTTCCTCAAATAGTAGAATGTTGATGTAATCATAGAAAGATTTTCTAAATTGGATAGGCCAAAATAATCATCATCATCACTGGCTTGACAACCCTTTTTGGGTCTTGGCCTATTCCAGGATTCTTTTCCATTCTGATCTGTTTCGTGCTTTTTTCTTTAGTTTTTTTTATTTTTAAGGTTTTTATATAATTTTCTATTTGTTCTAAGTATCTCAGCTTCTGTCTTCCTCTTCTTCTTTTTCCTACTGGCATATGTTTGAATATTTTGTTTGGTATTTCGCCTTCTTCAATTCTTTCTACATGTTCTATCTAACGCAGCCGTCCCGTTTTAATGAATGTTATAATATCTGGAAAGATGACATCAGGAAACAAGGAGGTCCTACATGGCAGAGAACAGCTCAAGATAGGGAAAGATGGAGAGAACTGGGGGAGACCTATATCCAACAATGGAAGGATAGAGAATAGGTTCAAAAAAAATATCCGGATCCTGGTATACCCTGTACAGTTCAAAGTTGTATCTTCTTCGCCACATTCCGTTTTTTGTGCCCTTATATATGTGTCGCAAGATTTTTCTTTCGAAGGTGGCTAACAACGTTTCCTCTCTTTTAGTGAGTGTCCAGGTCTCTGAGCCGTATGTGAGTACCGGTCTTATTAAGGTTTTATATATTTGGCATTTTGTTTTTCTTGTGACGTTATCGGATCTTAGTTGCCTAATTAAGCCATGGTAACATTTATTGGCAATAAATAATCGCCTCTTCACTTCCTACGCAACGTTATTACCAGACGTGACTAGGGATCCCAAGTATATCAAGTTTTTTACCCCCTCAATGTTGTATTCTCCTATTGTTATATTTTGTGGCTGCCTTATTTCTTCGTTTTTACTTACCTGTATATATTTTGTTTTGGTCTCATTAATTTTAGGACCATTATTTTGTGCAGCTCGTTCTATTTGGTTGATGCTTCTATCATTTCTCTTCTTGATCTTGCGATTATGTCAACATCATCTGCAATTGCTAGTATTTACACGCTTTTATTAATGATTGTTCCTCGAGTATTGACTGTTGTGTCCCTCAGTACTTTCTCGAGTACGATGTTGAACAAAATGCATGATGGAGCGTCTCCCTGGCATAGTCCCTTTTTCCCATCTATTGTTTCCGTTAATTCATTTTATATCCGGGGTTTACTTTCTACTTTTAGAGATTCTTTTATCAGTTCTATTAGTTGTGTTGGTATATTAAATTTTTTCATTGCTTTTATTAAGAATTCTGGTTTTATATTGTCATATGCGCTTTCAAAGTCTATGAAGGGATGATGTGTGTCGATGTTATATTCACTTGTTTTTTCGAGGATCTGTCGCGGAACAAATATCTGGTCTATTATTGACTTCTGCATGCAGAAGCTGGTATTTACCAACTATGTTTTCAGCGTGTGGTCTATCTTTCATAAATGACGTTGGACATTATTTTGTATGCTGCATTTAGCAGCGTGATTCCACAGGCGAAAAGAATACATTTTATAAAATTATATAATATTTAATTATCTTATTCTTATAGTATTTTTAATCAATGAACTTTTATTTACCACTCGTTGCCGGCTGTTGCTGGCAATACGTAAGAAAAATTTCAATACCGATTAAAAAAATATTTCACTCACTTGTAGCCTAATATGTCTAATTATAGAAATAACTATTATTAAATTATATTATGTTTTTTATTAAATTAATTAATTTAAATAAAATGCTGTTTACTTTTCTTCTTAAGGTTCTTTCTTCATTAAGGAAGGGTGGCTATAACTACAGCAAATTGCTCTCTATCTTGAGCTGTTCTAAATATCGAATGTGTGTCCATGCCTCTCCAGTCTCTTACATTCTTCAGCCAAGAACATTTTCTTCTTCCTGGACCTCTTTTTCCTTATTCTTTCCCTTCTATTATGAGTCGTCGAGAGTCCATGTATAGTTACAAGGAATAAATAAATGTTTTTATAAATTGATATTGGGTATCTAACGATAAGATAGAATTTATTAGGAATATTTAATACATTCATTAATGTTTACCCTTACGTTGAGTTGCATTTAAATTACTTAACTTTGGTTTATACTTATTTATCCTTGATTTGTTCTTGATTTTCTAGCTATAGGATAGGTGAGTTCAAATTGTCTTTAAAATACCTAGTTTTAATTGACAGTCCTATTTTTTCAGTATTTATATTTTAATATATTTCCTTTCGTTTTCTATTCTTGTACCTACCCGTGATTTTACTGTCAGAGTATGTGGGTTTAAATTATTTTTTTTGTTTAAGTTTAAGACCCCTTATTGTTGTTCCTTCTTTGCACCGTAGGGTATTTGGGTTTTAATAACTTCTCATTGGTTTAATATATAGCTTAAAATAAATAATTATTGAGAAAATGGTTCACTTCAAAAAAATTACCTTCAAGACCCATGACCCTCCCCCCGACAAAAATGTCTGGTGATCAGCTACTGAAAGGTGCAAAAATCTGGACAAAAAATTTCTGGATCCGCCGCCACTGGGTGCGTATATTACCACGCCACAGAATATGACCTAATGTGTGTTGTGTGGAATAATTCATGGCGACAAATATATTTTATTTTTAGTTGACAGACAGAGTGAAATCTGGCAACGCAACATAAAATAAACCTCTCATGTCTCAGGGACATATTCATAGATAAGTAATATCATAGAGAAATAAAAATAATGATATAATAGAGAGTGATCAAAAGATAGGGAAAATTGTTCACATTTGTTTCTGCGCAGGTAAGTAGCACATCGGGGCGCTGCTGTTTATGAAACTAAAATTTACCATGCTACAATAAAGTATTTTGATTGTTCTATGAAAATTTACATTGACATTGACTTTTAAGCATAGAGTTTTAGGTTATATATAATCATATTGTATATTTATTAATACAAAATTCTTTATCTATGTTACGTAATATATTTTGATATTTCAATACTGAATTGGTGGAATATTAAACATTGGTAAGTGGAAATACAATTTTAATTTAATAAAAATACGAAATATAGCATTGTTCCACAATTTATGGACAAGATTATATTACTTTACCTATGTTGTATACTCTTGGTTCGATTAATGTAACATGTTTATTTTATGTGAAATGTGCCCAAAGGAAGGACATAATTATAGCATAAGAGAACTACTTTGTGGTATATATAGTGTAGAAATATTGATTTTTTAAATTATATTCATATGCCATTTACAACATCCAAATTGTAGTTGTGTCATAATTCCATGTTTTCGAGTGATTCATATTATTTTTGTTCTTAGTTGCAAAGTGCTATTTGTGTATTCTGTCTGACAAATAATTTTACAAATTTAATAAGAAAATCACATTACCCTTGAGTTAGATCAGCTCCATCCCAACCTAACCTCGATATCCACTCTCTATATCAATGACGTATAATAATATATATAGACTACGCAGTCCCCTATTCTCGCTATAGAATCGAGTGTCCGAAAGATCTCGGCTCAAGGTTGAAGGTATGTTTATCACAACAGCGACGTGCTCATTTATATGTTAATGACAATAATTATTTTTTTAATTAAAATTAAATATTTATGATTTCTATTTGTTCCCGTCTATAAGAGAAATAATTATTTTGATAAAATAGTATGGCATTTTACTAAAATATTAAGTAAATAACTTCAACAATTTAAAATAAAATTTGCTTGTCACACACAATGGAGAAAATGTTTTCGTACGTCCATGATGTTTTCAAACACAAGATCAACTTCGTGATGCTTCGTAAGAAATCATGAACTTCGTGCATCTTCGTATCAAAACAATAAACAATAACAAAGGTATTCATGTTTTGGACACTTTTTAAAGCGTTCACCGAGTCTATATATTATACGTCATTGCTCTATATGCATTGTATTAAAATTGTCTTGTTTTATTTCCAGGTAGGTACTTGGAATTACCAGACATTTTTATGTGAAATAAAGAGAAGGTAATAGATATAGTGTAAATAATAAATAAAAATAAAAACCTAGTAGTGTGACCAAGACAGTGTTTTGTAAGTAGGTAGGTTAAATATCAATAAAATAAAAGGATTAATAACAATAAAACATGTGTAGTTTTTTTCCCAGTGTTCATGTATCCTATTTTTCTGAAAAGTTATGAGGAAAATATCGATGTCTTAGCATCGATAAATCCTTCTATCTCATTTTACAGATAATTTTACAGGAGAGACTTTAAACTGAACTTTCACATACTCTAACCTAAAAACAAAAAATAAAATTTACATATTTTGATTCTGAACATATATTTAGATCGTTAAACATAATTTTTCACATATATTTTAGGTTAGAGTATGAGGAAATTCAGTTTAAAGTCTTTCCTGTAAAATTATCTGTAAACTGAGATTCTCTACTGAAATATAATAATTTTAAATATCCCGCGTTCCATTTTCTGGCCGCTTAGTTGAGTAAGTAGTTCATCAAGTCGCTAGCATCGCGTGACGTCACACTGTGCCAGTTTTATCTATGCAACGTTAGTATTCTGTGATGCAACCAAGCAATTTCTCTATGGTAATATCAATAATATTAATATTATAGAAAGGCATATTTCCTGAATAATTTTCATTAAATTTGTGTACTAGCTATGAAAGTTAAAGTTGAAATTAAGAAAGAGTTTCCTGAAGATAACCAAAAATGTATAGAGAGCCTTATATCAACATCACTAGATCTCCAAGACTTAAAGGATGAACCAGAGGAAGATCAATTAGGTGAGATTAGAATAAATAGTAAACAATGCGGTAAAACAATGATAGTAACTTGCTTTAAACTGAAAAATTCTTTAATCAATTCTTGTATTTTTAATTCTATTGTTTCCAAGGTAATGGTACCTAAGTAGGCTCATTATGTATTTTGCTACCAAAATTTGGTTTGCTAGTGTTTTTGTTTTATAAAAAGTGTTTTCTAATTCTAAATATGTCTTGTTCCATGGGTTCATAAAATCTGAATATGGTTTGCATTTTTAATTTGTTGTTGATACAGACCAGAGAGAGCAGATCTGTTGTTAAGTGCATTGAGATGGCATTCTCAATAGCAAATAGCAATGAAGAATATAGAGGCAAATGTGTCTATATTGTTTGCTCTTATTTAACTGCCTTTTTATACTATTATTTTGCTAGTATATTATATTTGCTGGGTATTTTAGATTCTGTTTTTTTTTTTTTTTCATATTTTGTGGGGTTAAATAAGTAATTCTAATAACAAGTAATTGGAGAAATTCAAAGAAAGAAAAAGAGGCTGAATAACTGGGAAGTAATGTTTTCTTTTTAAAGTCTAGTTTGAACTATTCTAGTATTTTAGTTGAGTAGTGAGTAATTTAGTAACTAAAATACACACTACTGCCCACAAATTATTCGCACTTGTAAAGTTCATAAGGGTGTATTTTGCAAGATGAACAGCCTACAACACAATAAAGTAAACAAGATGGATGGATTTTAGAAGAGATGGATGAGGAAATTTGTGCTATTAATAAAAAGAAGCTAATGATATGAAAATGGATAGATAGAGGAAATAAACTAGTAGCTACTAATTGTCTTTTGAAGGAATTAGTATTGGAAATATTTCAATAGGTACTTTTAGAATGTCTGAAAGTTGTGTACATTTTTTGTTAATTAAAAATTCACTCTCAAATACATTTGAAGGATACCCTAGTGAGTTGTGAGATTCCTACATTAACAAAATTACAAACAGTTCAACACATTTTTACAGCAACTAATGAAACTAATTGGACTGGTTCTGACTTGTTTAGATGGTGAATCAGTGAACATAAACATGTGGTGGGAGGTGCTACTTGCCCAAAAAATATAGAATAAAATGGATTAACTCAACTAAATGACTTATCTACTCGATTAAATTTTTGTTGTTTAGACACATTTAGTTACTTAATTACTCGCTACTTGACTTAAATTCTAGCACAGTGTGAACTAGACATAAGACTGAGACGTGAAACTAGAAGAGACTACTTTTTGAAATGTAAGTGATATTACAATCATTTACCTATTTTTCACTGGAATTGCTATGAAGTCACAAATACTGAGTTGCCAAATATAACTCTGACAATTGAAGACGTAAGTTTATAAATGTGTTAAGTAACAAAACTAAAAATGTTTAGGAACGGCACTCAAAGATCTTATGTCTATCTTCGAATATTTTGATTATAAGAATGCATATCTTATTGAAATTGTATTCTTTAGAAAGGTAAAGAGGTTTTCTAATATTAAAGTAAAAAATAATAAAAAAATATTGAATTTTCACTTATTTATTAAGAAAAATAGGAACATAACACCTTCTTAAATTACAAAAAACCTAAAAAATATTCCTATTTTTTGTGAATGAATGAGTTTTTTTGTATAAATCATGGCGTAGAGAGCGTTTGACACAGATATTAAAACGATTTTCTCCATAAAGCTAGGTATCTAAAATTGAGTAGTAGAAATAGCGATATTCCCGTCTGACAAACTTTAATTGTTCCGTAATATTGGCCTGTTTTTCTTCACTTATCGTGCCATAGTTTCCTTCCACTCGTTTAACTTCGAAACTGACCTGAGATCCATGTTTTTAAAGAATATTGACTTTCCTAAAGGGGGTCATTTCATCATAGCACTCTTTAAAAATGTAGTAGCTATATTCTTTCACATGTGTTTAGCTAGTTTTGCAGTATTTGAAAGGCACTATATGGAGTAATTTTATTTTCAAACAAGGGAAATGCGCAAAGTTACTTCACAACAATAACCAAAACAAAACAGCGACGGTCGTACATAAAGGTGTTGTGTGTATCAACATATCTTTCCGCCTCCAATATGTCAATCTTTCAATGAACTCGGAAAAAGGCGAGGTTTTCGAAAATGAAGGTGTTATGTACGTACTTGTCACCTTCATGGACGAACATGATTGATTAAATATATTTTTTTTTATCGTATATTAATGGATTATGTTACCATAACCCATTCTTATGGTCCTAAAGAGTAATTTAGTGGCAATTATTTGATTTTCATGGGGTGTCAAGTATCCGTGACTCTTTCATTGACTTAAATAACCAAATGTTTTGTTACATAACACCTTCACGGCCGGAGTTTTTCCGTAAGTATTGATTCTTTCAATGTTTCAAGAAGATCAGGTTATATTTTGGAACATAACACCTTCATTATTGCAAAAATACCAAAAATTAAAAAAATGTCACTTAACACCTTCATAAACTCAGGTCTTCAATTATTGTTGCCATTATTTATACAAAGTGTAAATTTTTATATACAAAAAAAACATTTGGCTGTGATGTCATAACTGCATACCCATGTGTTTGTGACTAGCAGAAAAGTCACTTTTTTTTAACAAATCTCATACATTTTTTAATATAATTTTCAAAATAAATGTTGATATGGTAACACAATAAATAATATGAGCAGAAATCTTATAAATATACTAAAAGGCTAAGCCCTTTTCTTGTGCGCAATACTCCTCCTAAACGGTGATAGATAGGAGAATATTTTTTTCGAATAATTAAACAGATTGTTGAGTAGATTCCCCCTAAGGTTTCAAATTTAAAAAATTCGAACCGGTTTAAAAATGGCGGCCATAAAATGGATTTTTCCTATAGTAAAGTAAGGAATTTTACAGGTTTCATTCTTCAAAATTTACAGTCCTAATTTTCAATGTATTTTTAAAATATGCCCGCGTCTACTTTTTTCTTATACTTACTGATTGAATTCAGAATTATGAAACCGGAAGTATTTACTTCCGGTAAGATAACCCAGCCTAACCTAATCTAAACTAAACTAACCAAATTGCAAACAAAAAAACCAACTTCGAATTTATATATAAGTATAAAATATTTATTAATTCATTTAAGTTCAAAAACTAAAGTCAATCGAAGTTAGTTTAATACAATCACATAAGAATAAGAAAATCACTAAATATCACGAAATATTTCGTCAAATACGACGTTTTTAGTCCAGATGGATCCATTTTCGTGGAATTTTTGCTTAGAATTCGGGGTGATGTAAACTTTGACGCCATCAAATGATCGAGATCGAGACATTGCAACGTACAGTTGTCCATGAGAGAAGACCGATTCGGAAGATAGATCCCAACTTTCTTGAGACTTTGTCCTTGAGCACGGTTGATGGTCATTGCAAAGGCCAACTGAACAGGAAACTGGAGCCGCGTCATTGAAAAAATGAATGTTCCTTCAGCCGGGGAAAGTTTGATGCGAGGTAACAGAATCACTTGTCCAGCTGACTATCCTGTAATAACTTTACATTCCAAACAATTGGGGTGAAGTGATTTGATTTTGAGTCGAGTGCCATTTATGAGACCTTTTGCTGTGTTCATATTTCTTATAAGTAAAATGACAACATTTACTTTGAGAGGAAGACGGTGTCGTGGCAAGCCTGAACCTTCTATTTTAGTCAAGAATTCCGTAGGAAGTCGGAGATGTTCAATGATGTCATCAATGACGACTTTATCAATGCTCAAGTACACACGTTCTTCGCCGTCCAGAAGATCAAGAACTTGCTGATTAAGCTGTGCACAGTCCTCATTCGTTGAAGCGAGAATTGCAAGCTCTGTTAGCAGTCCTTCTGCAATTGAATTTTATTTATTTTTTTTATTATATTTAATTTTATTTAAGAGGGGCGGAGTATAACAATCATATTGTTTCCCTTTCGTAATGTAAATCTTCCTGAAAATCCTAAAAAAGAATGTATCGATTTTCAATTTAAAAAAATTGGCGTAGATACAGTTTATTTTTAGGATTTTTGGAACATTTACACCAGGCGACGGAAACGATGGATCATTAGACTCCGCCCCTCTTAAATATCAGCAAAACTTACATCAAAACTCGATGTCGAGTTGGTCCGCTAGTTTCATATATGTATATAAAAATTTTATACAGTGTTTAACCTAGAACAAACTTTTCATATACTGTGAGGGTTTTTATGCTATATATTTAACCTAATTTTATTTTTTATTTATAGTTACGGAAGAAAACATTACAATTAAAGGAGAGTTTGTGAAAAATGATCATATATATCAGGAGAATCAGTTGTCATCAATAGATCATGAAGTGTTAAATATTGAAACAGAAAAAAAAGATCACTCAGGTAAGGCAAATATGTATTTTAAAAAAATATTTAAAATGTGATATAAACTCTTAATTCTGGTATCATGTAGTGACTTTTATTTAATGACTAATTTTCAAGAGGTCCTGAATATTATACTCTTTGTTAAATGCGGTTGATTAATAATATGGACTGTGAATATTATGAAGTAGGCTAAGCTTAAATTTATATTAGCTACAATTTATTTATTAACGGGAGAACCCCTTTTTACAGGGGTAAAAGGTATATATATATATATATATATATATATATATATATATATATATATATATATATATATATATATATGTATATATATATATATATATATATATATATATATATATATATATGTATATATATATATATATATATATATATATATATATACACTTCATCTAATTTAGATAACGATTCACGTCATCGGCGTCATAGGCTGTGACGTCACATGATACCAACACAAAATATTTAGGGTGTAGGTGTGTTCTTTTTTAGAATCACTTTACCGAGTACACTGGCATTACAGCCACTAGACATATTTTATTATATACGCGCAGAAATAATATTTAAAAATTTCTGTTAATGTTAACTTAAAGGAATACACAATAATATGTTTCATTTAATTTGTATAAATGCATTATAAATCGTTTTTATCAAGAGCATTTGTTCGGAACACACTGTAACTGTAATCGAACGAAGGTAAAATTTTGGCATAAATTGGTAACACTTATTTGACAGTTGCTGTGTTGACACTTTTTGTATTTCATTATTTTGAAATTTAAATTAAATATCTCTTGTTTTATATTTTTAACTATTTAATAAAATCTGTTCTTTTTAGAACAAAATTAGTGTGTTTTATTTCAAAAATGTCACGTAAGAATTTAAATAGTCGTTGTAAAAAGATGGTAATACTTTTGCAATAATTATGTAATCTATTTGATTTAAAATGGAGTCAGGATTTTTTTATATTTTGGCAACTACGTCAACTTCGATCTCTGACGTAGATAATGACGTAAGTCGTTATCTAAATTAGATGAAGTATATATATATATATATATATATATATATATATATATATATATGCTGTCACTATTTTTCCGGGTTTGACTCCGCTTTGTAAAATGCTGGTTTTCATGAAAACCATTGTTTTGGCGACGTTTCGGCAAGGTCTCACTTGCCATTCTCATGCCTGGTGGATCTACTTCTCGTCGTTACTCGATTAGTACTAATTTTTATTTTAACTAGGTAACATTTTATACATTTTTT
Organism: Diabrotica balteata; assembly: GCA_918026665.1. Taxonomy (NCBI): domain Eukaryota; kingdom Metazoa; phylum Arthropoda; class Insecta; order Coleoptera; family Chrysomelidae; genus Diabrotica; species Diabrotica balteata. The sequence goes on along the minus strand of OU898276.1, from coordinate 24,968,794 downwards.
ATTTTTAATGTTATTTTCCTATCTATATAGTCCTGGATCTTAGAATTATAGAACTAACTGCTGGGTTTATAAGTTTAAAGATTTTATTATGGCTTTTATTTGTGTATAGATGGGTTAGCACATGATACTATGATAAGAAGATAAGATATTGCGCATAAGTCGTGACGTCATTGGAGAGTTGCACGTTCGAAATGTCAGTTTTTTGTATATGTCAATAAATAATCTTTAATAAATCGTTTGGAGATATCCTTATGTGTACGATTATTGTAATTATTGAACCTCTTAACTTATTTTCGTCAAGTAATTTCATCACAGAATGCATACAAATCCCATTTAACTTTAACAAGAATTCAAATTCTACTCTCCAATGACGGCATGCGCGAACACGACCAATTTTGTGCTACGAGAAGATCTTGTTATTCATAGTATCATGGGTTAGCATTTTTCATATAAAAAAGCTTGCATGTCATTCAAGATGTACGTCGTCAGAACCCCACAGCGTTGCCAAATCATCAGAATAGTTAGTAAGTGAGGAATTTTTAAAATGTCAACTATTTGTCAAACTATTATATTAACAGTAAATACACTTAGTTTTAAGACTACTACAAGACATTAAAATACATAGGAAAACATTTTAATACAAAATTATATATTCTAAATTTTAAACTTACCTCTTTTAGGGCTTTAATAGTAAAAACGTCCCGCCATTATTTGTTTTGGCATATCACAATCACAATACACAACAATAATTAGTTTTTAAAGCTATTAATATAAATTTAATATGTATTTATAAATACAATTTATTAATATATTTTATATTATGATCAAATTGTGTAAGAAATCAAAACATAAACAAAGTTCCTACTCTAAAAAACCGGTAACACTTAATACACTTTTGCCACCTGCTAAACTGTCAAAAAAATTTAAAGTTTATTATCTTAAAATACTGTGTACTTAACCACTATTTTGTGTATTGTAAATTGTAACTTTTAATGGGGATGTCCCATATATTAAATAAATAAAAAAGCTAGTTGAATTTTATGGTTAAAAAGGGCAAAGATAATTAAGTACAACAAATACTCCATTGTACAACAAATCACATTAATTTTGTACTAAAAGAACGTGCGTTTATTTAATAGCAAATAAAAACAAATCTGGAGTGTCAACACCGCAACTGTCAAAATAGGTTTAATCAATTTATGCCAAAATGTCACCTTCGTTCAGTTGCAGTTAAAGTGTAATACCTACTGTACTTACAATAAAGTTTCTTTTATTCTAAGTATAAGCGTTTATGCAAAATATACTGCCACATTAAATAATGTATTTACTCTAGAGTTAAAACCATTTTTGGTTCTCCTTTTTTGAATGATTTCTTGTCATAACTAGTGTTTTTCAAAATCGGTCTGCAGTCTTGGTCTTGTTCTTGCGTTTTCGCAAGACCAAGACCGCCTAATTTTAACAAGACCAAGACCAAGACTGACCATGCAAGATTTAAGCAGGAACAAGACTAAGCCTGCAAGACTCTCGCGTCTTGCAGTTAGGACCGAGTTTCGTTTTACCGAGTATAGTAGTTCTGGTATATGCTTAGAGATTCTAGTAAATGCAAAAATATATATAACAAAATTTGGAAAACTGGACTTATGCGCATTACGAACAATACCATAAACATACATACCAAATCAAAATATTCATTAAAAGAACACTTTACTCATTTATATGAACTGACATGATAGATGATTTATAGATAGATGATAGATGGACCAGAAAGATTCTGGAATGGCGACCAAAGCAAGACGCATATCGAAGCAGAGGACGACCACCGACTAGATGGACGGATGATATCAAGCGCATCACCACAAACTGGATGCAAGAAGCTTAAGATAGAAGTAGGTGGAAAATTTTACGGGAGGCCTACGTTCAGCAGTGGAGAAATCTATCTATCTATCTAATTAGCCTTCTTCGGCCAATCTTTGGACATAGGCCTCCCCAATCCTTTTCTATTCCTCTCTGTCTGTCGCTACAGTCATCCATCTAGAGCCCACGTGCTTCTTGATATCATCTGCCCATCTGATTTGGGGCCTTCCTCTGCTTTGTTTATATTCCCACGGTCTCCAACTTATAAGAATTTTGTTCCATCGGTCTTCTTTTTGTCTTATATTGTGTCCGGCAAATCTCCATTTCAATTTTGTAACTTCTTGTCTAACATCCCTCACTTTTGTTTTCTCTTTTATCCACTCGTTTCTTTTCTTATCCATTAGTCTTATGTGCAACATTTGTCTTTCCATTGCCCTTTGGGTTTTTATGATTTTGTCCATGTTTGCTTTTGTAGATGTCCACGTTTGGGAACCATAAGTAAGAACAGGGAGTACGCATTGATTATATACTTTGGTCTTAAGATGCTCTGAATATCTTTTGTTTTTAATAATGTAGCCTAGTTTGCCAAATGCCGTCCATGCCAGTCTAACTCGTTTCTTGATCTCTGCTGTTTGGTTTTCTTTGATAAGTTTTATAGTTTGACCAAGATATATATATATATATATATATATATATATATATATATATATATATATATATATATATAATCCTTAACTTGTTTTATTTCATCTTGTCCGATTCTCATTGTGATGTCTTCATCTGTATTTATTATATTTTTGGTCTTGCTGTAATTCATATTAAGGCCTATCTTTCCAGCTTCTACGTCCAGTTCTTTCATCATTTCAAATAATTCTTCTTTTTTATCGGTTATCAATACGATGTCATCAGCCTTAGATGGTTCAAGCGTTGTCCACAAATTTTTATACCTTTTTTTTCTCATTATATTCTTTTAAAAGTATCTTCGAGAGCCTGATTGAAAAGTTTCGGTGATATTGTATCACCCTGTCTCACGCCTCTACTTATTTGTAATGATTTTGTTCCTTCATATACTTTAATTGTTGTTTTGGCTTCCTTTATATATTGGTTATTAGTTCCGTATATCTGTGGTCAATTCGGCTGTTAATCAAAGAACTTTTCACTGCCCAATGTTCGACACTGTCGAAAGCCTTTTCGAAATCTATGAACGTCATATATAGAGGAATGTGGTATTCATTTGCTCGTTCTATAAATATTTTCATACTTAGTAAATGGTCACTTGTGCTGAATCCCTTTCTAAAACCAGCTTGTTCTTTCGACTGGTATCCATCGAATTTTGTCGTCAATCTATTGGTTAAAATTTTTGTTAGGAGTTTATACAATACATTGAGGAGTGTTATAGGACGGTAGTTTTTTATATCTGCTTTATCCCCTTTCTTGTGTAGGATAATGGTTACTGATTCCTTCCTGTTGTTTGGGATTCTTTTTTCTTTTAATATCTTGTTAAAAAGGGAATGTAGAGTATTAATTACCACTTTTCCACCATATTTCAGCATCTCTGCAGTTATTCCATCTTTTCCAGGCGATTTGTTGTTTTTCATTTCTGGAGAAATATAGGCTAATAATTTATTATTACTCGTTTAACAAATTCTCAGAGGTCATAATTATAATGTAAAAATAAAATATTTTGTATATTCTTGCCCAGCAGACGACTTCTACGCTCTGACATTAATTGTCCAGATTTTAAGAATAGCCGCCTTCTAATTATAAAATAATCGTCTGAAATTGCGACGCCGACAGTAATATCGTAACGAAACTTATTAAAATATTTCACCTTAGCCAATAAAAAATATAATACTTACTATTAAGGATACCTACTTAATAATTCAATTTTTTTCGTATTATAATTTAGTTAGGAGAAATCTAAATAAACAAAATTTATCGACCTAAGATTAAACATCGTTTTTGCTGAGTGTGCGATAAGATCATTCGGTTAAACAAAATTTGCTGAAATAGCGCGGTTAATATTAAAAAGTAACGCGACAAATAATTAATAACAGATAATGTAAAAAAAATACCGAAATATTTAGAACAATAAAGTCACGATATATAATTCTCGGTTTGTTATTCGGTACTTAGGGTATTGGATAATAACCAATATACAGTAACTAGTAGTTACTTTTTCGACATCACTAAATTTCATTCCCAATTGAGCTTTCCCTCTAGTCTAATGTATAATACTCGTAATTGTTTTTCATCTAATCCTTGTTGTTCCCAACAGTGGCGCACCTAGAAAATCTTCCTTTTAGGGGGGTTTTGATTGAGCACCGAAAATTGTTTATGCTACCTTCATTTTGAGTCCCTAAAATTTGTGAGTAAGAGTGTCGGAATGTTGCCCTGAATGGGGTTTTAACCCCCAAAACCCCCCTGGGTGCGACACTGGGTCCCGGAGTGACAAGTTTCCAATTTGACATAAGGGACGAAAATTCAAATAGTTCAAGTCTGAGTAATGAGAGTTGTAGTTATAGATCTAAGAGACCTAAAAGCATATTTGGTGAGTTTTTCGAAATAATTCCAGCATCTCAAATTGCTTTGTGTAAATTGTGCCAACATAGAAAGGTTGAAATAAAAATAAAAAACAGAAACACGTCAGGTTTAAGGAAGAATATAATATCTTTCCACAAAAAGGAATCACAAATATTTCTTCCTGAAAAACCAAAATTCGTTGAAGATATCATAAACTTTTTAAAAGCCGCTGTTAAAAGTGGACATGTAAGAAAAAATACACAATTACATATATTATGTACCTACTACTTTATTTTGGTAAATTAATGTATTTATTAAGTAGGTATCTTCTTAATTTAAAATAACTTCTTTTGATTATCATTTATTTCCATCAAGTAATGGTCGAATCCATCAATTATTGATTTTTTATCTATTCTTTATTTTTTCGAGTTAGTTTTTAATGTAAAAGTAAAGCTAAGATTGTTAGCAACATTTCTTTTGCTTTAATAAGTGGATTATAGTTTGTTATCTTTTTTGTTACCTAAAGAATATGTGCCCTTAATAAATGTATGTTGATTTTTTGCCACATACCAATATTTTTAAGATTTCCATTTTATATATGGTGGGGGTCCATTAATCCCTTTCTAGGCACATAATGTTCTTTAAAATACAGTCAAGTTTTTGTCATTAATTTGGTTTTTTTGTGTTTTACCCATAGTTTAGCACATGTAAGCTTATTAAATGAAAACGCTTATTAAGAAACAGATTGACTTCCGTGGTGCATGGTAGATAGCTGAGTTAGTTAAAGAATAGGCATGGATCGCTTAGACCGGCTATGTTAATTCAAGCTTAAAATGTACCTACTCTGTTATGTTGTTCTCAGAATTAAAGTAACTTTTACTAAATAGCAATAGGCTAAGTCTCGTCTTGTTCTTGCATTTGGGCAACACTAGTCCCAACTATTTATGTTACTTACTTTGGTCACTAACTCTAACAAAGGCCATTGGATTCTTTACTTTAAACTTTTGCTACATTTATTCCCTCTGCATTTAATGATTTCCAGTTTTATAGTTTAGGCATCAAATAATCTTGTTTGGTTATTGTTTTAGGTTTTCAGCAAGAGGAAAATATAATGGAAACTGGGAAAGGATTATTTGATCATTCCTGTAATAAAACACTACAAGTGAGACAAGCTGAAAAGAAACGACATTTTAGGATACAGTCTGGGGATAATCTTCATAAATGTGAAATTTGTTTTAAGCAGTTTACTAGATTCAGTTCTTTGAAAACACATTCGAGATTACACACTGGAGAAAAACCATACAGGTGTAAAATTTGTTTTAAACAATATACTGAAGCAGGTAGTTTAAAAAATCATTTGAGACTACACACTGGAGAAAAGCCTTACAAGTGTGAAATTTGTTTTAAGCAGTTCCCTCGAAACGCTGAGTTAAAAACACATTCGATATTGCACACTGGAAAAAAATCTTCTCAATGTGAAATTTGTTTTAAGAAGTTTGCTAGATCCAGTTCTTTGAAAACACATTTGAGATTACACACTGGAGAAAAACCATACAGATGTAAAATTTGTTTTAAACAATTTACTCAAGCAGGAAATTTAAAAAATCATTTGAGACTGCACACCGGAGTAAAGACTTACAAGTGTGAAATTTGTTTTAAACAATTTAGTCAAGCCAGTAATTTGAAAACGCACTTGAGAGTGCACACTGGAGAAAAGCGTTACAAGTGTGACCTTTGTCTTAAACAGTTTACTCGTATATATAATTTGAAAAGTCATTTGAATGTGCACACTGAAGAAAAGCCTTACAAGTGTGAAATTTGTTTTAAGCAGTTTAGTCAAGCCGGTTCTTTGAAAACACATTTGAGAGTACACACTGGAGAAAAACCTTACAAGTGTGATACTTGTTTTAAGCAGTTTACTACTTCCAGTTATTTCAAATTACATTTGATGACACATACTGGAGAAAAACCTTGTAAGTGTGATACTTGTTTTAAGCAGTTTACTACTTCCAGTTATTTGAAATTACATTTGATGACACATACTGGAGAAAAACCTTTTAAGTGTGATACTTGTTTCAAGCAATTTGCTCTTGCAACTACTTTGAAAGTACATTTAAAGTCTCACACTGGAGAAAAACCTTACAAGTGTGAAATTTGTTTTAAGCAGTTTACTAGATCCAATTCTTTGAAAACACATTTGAGAGTACACACTGGAGAAAAACCTTACAAGTGTGATATTTGTTTGAAGCAGTTTACTTACGCAAATTGTTTGAAACAACATTTGATGACACACACTGGAGTAAAACCTTACAAATGTGATATTTGTTTTAAGCAGTTTACTACTTCCAATTATTTGAAATCACATTTGATGACGCACACTGGAGAAAAACGTTATAAGTGTGATACTTGTTTCAAGCAATTTGCTTATGCAAATAGTTTGAAAATACATTTAAGGACTCACACTGGAGAAATACCTTACAAGTGTGATATTTGTTTCAAACAGTTTACTCAAGCCAATAGTTTGAAATTACATTTGGTGACACACACTGGAGAAAAACCTTACAAGTGTGATATTTGTTTCAAACAGTTTACTCAAGCAGGTAATTTAAAAGTACATTACAGAATACACACTGAGCGAGAAAAACCTTAGTACCATAAGAACTTTTACACACCTTACACGTGTGATATTTGTTTGAAGCAGTTTACTCAATTAGTTAGTTTAAAAACACATTTGAAAAACAACACACAGCAGAAAAATCTAACAACATGTGGCATTTATTTTAAGCAGTTTTCTTTATTTGGCTATTTAAGAACATTTGGGAGTGCATATAGAGAATGATATTAAATGTGAAAATACCTAGATTGAACAATTATACAAATTCACAGTGGATAATAGTGTTTTAAGCGAAATATAATAATTTTATGATAAATATCTTCTGTTTGTTAAACAAAAAGGTTAACAGAATATCGTTAAGATATGTGAGCTGATTTTGGTTCATCATAGTGAGTAGATGTGTGATACTTAAAATTCAATTAACGAAATCTATGTACCGCCTTAGAATAAAATAATTTATTTTTCGTTTTTGAGGGGGAGATATCCCACCTTTCTTCGGTAGTTTGGTAAAATTTTAGAGGAACCAACTTACTTCTCGTGGGGCGATCTTTGAGAGCAGACGCTTCGCTCATACTACCGTCTCTGTGTTATCGTACCGTTCTCTGTGCATTTTTCTTTCTAAGTGTGTATACACATGTATATTTGAGTTTTTTTAATCTAATATCATATTAGATTATGTATTGGTATAAAGTACCGTTTAATTTTCATTAACTTCAGTGCTTGATACAAGTAAAGTATTATAGTAAAGTAAATTAACTTCAGTGAAATAGTGCAGCAGTCATCAGGAATTACTGTAAGATCATAATCATAGTATCTCCAATTATCTGGCCGAATAATACGGTATGGTATCATATTATCTTCAATCATCTGGGCGAATCGTAAGTTCTTCCATGTCTGATTTTTGCATTCAATTTAAAGAACATTCAATACTTTCTTACGAACTTTTCATTAGCTACTAAGAAATTCTAATAAATAACAGTTACGAACATTTTATTCTCAATCAATCGTTAAATAACAGTGCGATCAGATAATCTACTTAACCAAGTGCGGTTTGGTTAAATTTTTATTTCTGTAATCTTTTTGTATCCTTTGAATTTAACTTTAATTAACTTTGTGATATTTGTTATTCATTTTTTTATTTACTATACCCAGTATCTCGAGATATACCAAAGAGAGACTTTCTTTAATCAACTTTGGTTGAATTTTTTTTCTTACCATCAGGCTCTCTTCGCTGATAATTGAACGTGTGCATTATTATATTGTTGTATTTGTAAAGGTAGTTATTATTCATATTACTGCTTATTTTTATATGTATACAACCATTGATCAATTGATGGTGCATTTTTTATTACTTTTGTGTACATTCAGCCGCCTATATCATTGTGTTGTTGAATATATTGTTTTTGTTTTATGTATGCATTTTATTTGTCGACTCCCAACAAGTTTCCTGACAACAATAACTCTGAATATTTGCTTTTTACCTTTATTATTATACCTTCGACCAGAAGAAAGAGCAGGCTGATTTAGTTTCGTAGGTAAGTAGGTGGACGGAGTCCACCTAATATATTTATTATTTGTTTATATAGTGTGTTGACCAAATTTATTTGATAATTAACTGTTGGTATCTTTCCTTGGATATGGTCTCAGAACCAAAATATCTTTCCTTATCTCTTTTCTTTTGTAAGGTTTCTTAATTTTCTCCTTAAACCCCAAAAAATTGAGTGACTATCTTATCGTATCTTTGATAATTTTACTCATCTATCCTTTTGTTTATTTCTGTATCTTTTCTAATATCTCTTATCCTATCTTTACCTATTTCATACGTTGGATCCATTCCTGGTTCCAAAAGCTAGTTTCGAACCCACGACTCGCTCTCCACCAACCATCTGGCTGCCGTCCGCAGTGTCTCCATTAGTGACCTTTCTAGCACCATCCAAAAAAGGTTTCCGATGTTACAGCATGAATAATTTTAATGCTTGAATAATCAATTTAATGCTTTCTGATAAAAATATTTTTATTTTTTTACGTTAAAAATAAATATACAACGATGACGGTTTTCTGGCACTCGAATAATTGCATATGTCTGAAACATGTAAACTAAGTTAATTTGGTAAACTTCCAACGACTGGCTTTGTGAGTTTTATTTTGTCATTGTAGAAGCCACAAGCACGGAAATTTAAAAATTCTGTAAGATAGTTGACTAAGTCATTCTGATTTATAACTGTGTCATTTGATTTGAATGAAAGCAACTTTCCTGGAAAAAACTTTCGAGTAGTACATTCAATCAAATATACATATCTATAAAATTTCTTAAAAAAAGTCTGTCACACTTCGTTATTAAAAAATAGGGATTGGTAATAGCAGGGTGAAAATTAATGGTTATATGTATTGTTTAATGCCACGTCATAAATAAATAGAAATTTTGACCAAAAATTAAAAAAATGTTTCTGATGGACCACTCTTTGAGATATGGAAAATAGATCACGATCTAGTCTCATACCTCCCGAATATAAATATAAAATTTCATCAAAATCAGGGAAGCGGTTTCGGAGAACTATGGCAACTAACTCTGTGATACTAATATAACTATTAAAAGATAAGGGTTAGTAATAGTAGGGTGAAAGTTAAGGGCTATGGTAATTCTTAATTCAACATCATGAAAAAGTAAAAATAAAATATTTTTTAAACAATATAAAAAAATGTTTGGGGTGAACCATTCTTGCCCTCTACGGGTATGACACCAAACTAAATAGATAACGAACTATTTTCAGACCTACAGAATACACATGTAAAATTTCATAAAAATCGGTTCAGCCATTTCGGAGAAGTCTTTTGGTCCACCTATTATTATTTAAACGTGCTACATGTCGAGCCCATCTCCATTTAGCTTGTACAATTTTTTCTATGACATCTTTCACTTAGTCGACTCTCTCTCTGTCGCAGATTGTTGGTTCTCCATTGGGCGACTCCCCAAGTGGCGGATAGGGGAATGCCTTCTAGATGTAGGTGGTACCGGGGAAATGAAATACGTTTTAGCAGGAGTGGTGTTTTAATCGCCAGGCAAGCAGATCGAATCGTATCCAGTATAAGTGCCCTAAAAAACTTTTCAAATTATAACTATACATTTTTTTAATGAGGTTTGGGCGCGACGTAGGTACCAAAACTCTTTTTGGCTCCGGCAAGCTTTTCTCATCTTCACCACTTTTTCACAACGAGCCGCCGCTGGTTTTAGTTACAACTGTATCACTTAATCGTCTTCTTCAGTCACCAAAATTAGATTTGAAGAAGGCTACTGAAGCCATAGGGGACACTAAATGCATTCTTCAAAATAAAAGATCAAATGCTGAATATGTTTTTAGCAAACTTTACACTATGAAGTAAAGGAAACGCTGAACAACTAGACAATGAATTGAAGATGCCTCGTATATTTTCTCATCAAACCTGTCGTCAAAACCAACCTGCTAATTCTTGCGAAGAATATGTTTGAAGATATATTTATTTTCTCCTTTTAGACAATATCTTAACTGATTTAGAAGAACGACTTTTACGTTGTTTTGCCTAAAGTTGATAACACACAAGAAGATAAAGTTGCATTAAAAAAATTGTTGACCCGTGCAGGATATTATTAGACCATCTACTGCATATTCCACAGTAGAACAAGAATTTTCACTGTGGATTCAAAAGTGGAAAAGAGTCGTGCAAAACAATGGAAAACTTCCTGATTCTATTTTGGAAGTATTAGAAACCTGCGATATTCATATGTATTAAAATATCAGATTATTTCTGCAAACCTTAATTACACTGACAGTTAGTGCAGCAACACCATAGCGTAGTTTTGCTACGCTTAAGCGTCTAAAGACGACTTAGAAATAAAACTTCAGAGGAAAGGTCAACTGGTTTAGCACTCATCAATGTGCATCCTGAAATTTCCTCAAATAGTAGAATGTTGATGTAATCATAGAAAGATTTTCTAAATCGGATAGGGCAAAATAATCATCATCATCACTGGCTTGACAACCCTTTTTGGGTCTTGGCCTATTCCAGGATTCTTTTCCATTCTGATCTGTTTCGTGCTTTTTTTCTCCAGTTTTTTTATTTTTAAGGTTTTTATATAATTTTCTATTTGTTCTAAGTATCTTTCTGTCTTCCTCTTGTTCTTTTTCCTACTGGCATATGTTTGAATATTTTGTTTGGTATTTCGCCTTCTTCAATTCTTTCTACATGTTCTATCTAACGCAGCCGTCCCGTTTTAATGAATATTATAATATCGGGAAAGATGACATCAGGAAACAAGGAGGTCCTACATGGCAGAGAACAGCTCAAGATAGGGAAAGATGGAGAGAACTGGGGGAGACCTATATCCAACAATGGAAGGATAGAGAATAGGTTCAAAAAAAATATCCGGATCCTGGTATACTCTGTACAGTTCAAAGTTGTATCTTCTTCGCCACATTCCGTTTTTTTTTTGTGCCCTTATATATGTGTCGCAAGATTTTTCTTTCGAAGGTGGCTAACAACGTTTCCTCTCTTTTAGTGAGTGTCCAGGTCTCTGAGCCGTATGTGTGTACCGTTCTTATTAAGGTTTTATATATTTGGCATTTTGTTTTTCTTGTGATGTTATCGGATCTTAGTTGCCTAATTAAGCCATGGTAACATTTATTGGCAATAAATATTCGCCTCTTCACTTCCTACGCAACGTTATTACCAGACGTGACTAGGGATCCTAAGTATATCAAGGTTTTTATCCCTTCAATGTTGTATTCTCCTATTGTTATATTTTGTGGCTGCCTTATTTCTTCGTTTTTACTTACCTGTATATATTTTGTTTTGGTCTCATTAATTTTAGGACCATTATTTTGTGCAGCTCGTTCTATTTGGTTGTATGCTTATATCATTTCTCTTCTTGATCTTGCGATTATGTCAACATCATCTGCAATTGCTAGTATTTGCTTTTATTAATGATTGTTCCTCGAGTATTGACTGTTGTGTCCCTCAGTACTTTCTCGAGTACGATGTTGAACAAGATGCATGATAGAGCGTCTCCCTGGCATAGTCCCTTTTCACATCTATTGTTTCCGTTAATTCATTTTGTATCCGGATTTTACTTTCTACTTTTAGAGATTTTTTTATCAGTTCTATTAGTTGTGTTAGTATATTAAATTCTTTCATTGCTTTTATTAAGAATTCTGGTTTTATATTGTCATATGCGCTTTCAAAGTCTATGAAGAGATGATGTGTGTCGATGTTATATTTACTTGTTTTTTCGAGGATCTGTCACGGAACAAATATCTGGTCTATTATTGACTTCTGCCTGCAGAAGCTGGTATTTACCAACTATGTTTTCAGCGTGCGTGTGGTCTGTCTTTCATAAATGACGTTGGACATTATTTTGTATGCTGCATTCAGCAGCGTGATTCCACAGGCGAAAAGAATACATTTTATAAAATTATATAATATTTAATTATCTTATTCTTATAGTATTTTTAATCAATGAACTTTTATTTACCACTCGTTGTCGGCTGTTGCTGACAATACGTAAGAAAAATTTCAATACCGATTAAAAAAATATTTCACTCACTTGTAGCCTAATATGTCCAATTATAGAAATAAATATTATTAAATTATATTATGTTTTTTATTAAATAAATTAATTTAAATAAAATGCTGTTTACTTTTCTTCTTAAGGTTACTTCTTCATTAAGGAAGGGTGGCTATAACTACAGCAAATTGCTCTCTATCTTGAGCTGTTCTAAGTATCGAATGTGTGTCCATGCCTCTCCAGTCTCTTACATTCTTCAGCCAGGAACATTTTCTTCTTCCTGGACCTCTTTTTCCTTATTCTTTCCCTTCTATTATGAGTCGTAGAGAGTTATATATTTCTCCACTGCAAATATGCTCTAGATAACTCGTTTTTCTGTTGTTTACAATATTTAAGAGTTCTCTCTCAGTTCTCATTCTTCTCAGCACCTCGTTGTTGGTCAAGTGTTCTGTCCAAGAAATCTTCAGCATCCTTCGAAAAACACACATTTCAAAGGCTTCTATACGCCTCATACTTGTAATTACGAGAGTCCATGTATAGTTACAAGGAATAAATGAATGTTTTTATAACTTGATATCGGGTATCTAACGATAAGATAGAATTTATTAGGAATATTTAATACATTCAATAATGTTTACCCTTACGTTGAGTTGCATTTAAATTACTTAACTTTGGTTTATACTTATTTATCCTTGATTTGTTCTTGATTTTCTAGCTATAGGATAGGTGAGTTCAAATTGTCTTTAAAATACCTAGTTTTAATTATAGTTTATTCGTCTTCCGGGTTTGGACCGTGTCATTTGTGAGTGACCCAAAAGTGGGTTCATCTCGACGTTTCGCTACAATTATATGTAGCTTCTTCAGGAGAAACAAAGAAAAAGAAAAAGAAAAAAGAAAACAAAAGAACAGGAAGATGGGTAGTTAGCAACGGTAACTCAGTTACTGAGAACTAGGATTCACTCCCCGCCTCTCGACGCGTTAGTGTTCTGAGCTGTTGGACGTGAATCCCTGTCCTGGCATTTGGTTTTCACCTCTGGCTGCGTTGAGTAGTTGAGTTACTGTGACCAAATGCCCATCTGGTAGTTAGTATTCGCCTCTGGTTGCGTTGAGTAACTGAGTTACCGTTGCTAACTACCCATCTTCCTGTTCTTTTGTTTTCTTTTTTCTTTTTCTTTTTCTTTGTTTCTCCTGAAGAAGCTACATATAATTGTAGCGAAACGTCGAGATGAACCCACTTTTGGGTCACTCACAAATGACACGGTCCAAACCCGGAAGACGAATAAACTATAATTCTGACTCTGGCCGTGGAAGCCTACGATTTCATTTATACCTAGTTTTAATTGACAGTCCTATTTTTTCAGTATTTATATTTTAATATATTTCCTTCCGTTTTCTATTCTTGTACCTACCCGTGATTTTACTGTCAGAGTATGTGGGTTTAAATTATTTTTTTTGTTTAAGTTTAAGACCCCTTATTGTTGTTCCTTCTTTGCACCGTAGGGTATTTGGGTTTTAATAACTTCTCATTGGTTTAATACATAGCTTAAAATAAATAATTATTGAGAAAATGGTTCACTTCAAAAAAATTACCTTCAAGACCCATGACCCTCCCCCCGACAAAAATGTCTGGTGATCAGCTACTGAAAGGTGCAAAAATCTGGACAAAAAATTTCTGGATCCGCCGCCACTGGGTGCGTATATTACCACGCCACAGAATATGACCTAATGTGTGTTGTGTGGAATAATTCATGGCGACAAATATATTTTATTTTTAGTTGACAGACAGAGTGAAATCTGGCAACGCAACATAAAATAAACCTCTCGCCTCTCATGTCTCAGGGACATATTCATAGATAAATAATATCAATAATATTAATATTATAGAAAGGCATATTTCCTGAATAATTTTCATTAAATTTGTGTACTAGCTATGAAAGTTAAAGTTGAAATTAAGAAAGAGTTTCCTGAAGATAACCAAAAATGTATAGAGAGCCTTATATCAACATCACTAGATCTCCAAGACTTAAAGGATGAACCAGAGGAAGATCAATTAGGTGAGATTAGAATAAATAGTAAACAATGCGGTAAAACAATGATAGTAACTTGCTTTAAACTGAAAAATTCTTTAAGCTATTCTTGTATTTTTAATTCTATTGTTTCCAAGGTAATGGTACCTAAGTAGGCTCATTATGTATTTTGCTACCAAAATTTGGTTTGCTAATGTTTTTGTTTTATAAAAAGTGTTTTCTAATTCTAAATATGTCTTGTTACATGGGTTCATAAAATCTGAATATGGTTTGCATTTTTAATTTGTTGTTGATACAGACCAGAGCAGATCTGTTGTTAAGTGCATTGAGATGGCATTCTCAATAGCAAATAGCAATGAAGAATATGAGGCAAATGTGTCTATATTGTTTGCTCTTATTTAACTGCCTTTTTATACTATTATTTTGCTAGTATATTATATTTGCTGGGTATTTTAGATTCTGTTTTTTTTTTCATATTTTGTGGGGTTAAATAAGTAATTCTAATAACAAGTAATTGGAGAAATTCAAAGAAAGAAAAAGAGGCTGAATAACTGGGAAGTAATGTTTTCTTTTTAAAGTCTAGTTTGAACTATTCTAGTATTTTAGTTGAGTAGTGAGTAATTTAGTAACTAAAATACACACTACTGCCCACAAATTATTCGCACTTGTAAAGTTCATAAGGGTGTATTTTGCAAGATGAACAGCCTACAACACAATAAAGTAAACAAGATGGATGGATTTTAGAAGAGATGGATGAGGAAATTTGTGCTATTAATAAAAAGAAGCTAATGATATGAAAATGGATAGATAGAGGAAATAAACTAGTAGCTACTAATTGTCTTTTGAAGGAATTAGTATTGGAAATATTTCAATAGGTACTTTTAGAATGTCTGAAAGTTGTGTACATTTTTTGTTAATTAAAAATTCACTCTCAAATATATTTGAAGGATACCCTAGTGAGTTGTGAGATTCCTACATTAACAAAATTACAAACAGTTCAACACATTTTTACAGCAACTAATGAAACTAATTGGACTGGTTCTGACTTGTTTAGATGGTGAATCAGTGAACATAAACATGTGGTGGGAGGTGCTACTTGCCCAAAAAATATAGAATAAAATGGATTATCTCAACTAAATGACTTATCTACTCAATTAAATTTTTGTTGTTTAGACACATTTAGTTACTTAATTACTCGCTACTTGACTTAAATTCTAGCACAGTGTGAACTAGACATAAGACTGAGAAGTGAAACTAGAAAGTCCCACTTTTTGAAATGTAAGTGATATTACAATCATTTACCTATTTTTCACTGGAATTGCTATGAAGTCACAAATACTGAGTTGCCAAATATAACTCTGACAATTTGAAGACGTAAGTTTATAAATGTGTTAAGTAACAAAACTAAAAATGTTTAGGAACGACACTCAAAGATCTTATGTCTATCTTCGAATATTTTGATTATAAGAATGCATATCTTATTGAAATTGTATTCTTTAGAAAGGTAAAGAGGTTTTCTAATATTAAAGTAAAAAATAATAAAAAAATATTGAATTTTCACTTATTTATTAAGAAAAATAGGAACATAACACCTTCTTAAATTACAAAAAACCTAAAAAATATTCCTATTTTTTGTGAATGAATGAGTTTTTTTGTATAAATCATGGCGTAGAGAGCGTTTGACACAGATATTAAAACGATTTTCTCCATAAAGCTAGGTATCTAAAATTGAGTCGTAGAAATAGCGATATTCCGGTCTGACAGAATTTAATTGTTCCGTAATATTGGCCTGTTTTTCTTCACTTATCGTGCCATAGTTTCCTTCCACTCGTTTAACTTCGAAACTGACCGGAGATCCATGTTTTTAAAGAATATTGACTTTCCTAAAGGGGGTCATTTCATCATAGCACTCTTTAAAAATGTAGTAGCCATATTCTTTCACATGTGTTTAGCTAGTTTTGCAGTATTTGAAAGGCACTATATGGAGTAATTTTATTTTCAAACAAGGGAAATGCGCAAAGTTACTTCACAACAATAACCAAAACAAGACAGCGACGGTCGTACATAAAGGTGTTGTGTGTATCAACATATCTTTCCGCCTCCAATATGTCAATCTTTCAATGAACTCGGAAAAAGGCGAGGTTTTCGAAAATGAAGGTGTTATGTATGTACTTGTCACCTTCATGGACGAACATGATTGATTAAATATATTTTTTTTATCGTATATTAATGGATTATGTTACCATAACCCATTCTTGTCGTCCTAAAGAGTAATTTAGTGGCAATTATTTGATTTTCATGGGGTGTCAAGTATCTGTGACTCTTTCATTGACTTAAATAACCAAATGTTTTGTTACATAACACCTTCACGGCCTGAGTTTTTCCGTAAGTATTGATTCTTTCAATGTTTCAAGAAGATCAGGTTATATTTTGGAACATAACACCTTCATTATTGCAAAAATACCGAAAAATAAAAAAATGTCACTTAACACCTTCATAAACTCAGGTCTTCAATTATTGTTGCCATTATTTATACAAAGTGTAAATTTTTATATACAAAAAAAACATTTGGCTGTGATGTCATAACTGCATACCCATGTGTTTGTGACTAGCAGAAAAGTCACTTTTTTTTAACAAATCTCATACATTTTTTAATATAATTTTCAAAATAAATGTTGATATGGTAACACAATAAATAATATGAGCAGAAATCTTATATACTAAAAGGCTAAGCCCTTTTCTTGTGCGCAATACTCCTCCTAAATGGTGATAGATAGGAGAATATTTTTTTCGAATAATTAAACAGATTGTTGAGTAGATTCCCCCTAAGGTTTCAAATTTAAAAAATTTGAACCGGTTTAAAAATGGCGGCCATAAAATGGATTTTTCCTTTAGTAAAGTATAGGAATTTTACAGGTTTCATCCTTCAAAATTTACAGTCCTAATTTTCAATGTATTTTTAAAATATGCCCGCGTCTACTTTTTTCTTATACTTACTGATTGAATTCAGAATTATGAAACCGGAAGTATTTACTTCCGGTAAGATAACCCAGCCTAACCTAATCTAAACTAAACTAACCAAATTGCAAACAAAAAAACCAACTTCGAATTTATATATAAGTATAAAATATTTATTAATTCATTTAAGTTCAAAAACTAAAGTCAATCGAAGTTAGTTTAATACAATCACATAAGAATAAGAAAATCACTAAATATCACGGAATATTTCGTCAAATACGACGTTTTTAGTCCAGATGGATCCATTTTCGTGTAATTTTTGCTTAGAATTCGGGGTGATGTAAACTTTGACGCCATCAAATGATCGAGATCGAGACATTGCAACGTACAGTTGTCCATGAGAGAAGACCGATTCGGAAGATAGATCCCAACTTTCTTGAGACTTTGTCCTTGAGCACGGTTGATGGTCATTGCAAAGGCCAACTGAACAGGAAACTGGAGCCGCGTCATTGAAAAAATTAATGTTCCTTCAGCCGGGGAAAGTTTGATGCGAGGTAACAGAATCACTTGTCCAGCTGACTATCCTGTAATAACTTTACATTCCAAACAATTGGGGTGAAGTGATTTGATTTTGAGTCGAGTGCCATTTATGAGACCTTTTGCTGTGTTCATATTTCTTATAAGTAAAATGACAACATTTACTTTGAGAGGAAGACGGTGTCGTGGCAAGCCTGAACCTTCTATTTTAGTCAAGAATTCCGTAGGAAGTCGGAGATGTTCATTGATGTCATCAATGACGACTTTATCAATGCTCAAGTACACACGTTCTTCGCCGTCCAGAAGATCAAGAACTTGCTGATTAAGCTGTGCACAGTCCTCATTCGTTGAAGCGAGAATTGCAAGCTCTGTTAGCAGTCCTTCTGCAATTGAATTTTATTTATTTTTTTTATTATATTTAATTTTATTTAAGAGGGGCGGAGTATAACAATCATATTGTTTCCCTTTCGTAATGTAAATCTTCCTGAAAATCCTAAAAAATAATGTCTTACAAAACTGTCTTAAATCAATGTCTTAAAACTTACATCAAAACTCGATGTCGAGTTGGTCCGCTAGTTTCATATAAAAATTTTATACAGTGTTTAACCTAGAACAAACTTTTCATATACTGTAAGGGTTTTTATGCTATATATTTAACCTAATTTTATTTTTTATTTATAGTTACGGAAGAAAACAGTACAATTAAAGAAGAGTTTGTGAAAAATGATCATATATATCAGGAGAATCAGTTGTCATCAATAGATCCTGAAGTGTTAAATATTGAAACAGAAAAAAAAGATCACTCAGGTAAGGCAAATATGTATTTTAAAAAAATATTTAAAATGTGATATAAACTCTTAATTCTGGTATCATGTAGTGACTTTTATTTAATGACTAATTTTCAAGAGGTCCTGAATATTATACTCTTTGTTAAATGCGGTTGATTAATAATATGGACTGTGAATATTATGAAGTAGGCTAAGCTTAAATTTATATTAGCTACAATTTATTTATTAACGGGAGAACCCCTTTTTACAAGCAATTTCAAATAGGTATATATATATATATATATATATATATATATATATATATATATATATATATATATATATATATATAAAGAATCCCTAACTAACTATTAAACAATAATGAAAATAACAAACAACAAAAATATATAAATAACTATCAAACAAAAATATGGAATCTACAAATCCTTTAAAGCTATGTTGTTCCAATTTTTGAAACCAGACAAAAAATAACATTGAAAACTATTGCAGTATCTGTATCCAATCTGCAATACCAAAATTATTTGATTGTCTAGTTAGCAAGCAGATTTTTTGGATGTGTAAGGGTCTTATATGTCAGGGGCAACATGGCTACTCCAAAACCAAATCAACTTTGACTAATCTATTAACGTATTACTTGATATTCGAAACAACACTGAAGCAGGAAGCAGACTCATTCATTTTACACAGATTTCTCTAAGGCGTTTGATCGTGTTGATCAGGAAATACTATTTCAATGGGTTCAACCCAACACAGATTTCTCTAAGGCGTTTGATTGTGTTGATCAGAAATATTGTATACTAAGCAGATTTTGAATTGAGTCCGACCCAATCTTTGTTGCTTGGTGGAGAAGCTCTTTCACTGGTCGCATTCAAAGAGTTAAAATAGGTTGTTATTTTTCTGAGGAAATTGTGGTTACATCTGGAGTTCCACAGGGAGGCCATAGTTTTTGTCTCCTATTTAATATTTTTGTGAGTGTTATAGTTACATGTTTTTTGTATAACTGTTTAGTATTTCAGATCAGAAACTGCTTCAAGACTTAAATCATTTGTAGGAGTGGTGCCAAAAAAAGCTATATTTGAATATCAACAAATGCAATTGTTTCTCTAGGAAACCTACTAGGTTTTAGTCCAGTTACTTTATTGATAACCAGCCACTAAAATACACATCTACAGCAACAGATCTGGGTGTAATTTTTGATGAGAAATTAACTTTTATTAATCATATTAATTCTATACCAATTAGGGGGTTAAAGATGCTGAGCTTTATTACTAGAAATTCTAGTTATTTCTCCATTGCAGCCGCAATAATGATCTATTGTTCTTTGGACAGGTCTATGCTGGAGTACTGTTCAGTCATATGATCTCGTTATTTCCATATACATTCTGAATCCTTAGAGAGGGTTCAGCATAAATTCCTACGGGTGTGCCCCTTTCAAAGTGAAATTAGAATACCATCTCCAATATAGTCTCCATGACTACACTATCATGGAGAGGTCTATGAGCTTGCCTGCTTAAACTGTGAGGAGGTATCTGTTTGGTTTAACTTTGATTTTTAAATTAATAAATGGTATAATTGATTGTCCCTCTCTTGTGAGTCAGATTGGTCTTAACCATATTACCATGATTAGTGTTATCTAAATAATTTTAATGTTCCATTTTGTAGAACAACGTATGTTGCTAATAGCCCACTGAATAGATACTTATCTTTGTTAAACAACCTGAATGTAGATGTATTTAATGTCTCAAAAAATATAAATATTTGTAGAAAAGAGTTACTGGTAAAATTTATCTCAAATCCTTTATAAAAGGTATATAATAAAATGCATAAACGGGCTATCACAAATATGTTACAAAACGTTTTCGGATTGTTAAATCCATCATCAGTGTAAACGAGGTATACATGCTATGAGCCACCAAAATATATGGGTCAAAACCCTTTAAATGATATTAATTTACAGTTGCTTTACATTATATGTGGTTACAAATTATGATGTTCAAGTTACCGTTGGAATTGGTAACATGGTGACGTATGACCCTACATAGGTAAAATGGTCCTGAGACGAAGTGTCTTCGAGGGCCTGTTGATAACAACTAACAACGACTTTAAAATAATTCAGATAAGTCGAATAATAAAGTACAAATATTTCGAAGAATTTCGTCTTTTATCTTTGGATTACCTATATTAAACAGAACGTAAGATATGCATAAATTATTTTCTTTGTAAAATATATTTGAGTGACGTGAATGGGCTTAAGTGAAATCCTAGACAATGGAAGCGGGTTTTCCAAATAAATTTGTGTAATAATTAGGACAATAGAATAGATTTTAGAAAGATATGTTTTTGTTAGCTCATAAGAATTGGTAGAAAAAGATTAGTTTGTAAATAAGTTTTAGGAAATTTTATAATTGTAGGTAAAAATTTGTTTGTGTTATCGAAATGAAGAAATGGGAGATGTAGAACGCGTTTTGATTGGATGAGAGTGAAAAAGGTGGGATGGTTGGTTTGAGAATGAGACTTTAGTTAGTTTTTGAAGAAAAAAAAAGACAGTCAGTTGGTTTTCCAAGTGTGCAAGGCGAACAGTCATTGTTCTCTGGTGGTTCCCGAGAGGTAGCAAGCAGTAGTGTTGAATGTTAGTGAGTTTTGTGGAGTTAGTGTATCTGACAGAAGCTGATCCAGCAAAATATTGTAAGTCATATTTTTCTACTTATATTCCAAGAGTCACTGTTCAGTCCAACGAGAGATTCAGTTTATCGTAAAGAGAAGATATTCTAAGAGTCATTTTTCACTCAGGCCAACGAGAGATTCAGTTTATCGAGAGGAGAAGAGGCTAGCATAATTTGAATGATTCGTGCATTTGAAGGAGATCATTAAGGACGATAAACTTGCAACAATTTGTTGTAAGATTGCTGATTACCTAGGGAGCTGCTAAGAATAGATAGTATAGGCTACAAGGAACAAGGATTTGGACCACTCATCATCAGAGAGAGATAGTTTTGTTTTTCTGCATTTTTTGTTTTATTGATAACACAATTTTTACAATTACTTTAGAAAAGATATAAATATTTTGATTAGGAGATTTAGAATAAAAATTGGGATTTTGAGATTTAAATTTATATTATTTGTACCATTAATTTTGAAGTTTCACGTACGTAGAACAAAAGTTTGAGAATCATTATTTGAGATATTGTTTATTGAAAACATTTGAGTGTGAATTTTATTTCATTATTTTAATTTCAATATATAGTGTTATATCATATATGTTTTTTTTATTATTCCGGTATTCTTTGGACCTTACCTTTCACATGTAAAGCATATATATTGAAGCACGAATATAACCCTGAGATAAGAGAATTAAAAAATGTGATAGAAGCATAATCATATCATTTAAATAATTTTAATTAATTAATTAATTAGCTAATTAATTGCTTGGCGCACTAAGATTTTGAATATATATATATATATATATATATATATATATATATATATATATATATATATATATATATATATATATGTACATGTGTACATGCTCGTTTATGTGTATATTTATTTTTAGTCTATAATATTTAGGGAGTATTTAATTTTATTATCTTAAAATACTGTGTATTTAACCACTATTTTGTGTATTGTATATTGTAACACTTAACGGGGATGTCCCATATATTAAATAAATAAAAAAGCTAGTTGAATGTTTTGGTTAAAAGGGGCAAAGATGATCCAGTACAAAAAATACTCCATTATACAACAAATCACATTAATTTTGTACTAAAAAAACGTGAGTTTAATTAAGAGTAAATAAAAACAAATCTGGAGTGTCAACACCGCAACTGTCAAATAAGTTTTACCAATTTATGCCAAAATGTCACCTTCGTTCAGTTG
The DNA here is from genome assembly GCA_918026665.1 of Diabrotica balteata. Taxonomy (NCBI): domain Eukaryota; kingdom Metazoa; phylum Arthropoda; class Insecta; order Coleoptera; family Chrysomelidae; genus Diabrotica; species Diabrotica balteata. The sequence goes on along the minus strand of OU898276.1, from coordinate 24,946,075 downwards.
CAGTTAAAATGTGGTACTGTACTTACTATAAATTTTCTTTTATTCTAAAATTTTCAGACTGTGACTGTTCGTTTAAAGTATAAGCGTTTATGCGAAATATACTGCCACATTAAATAATGTATTTACCCTAGAGTTGAAACAATTTTTGGTTCCCCTTTTTTGAATGATTCCTTATCCCAACTATTTATTTTACTTCTTTTTATCAATAATTCTAACAAAAGCCATTGGATTCTTTACTTTAAACTTTTCCTACATTTATTCTTTCTACATTTAATAATTTTGAATTTTATAGTTTAGGCATCAAATAATTTTGTTTGGTTATTGTTTTAGGTTTTCAGCAAGAGGAAAATATAATGGGAACTGGGAAAGGATTGAGACAAGCTGAAAAGAAACGACATTTTAGGATACAGTCTGGGGATAATCTTTATAAATGTGAAATTTGTTTTAAGCAGTTTACTAGATCCAGTTCTTTGAAAACACATTTGAGAGTACATACTGGAGAAAAAACATACAGATGTAAAATTTGTTTTAAGCAATACAATCAAGCAGGAGGTTTAAAATATCATTTGAGAGTGCACACTGGAGAAAAGCCTTACAAGTGTGAAATTTGTTTTAATCAGTTCCCTCGAAACGTTGAGTTAAAAAGACATTTGAGAATACACACTGGAGAAAAACCATACAGATGTAAAATTTGTTTTAAACAATTTTCTGAAGCAGGAAGTTTAAAAAATCATTTGAGAGTGCACACTGGAGTAAAACCTTACAAGTGTGAAATTTGTTTTAAGCAATTTAGTCAAACCAGTAATTTGAAAACACATTTGAGAGTGCACACTGGAGAAAAGCCTTACAAGTGTGAAATTTGTTTTAAGCAGTTCCCTCGAAACGCTGAATTAAAAAGACATTTGATAGTGCTGCACAATGGAGTAAAGCCTTTCAAGTGTGAAATTTGTTTTAAGCAGTTCCCTTTAAACTCTGAGTTAAAAACACATTCGATTTTGCATACTGAAGAAAACTCTTTTCAATGTGAAATTTGTTTTAAGCAGTTTGCTAGATCCAGTTATTTGAAAGCACATTTGAAAGTACACACTGGAGAAAAACCATACAGATGTAAAATTTGTTTTAAACAATTTACTGAAGCAGGAAGTTTAAAACATCATTTGAGACTGCACACTGGAGTAAAGCCTTACAAGTGTGAAATTTGTTTTAAGCAATTTAGTCATGCCAGTAATTTGAAAATACACTTGAGAGTGCATACTGGAGAAAAGCCTTACAAGTGTGAAATTTGTTTGAAGCAGTTTCTTCAAAACAGTGGTTTAAAAAAACATTCGATAATGCACACTAAAGAAAAATCTTATCAATGTGAAATTTGTTTTAAGCAATTTGCTTATGCAAATTATATGAAAATACATTTAAGGACTCACACTGGAGAAAAACCTTATAAGTGTAATACTTGTTTCAAGCAATTTACTTCTACAACTAATTTGAAAATACATTTAAGGACTCACACTGGAGAAAATCCTTACAAGTGTGAAATTTGTTTCAAGCAGTTTACTCAATTAGGTAATTTAAAAACACATTTGAAAAAACAACACAAAGCAGAAAAATCTAACAACATGTGACATTTATTTTAAGCAGTTTTCTTTATTTGGCTATTTAAGAACATTTGGGAGTACATATAGAGAAACATATTAAATGTGAAAATACCTATTGAACAATTATACAAATTCAGAGTGGATAATAGTGTTTTAAGCAAAATATAATAATTTTATCATAAATATCTTCTATTTGTTAGGTAAAAAGATTAACAGAGTATCGTTATGATATGTGAGTTGGTTTAGGTTCATCATAGTGAGTCTTCTTCTTACAGTGCCGTTCAAATATACTGCCGTCCTAACATGAAAGGTCCTATCTGCAAAATTTGGAAAAATGACTTTATTGGCTCACGTCATGCGTAAACATATTATCTATCTATGTACAAAATGAAATTGTCCTATAAGCGTCTTAAGTGCCTTATTATATACCTAAATGATTTGTCCTAACTAACTAAAAAGCCATGTTCAATAACATAAATTTTCCTATCTCACATATACTACGAAAAATTGTCCATTTTAACTTTAAAAATGCAGTTAGGACTATTTAAGCTAGTATTTTATACTGAGCTTCATCAGTTAGGACAATTTTGCGTACTATGATATAAGCATGTTTGTAACATAACTTCAAATAATTAATTATAAAAGGTATTGTTATTGTCAGATATTTGGAGTATTCTCATGCTTTTTGGCATTTTAAGTAAATATATATTGTGAGAAATGGATGAAGGGTAAGTTTAATAATGTTACCTTAGGTATAAGCAATAACTGATTGTAATTATTGTTTGTAGTAGTAGCAAAAAATATAGACGCACATTCGTTTAATCCGGTCAAATGCCTTCTTAAGGTCCACGAAACATAGATATGCTGGTTTATTGTATTCTAATGATTTCTCTTGCACTTGCCTCATTATAGATATAGCGTCGGTGCATGATCTTCCCGACGTAAAACCTTGTTGTTCTTTTGCTAGTGTTATAATTTCATTCAGTTTATTTGTTATCACTTTGGTTGTTAATTTGAGTGTTAGGTTTAATAAATTAATTCCTCTGTTTTTCTCCGGGTCCGATTTGTCTCCCTTTTTGAAGGGGGGTATTAGGATGCTTGATATCCATTCTTGAGGAATTCTGTTTTTTTTCTATTATTTTATAAAACTTAGTATAACAAAATTAAAAAAGTTCAGGTAATTAGAATATCAGTTTCATTCAGGTCAGTTTGTTTCATTTAGGTCAATTTCAGTAAGTAATACAAAAAAAACGTGCTTCATATACACTAAGCTAAATTGTCCTAAGTGACAATATAATCAAAAATCGACTAATCTGAAAAGAATAAAACAAAATTATGACTAGCAATTAAATTCTATTCTCCGACATAATATATAAAATAAAACATAAAGACGTTCTTAAATTATCAAGCGTTAATTGACCGATGACGGTTTTCCTACATGCGAATACTTGCATATATGGAAACTGAGGTAATTCAGTAAACTTCCAACGATTGGATTTGTGATTTTTATTTTATCATTCCAGAAGTCAAAAGCATGGGAATTCAAAACTTCTGTAAGATAGTTGACTACGTCATTCTGATTCATAACTGTGTCAACTGATTTGAATGAAAACAACTTTCATGGAAAAAACTTTCGAGTAGTACATTGAATCGAATATACATATCTAATTTCATAAAAAAGTCTGTCACACTTCGTTATTAAAAAATAGGGATTGGTAATAGAAGGGTAAAAATTAAGAGTTATATGTATTGTTTAATACCACGTCATAAATAAATAAAAATTTTTTCCAAAAAATGTTTCTGATGAACCACTCTTAGAGATATGAAAAATAGATCACGATTATAATACTCATACCTCCCGAATATAAATATAAAATTTCATCAAAATCGGTGAACGGTTTCAGAGGACTATGGCAACTAATTCTGTGACACAATATAGCTATTAAAAGAGGAGGGTTAGTAATAGAAGAGTGGAAGTTAAGGGCTATGGTATTTCTTAACGCCACATCATAAAAAAGTGAAAATAAAAAATTTTGTAAACAAAATAAAAAAAAAATGTTTATGGTGAACCACTCTTACCCTTACGTGTATAAAAAATAGATCACGAACTATTTTCAGACCAAGTAGCAGCGGTCACCATTCCAAGTAGTAACCGCGCCCAACACTTTTTAAATTTGGTGATATAACGAAAACCATATTATGTCTATGGTTGCCGTAAATAAATTAAACCGGCTTTATTTTTCTATTCCTGGATTAACATATACTTGGAATGTACTGAATTAGATTATAGGATTAAAAAAAGAACATTTTCTGAAAGTTATTTTTAATACTAGAAGTAGATATATACATATGATGGATTAGGATTACTTCCGTAGTGAACATAGTCCAAATATTTTTGATAGTGTGAAGTGAACATCACCAAAAATACAAACTTGCGGTTACACGATAAAGGACGATGCTCTTCTGTTAAATATAATTGCACTGACATGGTTTTAAATTGGAAATACAAATATAAGTAATTCTTAGCTGTAAAATTAATAAACAACTGATAATGGCATTTATTAATTAAGTGGGAAATTACTAGAAATAAAAAATAAACTTCATTCATAATTGGTTTATTTTTAATTTTCACATAACTAATAAACAATTTCAAATAATAAGGTACTCGTGAGTATTTTGTGTATATTACACGGTTCTTTGAAATTTCGGCCGTTAAAATTGTGAAAATACATGTTCGAAATGAAATGAAAGTTTTTTTTACTTTTCCGAAGTATCCAGGAAGGTGAGAAAAATAATTAGTATTTATGTATTCAGATCTTAAAAGTTAAAATATACGTTTAAAACAATTTCAAGTTTAAGAATTAAAGTGAATACTCATTTTTAGTAAAATAAAGTTATTATAAGCTAAAATACAGTATTGAATAAAAGTTATGGCAAAAAAGTAATATGACTGACTTTCAAAGAATAATTTGTTAGCTTTATGTGTTGGATGTATCTACTTTTAGGTCACAGTTTTGTGCAGCTGCAGCCTTCATCACTCCAACATACCTCAATTCCTGATCATCAACACAGATTACGCAAACTTCACCCCTACCATTTCACTGGTTTCCAAAAAAAACAGCGTATTTGAAATTGTAGTATTTTTATTAATCTAATTTCATCAGTTGGCGCTACAGCCCTTCGTGAGCCTTGGCCTGCTTCAAAATATTCTTCCATCCTTCCCTATCGAGTGTCTGTCTTCTCCAGCCCCTCTCTCCAATCTCCCTCAAATCTTCCTGTACATCGTCCAGATATCCGAGTTTAGGTCGCTCCCTTCTTCTTCTTCCGACCGGCCTGTTTAGCATAGTTATTTTAATGGGATCACTCTCATCCATCCGCATAACGTGGCCCACCCACCTTAGGCGCTTTATTTTGATGGTCTTCACAATATCTGCATCACCAAAAAGTCTATAGAGTTCAAAGTTATATCGCCTTCTCCAGAGACCCTGTTCGTTTACTTCGCCGTATATAGTCCTCAATACTTTTCTTTCAAAGACTCATAGTAACTCTTCATCTCGGGTCGTCATTGCCCATGTTTCCGATCCGTATGTGAGCACTGGGCGTATTATTGTTTTATAAAGTTTGCACTTTGTTGCTATTGACATACTTCTCGCTCTTAGTTGAGGACCCAGGCGCCACTTCTTATAGCGGTTAGCCACGCATATTCTTTTTTTTATCTCGTTGGATGTGTTATTTTTGTAGTCTACCAGTGATCCTAAGTAGCAGAATTCTTCTACCATTTCTATCGTTTCGTGTTGCACCTCTAAGTTATTTTGTTGAATTCTTGATATGGCCGGCATATATTTAGTTTTCTGGATGTTAATCAGAAGTTAATCTGGATGTTAATCGATGTTTTCTGCGGCATTTTTGATACGTGTGAAAGCCTCCACTGCTTCATTTTGGGTTCTTCCAATTATGACGATATCATCATTTTAACTTTTACGAAGTATCCAGGAAGGTGAGAAAAATAATTAGTATTTATGTATTCAGATCTTAAAAATTAAAATATACATTTAATAAAACAATTTCAAGTTTAAGAATTAAAGTGAATACTCATTTTTAATGAAATAAAGTTATTATAAGTTAAAATACCGTATTGAATAAAAGTTATGGCAAAAAAATAATATGACTGACTTTCAAAGAATAATTTGTTAGCTTTATGTGTTGGATGTATCTACTTTTAGGTCACAGTTTTGCGCAGCTGCAGCCTTCATCACTCCAACATACCTCAATGTCTGATCATCAACACAGATTACGCACACTTCACCTCTACTATTTCACTGGTTTCCAAAAAACAGCGTGTTTGAAATTGTAGTATTTTTATTATTCTAATTTATTGTCTTTATTTATTATCAAAAGTTCTACATTTATAACACTTACAAATTTATTAAAGTCTTTATTACAATATTCAGTAATTTATTTTTACATTTATATTCGAACTAAAAACTCGACTACAAAACTAGTACTAACTGTTTTCAACAAAATTCCCTCTTTAAATATAAAATACCGTTAATCAAGAATACCTTCGAATGGATGGAAGGCAGACCAGTCTTTCAGCTGAGCGGGGGGACCCGTGGATCTTCTTACTAGAAATTTCTGCCGGCAGGTATGTGATCTGGAAAATACTTGAATGAAAAAAGGATATTTACAGTTGAGATATTACGAGTCATATTTATCGTAACAAAATAATATCAAATATCTGTGAAATAATAACTATTAAAGCTTGAAATTTGTGAACTAGAAGATCAAGTGGTAACAATGAGAAAATAAGTTTGTTCGAATATTTCACTTGAAGAATATAAGAAAACTACTTTCAGATTTTGTCCATCTAGAGACTGTGAAACTTCTCTTAGTCTTTTCTTCTCTTAAAACCTTTAAAGTTTTTAAGACATACACTAATGTCACAAACCGGTTAAAGTTTATTCGGAGCTGGGGAATAAGGTGTGTGTTATAAGTTCTAGGTAAAACAACTCGAAGATTACATAGATTCATTACTTTCAGTAAAAGTCGTTCTTCTAAATCAGTTAAGATATTGTCTAAAAGGGGCAAATAAACGGTTGCATCTCGAGACGACGATGATCTGCCTTCAAGAACCTTCCGGATGTAGCGACTGGGATGGAATCGAAGCATTAATGCAAGTGAACAGAGGTGGACTATTCCAGAATATTATAACACATAATAGCTATATAAGTTATAAATAAATATATTTATATAAATTTGAACCGCTTGTTTTATTTAAAAACGATACAATATTCTAAAGTAGAAAATAGTTGTACCTGAGTATACAACTTTAACAAATATAAAAGTGAAATATTTTTGACAAGGTTGTATAAAAACATTTTTTAAACATCTGTACAAAATTCTCAACATTATTTTGTTGCAATATATCATTTGACATATAATCAGCATCCGTTAGAGTTCATTTGATGTTCTGCAAGTATGTGCTGTTGTGAATCAAATACTTCAGTTCGATTAGAAAAATCTGAAATTTTTAATAATATGGCATCTGCAACATCTTCACCACAGTTTTCAGTACCAGAATTTAACAAATTTCAACATAACAATTTCTTAAAGGCTCTTTGAAATTTAATGATGCAATTACCGTACTGTTGTCTAATTTTTGCAAAAATAATCCAAAGCATCTTAATTCAATCTTCTAGACAGAAGTTTTCCAAATCCAGAAGCTTTTAATACATTCCCCAATTCCATCAAACCATGAATTGTTAATAATTAATAACAAACAAAAAATAACGGAAAACGCAGCACGAGAGGCGTACATAGCACTAAAGGAAGCGGCTACAAAAATGGTTTAATAATAAACACCAATAAAACGAAATACATGAAAATAGGTACGCAACCACAAATACTACGGCCACTCGTTACAGAAAACGACGTCATCGAAGCAGTTAACGAATTTGTATACCTGGATACTGTATACTTGTATACCTATGGTTCAGAAACCTGGACTTAATAAAAACATGTTAGGATGTTTCGAAAGAAAAATACTAAGGCGAATCTATGGAGCGGTAAATGAAAATGGTGTCTGGAGAAGACAATACAACTTCGAACTCTATAGAATATACCAGGAACCAGATATCGTAAAACACATTAAGATAGGTACAACTATTTTCTACTTTAGAATATTGTATCGTTTTTAAATAAAACAAGCGGTTCAAATTTATATAAATATATTTATTTATAAGTTATATAGTTATTATGTGTTATAATATTCTGGAATAGTCCACCTGTTCACTTGCATTAACGCTTCGATTCCATCCCAGTCGCTACATCCGGAAGATTCTCGAAGGCAGATCATCGTCGTCTCGAGATGCAACCGTTTATTTGCCCCTTTTAGACAATATCTTAACTGATTTAAAAGAACGACTTTTACTGAAAGTAACGAATCTTTGTAATCTTCGAGTTGTTTTACCTAGAACTGATAACACACCAGAAGATAAAGTTGCATTAAAAAAAGTGCAAGTCAGTGCAGCAACAGCATAGCGTAGTTCTTCTACGCTTAAGCGTCTAAAGACGACTTAGAAATAAAACTTCAGAGGAAAGGTCAACTGGTTTAGCACTTATCAATGTGCATCCTGAAATTTCTATAGATGTTGAAAATAGGCGAGAAGAATACATTTTATAAAATTATATAATATTTAATTATCTTATTCTTATAGTATTTTTAATCAATGAACTTTTATTTAGGGGAAGGGCGGGTAAAATGGCATAGGCGGGCAAAATGGTTTTTTATTCTCGTAGTCAAGCTAACGGTTCTACGTCACCGCAATTCTGGATACTTATTATAAACAGTGGCAACACTGTCCACATTAAGTCTCGTGAACCTAATTTAACGGCCGTCCACGAGATTGGTGTATTTTTTTTATTTGTGAATAAGTGCTGGTCGAGTTTGATGCGTCAATGTAAGTTTTATTCAATAATTTATTAAATAAGGGTTATAGAGCTTTTTGAATTCACTTTTTGGTAATTATGTTTTATACGCTGCATATGACCTCAAATAAAAATTGTGTTTATTTCCATTATTAATTTTTTTCAACTATCAGTAGTCGGCAAATACAAAACGGGCAAAATGGCATAGCATTATGGCGGGCAAAATAACATACTATGCCATTTTGTCCGTCTGTTTTTCAGGTTAAGGTACATATTCAGTTTTTTTTGCAGATGGTTTATTCATACAAAACGAAGTCTAACAGAAATAGTTGGAGTGAGGAAGACATGCAAAGAGCTTTGAAGGCAGTCCGAAATTCCGAAATGGGTTGGCTTAAAGCAAGCAATACATTTCATGTACCGTTCTCAAAACTACAACGTCAAGCAGGTAATAAAAATAAAATTGCCATTGAAGCCATTGCCAAAAAACATTTGGGCTCCCTGGCAACAGTTTTAAACAAAGATATGGAGACTGCAATAGTTGCCCACATTCTGTATCTTGAATCCCGGTTTTTTGGCGTGACAAGAGCAGACTTATGCAAGCTAGCCTATAGCATTGTACAGAAAATGAAGATTAATCAGTCGTTCAATAAAGTGACCAAGATGGCTGGCAAAGGATGGTTCCATAGTTTTCGCCAACGAAATCCGCAATTATCATTACGTCTTCCAGAAGCTACGTCTCTTGCACGGGCCGAGGCATTCAATAAGCCTCAGGTAAATAAATTTTTTGATAAGTTAGAAGAAGTTGTTGAAGAACAAAAAATTTAAAATACCGACAGAATTCATGACATGAGAATGACAGAAGTCATTCTGTCTCCGGCTTCTATATAACATGTAGCTTCTCCATTTTTAAAAATCCAAACAACAAGTGTTTGTTTGTCTTTGTGTTTTGTATTGTTATGTCCAAATTTACATGTATGACATTCTGATCATGTCGGATAGGCCACAACTGACGAAATACCCCTGAGGATGATCTATTGATCGAAAGTACTTGGGCAAGATTTAATTAATTACTGTGTTCGATATTTGCCTTGTATACCATCAAAGTTGAATGATTTAAGTGATGGAAGACGCATTGTGAACAAAGATAGACATCAGTCGGAAAGAAAAGGCAATAGAACTATTGTGACGAGACCAATACTGAACAATATATCAAGTGATAAAGAAGAACACTTTAATATTGATGATGATAAACAAGACGACTGCGCTTGCATTTAGTGCAATGATATGTTTAGTAGGTCCAAATCTAATGAAGGATGGGATAGATGCCAAATTTGCCAAAACTGGTCACATTCAGAATGTGCTGGACTTCACAAAAAAAGCAAAACAATTTATTTGCGAAGTTTGTATGAACTAAAATGTTTAATTTCAATTTTTTTTCTTCGTAAAAATAAAAATGTATAATTATTTTTGTATTTAACACTATTGTTTATGTGTATGCCATTTTGCCCGCACTGGGCGGGCAAAATGGTTTTTTGTTACATTTTGATTTTGATCTTTTTTTTAAATAAATCTCTTTTTATGAGTGATTTTTTGTTACTTAGAATAGTAGAAAAATGACCTGTCTATCATTATACATCAAAAGGAATGATTAATCCCTATTTATGTCTCAGATATATGGAAAATAAACTAAGTATGCCATCTTGCCCGCCCTTCCCCTACCACTCGTTTTCGGTTGTTGCTGAAAATTCGTAGGAATTTAGAAAGTAGAAAATTTCAATGCCGATTAAAAAAATATTTCACTCACTTGTAGCCTAATATGTCTAATTATAGAAATAACTACCCATTCTTAAGGCTGTTTTATCGCTAAGCAAAACCTAGGGACTGTTAGTTACCGACAAAATGTCTCGAAATTTGGACACAATATTCGAAATTATGTTGCTTTTAAAATGATGGCTTTACTTTTTATTATTTTTTGAAAATTCTGTTGACAATTTGGATTATACTGTTTAATGTTCTATTATAACCAAACTTTTTACGCCCATCACTTGAAAGAGTTTTTTTTTCTGTAATCGTTGACTTTTTTTCACCTTTCTGTGTCCAGTAATAATCTAGAAAAGCGTGTTCCAACTTTGAAGAAAATTGCTAAAAAATACTAAAATCTAATAGTGAAACGTGTTACTCATCATTGTCGCTTAGTTTCATCGTTATCGCCTTCTTGACGTCAAATCTCATGAACGTACGGTCAGTTAGTTCGTGTTAAAACTAATTTGAATGGAGAGTAAAGATAGTCTCGCGTAAGCAGTGTAGAAAAGTAAGTGATCAAATCGCAGTGTACTTGAACTACTAAAACAGCCTCAAATTATATTATGTTTTTTTTTTGAATTAATTGATTTAAATAAAATGCTGTTTACTTTTCTTCTTAAGGTTCCTTCTTCATTAAAGAAGGGTGGCTATAACTACAGCAAATTGCTGTCTGTCTTGAGCTGTTCTAAGTATCGAATGTGTCCATGCCTGCCCAGACTCTTACATTATTCAGCCAGGAGCATTTTCTTCTTCCTGGACCTCTTTTTCCTTCTATGAGTCGTAGAAAGTTATCTTTTTCTCCACTGTAAATATGCCCTAGATAACTCGTTTTTCTGTTGTTTACAATATTTAGGAGTTCTCTCTGTCCTCATTCTTCTCAGCACCTCGTTTTTAGTCACGTGCTCTGTCCACGAAATATTCAGCATCCTTCGAAAAATACACATTTCAAAGGCTGCTATACGACCCATACTTGTAATTACGAGAGTCCATGTTTCCACTGCGTATAGCAACAGGAATAAATGAATGTTTTTACAAATTGATATCGGATATCCAACGATAAGATAAATTTATCCTTGGATTCCAGAATTTATTGGAAATGTTTAATACATTTATTAATGTTTACACGTTGAGTTGCATTTAAATTACTTAACTTTGGTTTATACTTATTTATCCTTGGTTTGTTCTTGATTTTGTAGCCATAGGATAGGTGGGTTTAAATTAATTGTCTTTAAAATACCTTGTTGAGAATGTAATACATTTATATTGTATACACAGATATATTGGTGTAAGAGTAAGCGGAACGCACCCATAGTGTCATGGGTTGACATGACAGACAATAATAGTAATGTCAATGAGTATCATGTAGTTGTAGGTAGTAGTAAGAAGTATGGTGGCTTAAGTTAGGTTAGTTAATTAGTATGTATGTTATAGGAAATAAAGCCTTTTATAATAGTAGTAAAGTACGACTATTTATTTTCCAAATCCACACCTTAACATGGTAGCAGAGGTCCGTGGTTGGAAAGTCGTACCTTTTACAACAGAAAAAGTTTGGTGCAGTTTGAAAAAAAAAGTGTGACACATGATGGCAGGTAGTAGTGATTTTAGAATACCTATATTCGATGGGGAGAATTATAAAATGTGGAAAAAACGTCTTATGCTATTTTTGAAAATGAAGAAGTGTGATGTTGTGGTAACCAGACCGAAAAATGAAAATGATGATACAAATTGGGATGACGATGATGTAAAAGCAATGAATTATATATGCGGTGCAATATCGGATCGACAGATGGAGTACATCGACGAAAAAACTACGGCGTATGAGATGATAAAGAAATTTGATAATTTATATTTGAAAGAATCAACGGCATTGCAGATAGTATGTAGAAATAACTTGGAAAGATTAAAATTGAACAACTATGGAGACTGTGCAACATTTTTTAGTGACTTCGAAAAAGCTATAAACGAGTTAAAAAGCGCGGGTGCTAGTGTGTCTGAAAAGGAAAAATTGAACTATATGTTAAACACGTTGCCAGAGTCGTACAGTTATATTGGTGATTTAATAGATACATTAAAAGAAGATGATCAAACTGCAGACTACGTAAAAACTAAGGTTATGATGTCCGAATTAAAAAATCAAAACAATGATTTTGGAAGAAAATCCAGTACATTTGTGGTAAATAAAGGTCGACAGGATCGATCATGCTTCCAGTGTGGCGAAGTTGGTCATTTCAAGCGAGATTGCAAAAATGGCGCCAATCAAGCGTCGGGTAATGGCGGACAAACGACAAGCAGTAGAGGCTGGTGGAGAGAAACGCGAGGTCGACAAGAAGCCGGAAGAGGAAGCTACGTCAGAGGACGTGGCCACTCACGTGGACAGCGCGGAACGCATGGAACAAGTGCACAGCGGTTCAACCGACAAGGACAGAAGAACGAAGAGCGAAACAGTGCTTCTTGGCTTACAACAGTAGCTCTTGGTAAGGATATGTCAGTTATTGCACAAAATACTGAAATAGGTAATGTAAATAATTGTATTGAAATAAAATGGCTTTTAGATAGTGGTTGTACAGACCACATTATTAATGATGAAAAATTATTTGATAAATGTAAATTACTTAAAGATCCCATTAATGTTTATTTAGGAGATAATAGGGTTGTAAAAGCTACTAAAATTGGAAATGTTTTAAGTTACTTTGATGCTTTTGGTAAAAAGAGTTTAGTAGATATGCAAAATGTTTTCTATGTTAAAGATATGAAATCAAATTTGATAAGTTATAGCAAAATAACAGAAAATAATAAGATTATTTCTCTAGGTAATATTTCAAAAGTTTTTGATAAACTTGGTAATATAACAGCAGTTGCTTTAAAAAATAATGGCTTATATATTATGAAAAGTAAATTAAAATCAGTTGAATTGCATGTAAATGTTGCAAATAAAGATATGAATAATATGAATCAAAAGGAAAAATGGCATCGTTTATTAGGTCATGTAAATTTTAAATATTTGAATATTTTATCTAAAGATCAGCTGTTGAATGGAATTCCTAATGAGTTTGAATCTGAATTTATGAAATGTAAGATTTGTATTGAAAGTAAAATGCATAATATTCCGTTTGTAAACAGTAGAAAAAAAGCTAAAGATATTTTAGAGATTGTACATACTGATGTTTGTGGGCCTTTTCGAACTACTGGGTTTAAAGGTGAAAATTATTTTGTTTCTTTCATTGATGATTATAGTAAGATTTCTAAAGTATATGCTATAAAATCAAAAGCAGAAGTATGTGATTGTTTGAATGAATATACGAATGAAAGTGAAAATTTGACTGGAAAGAAAATAAAGATTTTAAGATGTGATAATGGGAAAGAATATTTGAACAGTAAAGTCTACAGATTTGCAAAAGAAAGGGGTATAGTAATTGATAATTGTCCTACATATGTACATGAATTGAATGGGACTGCAGAACGGTTTAATCGAACTATAATGGATATGTCAAGATGTTTGTTGGCTGAAGCAGATATTCATAAAAAATATTGGCCTGAAATAGTTTGTGCTGCGGTTTATTTGAAAAATCGTACTTTATCTGATACAATTGAAAAGAAAACTCCATATGAAATATTTTTTGGACAGAAACCTGATGTTTCTAATTTGCGTTTGTATGGAAGTAAAGTTTTTGTACGAAGACCAGAACAGAAGAGAATCTCTAAATGGGATAAGAAAGCTGATATGGGAATTTTAATTGGTTATAGTAATGTTGGTTATCGTGTATTATTAAATGGCAGAGTCATTGTTGCTAGACACGTGGATATTGTTGAAGAAAACGTTAAGTGTATAGGTTTAGACTTTAATGAATCAGATAATGATAATAATGAAGAGTGTTACCCTGATAAAATTGATGAAAGCTCTGAAAATGACTCAATAGATGAAACTTTTGAAAGTACAAATGAAAGTATGGATGATAGTGTGAATAAAAATGAACCTGAGTTACCTAGATCTCACAGAGCCAAAAATCCTCCAAAGAAATTTGATGACTACTATGTATATAATAGTAGTATTTTTGTAAATATGTGTAGAACTGATATACCACATACATTTGAGGAGGCGATAAATTCTAATGAAAGTAAGTATTGGAAAACAGCTATGGACAAAGAAATTGATAGTTTAAATAAAAGTAAAACTTGGAAATTGGTTAAAAATGATACAAACAAAAATATTCTGGATGTTAAATGGGTTTATACTAAAAAGTCTGATAATACTTATAAAGCTAGATTGGTTGTACGAGGTTTTCAACAAACTGATGAAATTGATGATATTTATTCACCTGTGGCTAAAATGCAAACATTAAAGATTTTATTGTCATATTGTTGTCAAATGGGCCTAGTAATTGAACAAATGGATGTTGAAACAGCCTTTTTAAATGGTAAAGTAATTTCTGAAGTTTATATTAAACAACCTAAGGGTTATGAAGATGGAACAAGTAAAGTTTGTAAATTAGTTAAAGCTTTATATGGTTTAAAAGAAAGTCCAAGGGCATGGTATGAGTGCCTAGATACATTTTTGATAAATTTAGGTTTTGAAAGAAGTAATATTGATCCTTGTTTGTACGTTTATAAAATTGGAAATGATATTATTTACTTATTAATTTATGTCGATGATTTATTGATTTGTGGTAGAAATTTAAATGAAATTAAAAGGATTAAAATTTTATTATCAGAAAAATTTAAAATGAAAGATATTGGTGAAATTAAAGAATATCTTGGTATTACTGTTGATTATGATTCTAGTAAACATGAAATGAGATTGGATCAAAATAAATATATTGAATTATTAAGGAAAAAATATAATTTAGAAAAAGGTAAACTGTATAATACACCTATGGAAGTAAATTTAAAAATTGATAAATCTGATCATTGTGAAAGAAATATTAAATATAAAAATTTAATTGGTGCACTATTATACATAAGTTCGGCAACAAGGCCTGATATAAGTTTCAGCGTAAATTATCTGAGTAGATTTCAAAATTGCTATAATGAAACGCACTTTAAATATGCTGTACGAATTTTGAAATATTTATGCTTAACTAAAGATTTAAAATTGTTTTATAACAGAAATGAAAAAGTAAGTATTATTGATTGTTATGTGGATGCCGATTGGGCAGGTGATCATTTAGATAGAAAGTCTACAACTGGTTTTGTAATAAGATTGTTTGGTAATGTAATTTATTGGAAATCTAGAAAACAAAAAAGCGTTACAAAAGCTTCAACTTTTGCAGAGTATGTAGCATTGTCAGAAGCAGTAAGTGAATTGATATTTGTAAAAGAATTGTTGAAAATATTTGATATTGAAATAATAAAGCCAATTGATGTTTATGAAGATAACACTGGTACAATTAGTATAGCTAATTATGGCAATTTTACAAAAAATTCTAAGCATGTTGAAATTCATTATCATTATGTAAATGATTATGTTAAAGCAAATGTTATAAATGTGGTTAAAGTAGATTCTGATGATAATATTGCAGATATTTTTACGAAGTCCTTGGGCCAAGATAAATTTGAAAAATTTCGAAGTATGTTAAATTTGAATTAATGTAAATACAATGTAAATGTAAGGAGGCGTGTTGAGAATGTAATACATTTATATTGTATACACAGATATATTGGTGTAAGAGTAAGCGGAACGCACCCATAGTGTCATGGGTTGACATGACAGACAATAATAGTAATGTCAATGAGTATCATGTAGTTGTAGGTAGTAGTAAGAAGTATGGTGGCTTAAGTTAGGTTAGTTAATTAGTATGTATGTTATAGGAAATAAAGCCTTTTATAATAGTAGTAAAGTACGACTATTTATTTTCCAAATCCACACCTTAACATACCTATATATATCCGGTTTTTTAGGCGTTACGCCCGTCCGGTAGGGATCTATGGAGGAGTATCACCGAGCCGCAAGCCCTTATCTCTTGCCGTACTGCTCCACCATAGGCCGATCAGATCCCAGCATATCCTAGTCTAAGCCGCAGATTCATCTAGAATTTTTAAACTGCTGCGTTAGACTTTTTGTTTTCTGTACACCGAGCTGGGGCTCGATCCCACATCCACTGAACCATTCGACAGTGAAGCGAATGAGATGCAGCCGCACAGCCCGCTGAGCTATCTGACCGACCTTTAAAATACCTACCTAGTTTAAATTGACAGTCCTTAATTTTTCAGTATTTATATTTTAATCTTTCCTTTCGTTTAATATTCTTGTACCCTTGATTTTACTGTCGTAGAGTTTAAATGTCGTACCCACATAGGGTTTAAATTTTTTTGTTTAAGTTTGAGACCCCTTAATGTTGTTCCCTTCTTTGCACCCGTAGGGTATTTGGGTTTTACTAACTTCTCATTGGTTTAATATATCGCTTAAAATAATTATTGAGAAAATGGTTCCCTTACACGAGGCACAAATCGTATCAATCGTAAAGGTGCAAAAATTTAAATCCTATATCAAAATCACCCTCAAGACCCATGATCCCCCCACCGAAATACAAATTTCTGGGGATCAGCCACTGAAAGGTGCAAAAATTTCTGGATCCGCCACTGGGTGTGTATATTACCCATCGAGCAAAAGTCTTTTTGCTCGATGATATTACCCATGACACAGAATTTGACCTAATGTAAATTGTGTGGAGTAATTCATGGCGAAAAATAAATTCGATGTTAGGTTGACAGAGGGAAATCTGGCAACACAACATAAAATAAACCTAGAATTTTGCTAAAATCCTATATGGAAATGGAATCCTAGAAAGGAGCATTCATGTCTCACGGTGGGCATATTTTCTGAGTAATTTTCGTTAAATTTGTGTACTAGCTATGGAAGTTAAAGTTGAAATTAAGAAAGAGTTTCCTGAAGATAACCAAAAATATATAGAGAGCCATATATCAACATCACTAGATCTCCAAGACTTAAAGGATGAACCAGAGGAAGATCAATCAGGTGAGATTAGAATAAATAGTAAACAATGCAGTAAAACAATGTAACTTGCTTTAAACTGAAAAATTCTTTTAATCAGTTCTTGTATTTTTAATTCTATTGTTTCGAAGGTACCTAATGAATGGTTCCTGAATAGGCTCATTATGTATTTTTCTACCAAAACCAAAATTTGGTTTGCTAGTGTTTTAGAAAAAGTGTTTTCTAATTCTAAATATGTCTTGTTCCATGGGTTAATAAAATCTGAATATGGTTTGCATTTTTAATTTGTTGTTGTTAATACAGACCAGAGCAGATCTGTTTTTAAGTGCATTGAGATGACATTCTCAATAGCAAATAGCAATGAAGAATATAGAGGCAAATGTGTCTATATTGTTTGCTCATATTTAACAGCCTTTTTATACTATTATTTTGCTAGTATATTATATTTGCTGGGTATTTTAGAGACAGTTTTTTTTTATATTTTGTGGTGTTAAATAAGTAGTTCTAAGAACAAGTCACAAGTAATTGGAGAAATTCAACTGAATGAAAATATTTTATAATGGATGTCAAACAAGAAGTATTTGAAGGTAGTTGTATATATTGGCCAAAGAAAGAAAAAGAGGCTGATATACTGGGAAGTAATGTTTTAACTTTTTAAAGTCTAGTTCAAACTATTCTAATATTTTAGTTGAGTAGTGAGAAACTAATTCGACTGTTTCAGACTTGTTTAGCTGGTGAACTAGTGAGCATAAACATGTGGTGGGAGGGGCTACTCGCCAGAAAATATAGAATAAAATGGATCAACTTAACTAAATGACTACTAAGGGAAGTAGGTACGATGCCATAAAAAGTACCTACAGAAAAAGACGAGGAAACCACCCAGAGAAGTCCAGGATGCCGAAAGGAGATCAAATCAGAAGAAGATGGTGCAAAAGCGGAACATCAGGAAGAAAGAAGGCTAAAATATCTTAAGTTGACATGTATATATTATTAGGGCAATAAATGTTTTTATTTTTTATTTTTATTTTTATTTTTTATTTTATAATGACTACTAGCGCAGTGTGAACTAGGTATAAGAGAGAAGGTCCCACTTTTTGAAATATAAGTGATATTACAATCATTTTATCTATTTTTCACTGGGATTGCTATGAAGTCACAAATACTGATGGTTGCCAAATATAACTTATACCCATGTGTTGTGACTAGCAGAAAAGTCACTTTTTTTTTTAACAAAACTCATATATTTTTTAATATATGTAATTTTCAAAATGAATGTTGATACAGTAACATAATAAATAATATGAGAGCAGTACTTTCATGTACTTATATAAAAATTTTATACAGTATTTAACCTATTTTTATTTAATTAATTTATAGTTATGGAAGTAAACATTGAAATTAAAGAAGAGTTTAAGAAAAATGATTATATATATCATGAGAATCAGCTACCCACCTTAATAGATCTCAAAAAGTTTAAGATTGAAACAGAACATAAAGATCACTCAGGTAAGGCAAATATTTTAAAAAATTACTCAAAATATGATGTAAACTCTTAGCTCTGGTGTACTGTAGTGACTTTTATTTAATCTCTTATTTTTAATAGGGTCTAAGATTATATTATAATGGAATTTTTGTATAGAAAGCTTTTCATATAATATGAAAGAAAGATGCACTAATTTTGTACTAAAAAGAATGTGAGTTTAATTAATAGTAAATATTAAATCAAATCTGGAGTGTCAACAGTGTAACCAATTTATGCCAAAATGTCACCTTTGTTCGGCTGCAGTTACAGTGTGATCCGGATAAGTGTGCTTCATAAAAACGCTTTATAATTCACTAGTAAAAATTAAATGAAACAAGTTATGGTGTATTTCTTTAAGTTCACATTAATAGAAATCTTTAAATATTATTTCTACATGTATATAATAAAATATGCTGTATGCTTGTAATACCAGTGTACTTGGCTAAGGATTCTAAGAAGGAACAGACCTACACTTAAATATTTTGTGTGGGTATCCCCGATGTCACATGCTATGACGTGGATTAAAACGATAAATAAACAAGTGTGGTCACTATTAATCACAATTTAACATGTATAGCATTTTTCACATAAAAAAGCTTGCACATCATTCAAGATTTATGTCGTCAGAACCCCACAGCATTGCCAAAACATCAGAATAGTTAATTAGTGAGGAATTTTTAAAATGTCAACTATTTGTCAAACTATTATATTAACAGTAAATACACTTAGTTTTAAAAATACTACAACACATTAAAATATATAAGAAAACATTTTAATACAAAATTATATATTCTAAATTTTAAACTTACCTCTTTTAGGGCTCTAATAGTGAAAACTTCCCGCTATTATTCCTTGTTCAAAATAATCTATCTTATATGAAAGCTTATCAGCTTTCTATAGACTATTTATTTGTTTTGGCATAGCACAATCACAATACACAACAATAATTAGTTTTTAAATCTAATAATCTAAACTTAATATGTATTTATAAATACAATTTATTAATACATATTATATTCTGATCAAAATGTGTAAGAAATCAAAACAAACAAAATTATTACTCTAAAAAACCGCCAACACTTTATACACTTTTGCCAATCGCTGAACTGTCAATAGGTATAATTTGAAGTGTTTCCATTATAGTTGCGTACAATTGTCTAATATATTTAATTAAAAGTATTATTTTGTTGACTATTAGACTTAAAGAGTTATTTCATAAAAATTATATTATTAATAATAACAAATGTTTTTGGTTATTTAGTGAATATAATTCTAAAATTTCCAATACAATGATGATAACATTTTTCTGATTATTACACCATGTTGACGCCTAAGATCGAGCAGTTCCATATGGGTTTTGTATTATTGGCTGTATTAGGAAAACTTGAACTCTAAGGTTCATGTTCTGGAAATTTTAAATACAAGTGTCGTCTTCGGAACTAATAACTATCTGAATAAATGTTGCAACTTGGTGCAATTCCGTCAGTTACCAATATGATCTAATATTGCGCAATATTGCACAATATTGCGATGTTACTCTCGTCCAATAAAATTTAATTAAAAGTTCCAGAAGGAAGGGTGATGCACATCAGGGTGCGTGATTGGTGGCACCCGATGACACAAGTGACGTGACTTTGTATAAATCGTGACGTGCAAGTGTTTTACTTTGAAGAGTTTTATATACGAATTTTTTCAGAATATTATTTATATTGTCGTCTCCGGGCGATAATTATTAATAAACGTAGGAAAATGTAATGCAACTTGGTGCTATAACCATGTTTACTAATATCATCTAACTATTGCGCAATATTGTGCAATATTGCGTAGTTAGCCGGAACACTCTATTTTGGGCATTGTCTTGAAAAAGACAATGCTGGTGTGTTGTAGGTACTGGTAGAAATAGAACACACAATTTCTAAGAAGAAAAAAACTCAGCGTCAGAGTCTTTAGAAAATTTCAGAGCCCTTCTATGTGAGGAGCTCTAGGGCTACCCGCTAAGGGTAAAACCACACTGACCGTAAATCCGAAAATGTCCCATATTTAAAGTAAAATTAACTTTTATATGAAACCTTTTCGATTTTTAACCAATTAAAATTTGAATAAAACTCCAGAAGGAAGGGCGATGAACATCGAGATGCGTGATTGGTGGCACCTGATGACAATATTACTATTTAGATATATTTTAATTATTTTACTGTACTTACTGACTGCCGCGACACCTACCGACTTCATCTGACAGTTTTGGACCTCCCAATTTTCAGGTTAAATATATGACATATGTTTGACATTTTTAAATACATGCGAAATTGACAATTATTAATTAGTTTTTTAATTATATGTTTTCAGTTAAGGTACAAAATAAATGTAGTATTAAAAACTGGGTTTCTCAAAATTCATCATAATATATCTTTTCAATCCCAAACGGAAAAGAAAGGGAAAAATCTATTATTGAAAAATCAAGTTTTTCACGTGAAAGAGCATATAATTAAAAAACAATAATAGTAAAAGTTATGATATAAAAACTAAAGTCATCAGGCACTCTGCAGTTAGCTTAAAGTCTTATGAAATATAATTTAAGGTAAATTATTTAAATTTTTCTTATTTCAATTGCATAAAAATGAAATTAATGATATTTACTTTTTCATATTAATAACACGAATCCATCTTTTTCTTTTCTCTAATTTATATGTAATCTTTGGACACCTATAAAAATTACACTCACTATTTTTGCTATTATTAGCACAATTAAATACGCAACATGTATTTGCATACATTTTTGATAAAATTTATGCGTAAAAAGGTAGGTCCAATTTTGTCATATTTCGCCGTTACGCACGCTGACATCATTTCAAGGTATCCCTACCATGGTCACGCACGGAGCATATAAATTTTCTTTTATTCTAAAATTTTCAGACTGCGAAGTATAAGAGTTTATGCTAAATATACTGTCACATTAAAAATAATGTATTTACCCTAGAGTTAGTTTAAACAATGTTTGGTTCCCTTTTTTGAATGATCCCCGGTCTTAACTATTTGTGTTACTTATTTTTATGAATCATTTTAACAAAATCCATTGGATTCTTTACTTTAAAGTTTTGCTACATTTATTCCTCCTGCATTTAATAATTTCCAATTTTATAGTTTAGGCATCAAATAATTTTGTTTGGTTATTGTTTTAGGTTTTCAGCAAGAGAAAAATATAATGCAAACAGGGAAAGGATTACTTGATCATTCCTGTAATAAAACACCACATGTGAGACAAGCTGAAAAGAAACAACCTTTTAGGATAAAGTCTGGGGATAATCTTTATAAATGTGAAATTTGTTTTAAGCAGTTTACTAGATCCAGTTCTTTGAAAACACATTCGAGATTACACACTGGAGAAAAACCATACAGGTGTAAAATTTGTTTTAAACAATATACTGAAGCAGGAAGTTTAAAAAATCATTGGAGACTGCACACTGGAATAAAACCTTACAAGTGTGAAATTTGTTTTAAGCAGTTCCCTCGAAACTCTGAATTAAAAAGACATTTGATAGTGCACACTGGAGAAAAAACTTACAAGTGTGAAATTTGTTTTAAGCAGTTCCCTCGAAACACTGATTTAAAAAGACATTCGATAGTGCACACTGGAGAAAAATCTTATCAATGTGAAATTTGTTTTAAGCAGTTTGCTAGATCCAGTTCTTTGAAAACACATTTGAGAGTTCACACTGGAGAAAAACCATACAGATGTAAAATTTGTTTTAAACAATTTACTGAAGCAGGAAGTTTAAAACATCATTTGAGACTGCACACTGGAGTAAAGCCTTACAAGTGTGAAATTTGTTTTAAGCAATTTAGTCAAGCCAGTGGTTTGAAAACACATTTCAGAGTGCATACTGGAGAAAAATCTTACAAGTGTGAAATTTGTTTTAAGCAGTTCGCTAGAAACACTGATTTAAAAAGACATTCGATAGTGCACACTGGAGAAAAATCTTATCAATGTGAAATTTGTTTTAAGCAGTTTACTAGATCCAGTTCTTTGAAAACACATTTGAGAGTACACACTGGAGAAAAACCTTACAAGTGTGATATTTGTTTTATGCAGTTTACTAATTCCAGTTATTTGAAAACACATTTGATGACACACACTGGAGAAAAACCTTATAAGTGTGATACTTGTTTCAAGCAATTTGCTTATGCAACTAATTTGAAAATACATTTAAGGACTCACACTGGAGAAAAACCTTACAAGTGTGAAATTTGTTTCAAGCAGTTTACTCAATTAGTTAATTTAAAAACACATTTGAAAAAACAACACACAGCAGGAAAATCTTACAACACATGATATTTATTTTAAGCAGTTTACTCTACTGGGCTATTTATTAACATTTGGGAGTGCATAGAGAATCATCTTAAATGTGAAAATACATAGATTGAACAATTATACAAATTCACATTGGATAATAGTGTTTTAAGCAAAATATAATAATTTTATGACAAATATTTATATATATATATATATATATATATATATATATATATATATATATATATATATATATATATATATATAAATATATATATATATATATATATATATATATATATAAATATATATATATATAAATATATATATATATATATATATATATATATATATATATATATATATATATATACTGTTATGATATGTAAAATCAAGAAAAATATTGGTTTGCTTAAAATATTTCAAAGTTCTAAAAATTAAAATAATTCAGATAAATCGAATAATAAACTACAAACATTTCGAAGAATGAAAGTCTTTTATCTTTGGATTACCTATATTGAATAAAACGTAAGATATGCATAAATTATTTTCTTTGTTAAAATATATTTGAGTGACGTGAATAAGCTTAAGTGAAATCCTAGACAATGGAAGCGGGTTTTCCAAATAAATTTGTGCAGTAATTAGGACAATAGAATATATTTTAGAAAGATATGTTTTTGTTAGTTCATAAGAATTTTTAAAAAAAGATTAGTTTATAAATAATGTTCGGAAATTTTATAATTGTAGGTAAAAATTTGTTTGTGTTATCGAAATGAAGAAATGGGAGATGTATGACGCGTTTTGATTGGATGAGATTGAAAAAGGTGGGATGGTTGGTTTGAGAATGAGACTTTAGTTAGTTTTTGAAGAAAAAAAAGACAGTCAGTTGGTTTTCCAAGTGTGCAAGGCGAACAGTCATTGTTTTCTGGTGGTTCCCGAGAGGTAGCAAGCAGTAGCAGTGAAAGAAAGTTTTCGTGTAGTTAGTGTATCTGACAGAAGCTGATCCAGTAAAAGATTGTAAGTCATGTTTTTCTACTTATATTCCAAGAGTCACTGTTCAGGCCAACGAGAGATTCAGTTTATCGTAAAGAGAAGATATTCCAAGAGTCAGTTTTCACTCAGGCCAACGAGAGATTCAGTTTATCGAGAGGAGAAGAGGCTAGCATAATTTGAACGATTCGTGCATTTGAAGGAGATCATTAAGGACAATAAACTTGCAACAATTTGTTGTAAGATTGCTGATTACCTAGGGAGCTGCTAAGAATAGATAGTATAGGCTACAAGGACCAAGGATTTGGACCACTCATCATCAGAGAGAGATAGTTTTGCTATTCATCAGTTTTTCTTTATTAACAACACAATTTTTACAATTGCTTTAGAAAAGATAGGAATATTTTGATCAGGAGATTTAGAACAACAAAAAAGTTTTGTTTTTCTGCAGTTTTTCTTTTATTGATAACACAATTTTTACAATTACTTTAGAAAAGACATAAATATTTTGATTAGGAGATTTAGAATAATAATTGGGTAATTGGGATTTTGAGATTTTAACTTATATTGTTTGTACCATTAAGTTTGAAGGTTCACGTACGTAGAACAAAATTTTGAGAATCATTATATGAGATATTGTGTATTGAAAACATTTGAGTGTGAATTTTATTTCATTATTTTTTTTTTTTAATATATAGTGTTATATCATAGATGTTTTTTTTATTATTCCGGTATTCTTAAGATATTGAAGCACGAATATAACCCTGAGATAAGAGAATTAAAAAGTGTGATAGAATCATAATCATATCATTTAAATAATTTTAATTAATCAATTAATTAATTAGCTAACTAATTCCTTGGCATTGCTAGTGCTTCGCACTAAGACTTTTAATATCACAATAATATATATATATATATATATATATATATATATATATATATATATATATATATATATATATATATATATATATATATATATACACAACGCAAAAGTCTAGGGATATTTTTATAAATAGACGTATTTTCTTTATCTGTAATAAACTTAAAAAAGTAATACAAAATTTATAGTTTAAATTGTTGTTTATTATGTCAAAAACCATAAATTGCAAAAAAAAACAGAAAATTGGAGCAAAAAAAATAATTGCAAATCACGCATGTTTCACATACCACCATAAAATGTCAAAAATACGAAATATAAACTTAAAATAAAGTATGGCCACCACGTTGGTTTATCACAGCTCTACATCTACTGTTCATGCTCCGAATAACATTGTTAATGTCTGCTTGAGGTAGTTGTGTTCATTGTTCTCTCAGAAGCTTTTTTAATTGAAACTCATTGTAGATATTGCCCATATGTGTAGTAACTCTTCGTTGGAGCATGTCCCAGACATGCTCAATGGGATTCAAGTCCGGTGATTGTGCTGGCCACGGCAATACATCAATACCCTCGTTATCCAACCAGTTTGTTACTATATGCGCAACGTATGGTCGAGCGTTATCATGCATAAAGTAAAAATTTTCTCCAACAGCAGCAGCAAAGGGGCCCACAACATGTTCAAGAACAGTGTCTAAATATTGCTGACTTGTGAGAAAGCCACGTGGGAAAACGAGGTCAGTTCTTCCGTTAATCATGATTCCGCCCCATACCATTAATGTACCACCTCTGTATGTATACACTTCTTGAAGATGTCGTAATCGTTCTCCATTTCCGGGTCGTCTCCAAACTCTTGTCCGACGACAATCTGGATGAAATCCATACCTAGACTCGTCACTAAACAAAACTGTGGCCCAGTCATTGTCAGTCCAATTCAGAAACTCTTGACACCAGGTTAATCTTGCAGCGCGATTGCCTCTAAATAGAGGTGGACATCTCAGTGGTCGCCGACTACGAAGATTGGCTTCATGGAGACGATTTCTCACAGTACTGCTGCTAATTGTTACATTATGTGCAAGCTGTAATTCATTAGCCAGCTCGGGTGCTGTGATTGTTGGCTGCCTTCTGGCATTTAAAATTAAATATCGGTCTTGAGCGACGGTTGTAGAGCGACCATGTCCTGGATGTTGCTCGGCTGGACTCCCAGTGTCTTTAAACCGACGCCACAAACGACTTACGACGCTTTGGGAGACATCCAGCTGGTCAGCAACTTGATTTTGTCGCATACCAGCTTGAAGGAGGCCCACGGCTCTATTCATCTCGTCCAACGTTAAATGTTGTCGTTGCATGGTAAAAGACAATATCTTTAACTTACTTTTTAACCAAGAATGGTATAAAGTGACTAACATTAAAAATAAACAAAACATAAAAATGTAGATTTTTTTGTCCCTTATAAAAAACATTCTAAAAAACATATTGTGTGTACAGTATTAATTTTTTTTTTTTTTTTGATAAGAATTGAGTGTTCTGTATCAACAATTATAGTACAAGCAAATTTATATGGTCATGAAATTTCTGTCATTGGTATTGTCAAATTATTAAAATATCCTTAGACTTTTGCGTTGTATATATATATATATATATATATATATATATATATATATATATATATATATATATATATATATTATAATATTATATTTATTTAACAGAATATCGTTAATAATTTCGTTATGTTCGTATCTCCTTTAATGAGAAGATTTGGTCTACAGTCGATCTGTCCTTTCTAAAGCCGGCCTGATATTCGTGCAGGATTCTTTCCGTGTAGCAATTTAGTTTATTTCTCAACATTCTTGCCAATATTTTGTATACCGTGTCTAATAAGGCTATACCTCTATAGTTGTCACACTTCAGTTTGTCGCCTTTTTTATGCAGAGGGCATATGCGGGCCTCATACCACGCCGATGGCATTACTTCCTTTTCCCATACTTGCACTTAGTAGCTGATATAATTTTCTTTGTAGTTGTTCTCCACCAAACTTGATCATTTCTATGCATATGTCATTTTTACCAGGACTTCTGTTATTTTTCATTTCTTGTATTGCTGTCACCACCTCCTCCTCTGTAGGCTGCCTTTCAACTATCGTATCTTCTCCAACTGTCCAGTTGTCTACTGCTTCGTGGTCCTCCTCACCATTTAATAACTCTTCAAAATTTTTGGATTAGAATGTTGGAAGTATCTTCGTATTTGAAGATTTAATCGAAAACTAGTATAAGTATAGCTTTGTACAGAAGCAGTTTATTTTCAAGAGATAACTGAGACCTTTTCCCAAACAGCACAGTACGTTTTAAGTACGTACAATTTTGGTACTGTACGTACATGATGTAAAATGTACGTTTTAAGTACGTACATTGGGGTACATACCAGTACGTACAAAAGAGTACGTACTTATTACGTCTTAAGTATGTACATACCAGTACGTACAGAAGAGTACGTACTTATTACGTCTTATGTATGTACCATGAGAAAGAAGAGTTAAAGCATATTTATTATGTTAGGTTATGTTAACCTAACCTAATTTATTTAGTTAGGAATTTTACACCTCGAGTACAGTTGTGATGTGATAATTCATTGCAAGACAGTTTCATTTAGATTTTTTTTACTTATTTTTGGTGTTTGGTGCTTGTGATTTCCTGTTATTTTATTCAGTCGAGTGTTTTTTGTGTCAAAAATGTAGTGATAAGAAAGTGGCGGAGCAAGAAATTGGACGATGGTTGAAGAGAGTCGGGGATCGGTTAAAAACTTTCTTTCTTATTTTTAAAAGAATAAAAATTGAATTTATTAAAAAAAAAATAAAAATATATTCATCTATATTTACTTTTATTTGCATAAATCATCATAAGTGTGTATAGTATATACATATATATATATATATATATATATATATATATATATATATATATATATACATACCTTTAATATGTACTAGTTACGTACTTTCAGTACGTACCAGGTACGTACTTTCAGTACGTACTAGGTACGTACCATAATTTGGAAAATGTACGTTTTATGTACGTATTAAGTACGTACTTCGTACAGCAAAGTACGTACATTGTACGTACTTTATGTCCCATCAGTACGTACTTAGTATGTCTTATGTACGTACTTGTGCTTACTGGGTTGTTAAATAGTCAGTTCATATTTTTTTAATTTAAGATCTACACACACTCAAAAATGTTTTGCATATTATCTGTAACGCCACTGAACGGATCCAATTTGAAATTTTTTGCACTGATTTTTTTTTGTCTACTTAAATAATGTATTTTACTGCTTGTTTTTTGTTTTTTAATCGTCGCAGAGATTCTTAGAATTCATATTGTGTTCATCAATTTTCGAAAACCGATATTTGTAAAAATTGGTTTGCGTTTTATTCACTTTGTAGTAAACAAGAAATAGGCAAGTAGTATCTGAGTTCAACAGAGCTAGAATCGTTACTTTGATTGAGGAGGGCCACACACAAGTCGCCGTTGCTGTCCAAGTTGGAGTTAATCAGAGTGGTGTGTCTCGGATTGTGAAAAAATATCGAGAGACGAATTCTGTTAGCGATCGTCCAAAAAGCGGAAGACCCAGAATTACTACCAATGTCCAAGAACAATTTTTAACGTTAATTGCCCGGAGAAACCACTCTACGACTGCCCCAGCTATTAGAAGAGATCTCCAGCAAGCTCATAATATTGTAATTTGCGATCAGACTATTAGAAACAGGTTACATTCGGCGAATTTATTTACAAGAAGACCATTGATTGTACAAAAGCTTACGTTAGAGCAGAAAAGGACTCAACTGGAATGGAATGGACTGGATTTACAATGGCATGACAACAGATGGGGAAAGGTCTTATTTTCTGATGAAACCAAAATTAGCCTTTTGTCTGATAATCTCCGAATTAGGATTTGGAGGAACCCAAATCGACAGGATAGACTTAACCAAGCTGTCCAAAGAGTCTCATATCAAGGTGGCTCTATAATGTTTTGGGGCGGTATCATGCTAAATAATAAAACTCCTTTAATTCCTATTGTTGGTAACATGAATGGACAAATTTATATTAATACCATTCTTAGGCCTGTTGTACGCTTGTGGCGAGGAGCTGTTGGCCCAGAATTTATTTTTATGGACGACAATGCGCCTCCCCATCGTACGAGACATGTAGCAGATTTTTTAGAGACAGAAGATATCGTCAGATTACAATGGCCACCTTGCTCACCTGACCTTAATCCCATTGAGCACGGATGGGATATGCTCAAAAGAAAAATTCAGTCCCGGCAGCCACCCCCAAGGACACTACAAGACCTTAGAATAGCAGCGATTGAAGAATGGGGCACCATTGACCGGAACTATGTTAATACACTTATTAGAAGCATGGGACATCGCATTCAGTCTTGCATTGATGCAAGAGGTGGAAATACGGCATATTAAGTATTAGTTCTTATTTCTGTACAAATTTTAAAAAATATATTTATAATACATATTATAAATAATAATAATAAATTGTTAATTCTTTAAATTTTGTTTATTGTTTGTTTTTCAAAACAAACAATTTAATATGTAATAAAGTATTTTGTTACAAAAAAAATAGATTTCACCAGATTTGATGGATAATTTTGAAAATATTACATTATGCAAAACATTTTTGAGTGTGCATAGTTGTTTCCGTTTAGTTTTAATGTGCGTTGTCCATGTAAGTTTTTCATCCAGAAACATTTTTGTTAACAAAATAAAAAAAAAAATGTTTGGGGTGAACCCCTACGGGTATGAAAAATAGATAACGAACTCTTCTCAGACCTACAGAATATACATGTAAAATTTCATAAAAATCGTATCAGCCATTTCGGGCTATTTCGGAAATATGGCAACTTACTCTGACACCAATAAGGCTATTAAAAGAAGGGGGTTGCTAATAGAGCTGTAAAAATTAATGTATGTATTTTTTATTGCTACATCATAGAAATATAAAAATAAAAAATTTTGTTTAAAAAATACAAAAAATGTTTGGGTTGAACCACTCTTGCCAATTAGGGCCATGAAAAATAAATAAGAACCTATTCTCAGACCTACAGAATACACATGTAAAATTTCATCAAAATCTGTTCTGCCGTTATGGAGAAGCGATGTGTTATGGAGAAGCAAAATACAGCAAAAATTAGAAGCAAGCTGTAGTAAAAGAAGTGTAGCGAATGATATGAGAATAAATGAGGCCACATTAAGAAAAAGATTAAAGTGTGGAAATGTACCAAAATCATTGGGACGATTCCAAAGCTATATTCCAAGCGACCTAGAAGCCGAATTAGCACAACAGATACGAGAAATAGATCAGATGTTTTATGGAATTACAAAAAAAAGCAAATAGTAGCGTATAAATTTGCTGAATCTAATAATCTTTCTCACCGTTTTAATAGAAATGTACAAATTACTGGTGAGTCATGGCTAAGAGGATTTTCAAAAGACTGATATTTTTTTTTTTTTTTTTTGTACACACTTATGACAAGTCGAAAGAAAATGCAAAAAAGTATTTTTGAAGTGTGTATATTTTAGGCAATTCCTAGCTGAGCGCTTTCGGCTTTACAAAGCCATCATCAGAGCTATGCTACAATAAAATGTTCTTATAAGTACTAATTGGTAAAGATTATAATTTTTAACTTACGTCAATTTTTTAAATACCACTACAAAGGAGAGATCTCATTTCCTTAAATTTCAAAATTATGATTTTTTTTATTTTTTTAGGTGTTGAAATTCTTAAAACATATAAAAAACATATAAAAAGCCGACACTGGACTTCACAAACACGTTAAAAAATTGAAAAAATTTTTGTCATGGTACGGGTGTAAGAACCCGACCATTGATTGATGTGAGGACGTAGACAGAATAGAACTAATGAAATCAAATGTCGGTCCTTTTAAACGATTTTTCAAAAGTGACAGTTGACAAATGTCATATATAGGAAATAGAGATTGTTTTTTAAATTCTTACAAAATTATTTAATAGTTTGGAATTACTAATAGTCATCAAAGACTTTCTAAAAATTAAGTTTTTAAATTAAATTTTATGTGTTCATCACATCATACAGAATGACATTAGTTTGTAAATTCACTCAAGTCATTGTTCAAGGTCAATGTATGTTCAATCTGACAGCCATCCTTAAGAAACAAGGGCTCAAATTGTTCAACAACAATATAAAGAAGAAACATGGTATTAATGTTACGTTATCTGATACTTAAGTGTATTGAGAATTGTATCTCTTGATGGAAAATTGTAAGATATTTGCATAAAAAATTTTTTAAGAATGTATTTTTATGTTTCAATTAAGAATAACTGTCAAATGAATTACAAAATGTTGTAAATTTCTAATAAAGTTTAAAATTTGTTTAAAAATATAAAAGTATGAAAAATATATAATATGACAACTCTGAATCAAAGAATCAATAACCAGAAAAATCAAACTTTGGATATCACATTAAATTTAATAATCATTCCTTTTCTCCTTCTGAAAACAGTAAAATTTTACACAACATTCCCAATAAAAACTTTAGACTCATGAATCTCTTGGAAGATCTAGAGATATCCAAAGAAATGAAACTAAACCCTGATTGTTGCTTAAACACACAAATCAACCTCAATTGCAACTATAAACCTCTTTTTAAATTATTATGGGAGACTAGAGGAAGAAGGGTGACCTCATGCAATCTTATTATATATTTTTAAACAAATTTTAAACTTTATTAGAAATTTACAACATTTTGTAATTCATTTGACAGTTATTCTTAATTGAAACATGAAAATACATTCTTAAAAAATTTTTTATGCAAATTTCTTACAATTTTCCATCAAGAGATACAATTCTCAATACACTTAAGTATCAGATAACGTAACATTAATACCATGTTTCTTCTTTACATTGTTGTTGAACAATTTGAGCCCTTGTTTCTTAAGGATGGCTCTCAGATTGAACATACATTGACCTTGAGCGATGACTTGAGTGAATTTACAAACTAATGTCATTCTGTATGATGTGATGAACACATAAAATTTAATTTAAAAACTTAATTTTTAGAAAGTCTTTGATGACTATTAGTAATTCCAAACTACTAAATAATTTTGTAAGAATTTAAAAAACAATCTCTATTTCCTATATATGACATTTGTCAACTGTCACTTTTGAAAAATCGTTTAAAAGGACCGACATTTGATTTCATTAGTTCTATTCTGTCTACGTCCTCACATCAATCAATGGTCGGGTTCTTACACCCGTACCATGACAAAAATTTTTTCAATTTTTTAACGTGTTTGTGAAGTCCAGTGTCGGCTTTTTATATGTTTTTTATATGTTTTAAGAATTTCAACACCTAAAAAAATAAAAAAAATCATAATTTTGAAATTTAAGGAAATGAGATCTCTCCTTTGTAGTGGTATTTAAAACATTGACGTAAGTTAAAAATTATAATCTTTACCAATTAGTACTTATAAGAACATTTTATTGTAGCATAGCTCTGATGATGGCTTTGTAAAGCCGAAAGCGCTCAGCTAGGAATTGCCTAAAATATACACACTTCAAAAATACTTTTTTGCATTTTCTTTCGACTAAGAGGATTTTGTCAGCGGAACAAAATTGCGCTTCGACAGCCAGAAAAATGTTCGATGGCCCGAATTATGGGTTTTAATAAAAATGAAGTAACAAGATTTTACGATAACCTTAAAAATCTTTATTAACTAAGGCAACACTCTCTAAATTCAATATATAACATGGATGAATCGGGTTTATCAACTGTGCTTAATAAGTTACCCAAGACATTAGCGGGCAAGGGAAAGAAACTTGTAGGGAAGGTAGCAAGTGCAGATCGTGGACAACTTGTAACGGCTGTATGTTGCATGAACTCCACAGGTAACTATATTCCTCCAGCACTCATATTCCCAAGAAAAAGAATGAAGGAAGAGCTGTTTTTAAATGCACTATGTGAAACTCTGAAATTAATTTCTGAATCTGGATATATCAACACGGATCTTGTAAGTGGTTAATCCATTTTAATTAGTTTGCCAAACCCATTGCTGAAAACAAAGTTCTTTTAATTCTCGACAATCACAGCTCTCATCATGACCTGCAAGCTATAAAATATTGCCTAGAGAATCACATTGATCTTTTATCTCTACCGCCTCATTCAAGCCATAAACATAAATAGCCACTGGCTATTTTTTTTGCTCCTTTAAAAAAAACCTCCCGTAGGGAATGTGACAAGTGGATGGTAAGTAATCCAGGTAAAGTAATTACACAATTTCAAGTTGATGGATTATTTACTGCTTATGGTTCTGCAGCAAATATTCAGAAGGTCGAAAATTCTTTTAAAGCATCAGGAATATATCCGTTTAATCCTGATCCGGATAGGAACGAATAAAAAGAAAATTAGTGCCTAGTTGTAGGAAATCATTGCGCAAAGTACAAAAAGGGAATAAAGAAAATGATCCTGATGTAATGTGCCCAGGATGTAATGAATTATATTCAAATTCTGTTGAAGACTGGATCATGTGCTTTCAATGCAAGAATTGGTGGCACGAATCTTGTACTACTTACGTAGCAGGAGACTTCATGTGTTTTTACTGTGGGAGTAGCAATGGATTTAAAGATGAAATAAAAATGAGTTCTAAAACATACTTTTCATATTTCTTTTTTATGTATTTGTGTTGCGTTTATTTTAAAAATAAAGTTTGATTTTTGGAATGTCAATATTTTGTGGGATTTTTAGCTATATAGAGTTGGAAATAACCGAGAAATATTTTTATTAGGCAATTTTAATGGAAGAACAGGAAACCAGCGCCACAACAATGTAATTGGACCTTATGGAGAAGACGTCGTAAATGATAACGGAGAAAGACTTATCAATCTCTGTGAAAGTAATAGACTCAAAATAACTAACGGATATTACTGTCACAAAAATATACATAAATATACATGGTTTCAACCAACAAGGAATCTTAAGTCTATAATAGATTACGTGATAGTTAAACAAAATTCACAAATACTCATTAGAGATATTAGAGCTATGAGAGGAGCAGTATGCGGATCAGATCACCACATGGTCAGGGCAAAAATTGTTTTCCCATATAGATTAAAGGACAGTGTCTCATCAAGCCAAGACGAACAACTTTTAGAAAGAATTGATCTTCCTCAATACAATCTGTCCAGTTTAATTCATGAGAGCACCCGAACACTATATAAGACTCGAATGGACCCCAAACTTGACGAAACACTACAAATACCAAATGCATATATGAGAACATAATATCAAGTATTCATAAAACAGCACAGGAGGTCTTAGGAATCAAACAAAATAAAATTAATAACAAGCTTTGGTGGAATGAAGACGTCGAAAATGCGGCAACAGAAAAGAAAAGATTATACCATAAGTGGTTGAATACAAAAGATGACGCAAACAAAGACCGATACAATGAAATGAAGAAGAAAACTAGAAAGGTATAATTATGACCTCCAAAAATGAGATATGGGATAGAAGGTGCAGAGAGATAGAATCTTATATTGGAGGGCGACAATGCACTGAGGCGTGGAAGTTTATAAACTCCGTTAAGAAGCCGACTAACGAGAAAGTGATTCTAAATCCCGAGGATTGGACACATTATTACAAACATCTATTAAATGAGAACAGAGACGAATTTAAAGAAGATATTAATTCATCAAGAATCGAAATTCTGGGAGAGCATATTACCATAGATAATCAACATAGTTCAAAAAGCTATAGCAGGGATGAAGAATGGGAAAGCAAGTGGACCAGAGGGAGTAACTACGGAATTAATAAAGAATGGCTCAGAGAAATTACACAGCTTAGAATGATCACGGTGATATTACGAATATATTAATGGACATCCAACACCAGATGAATGGAAAACAGCATATATGACCCCAAAATATATAAAAAAGGTGACAGGAGAAATTGTAAAAACTATAGAGGGATATCGGTCACAAGTTCAATGAGTCGACTATACGGTCGAATACTACGGGACCTGATAGAGAAAGATTATCAATCGTCTGAAGACGAAGAACAAGGAGGATTTAGAACAGGTCGTTCATGTACAGATAACATCTTCTGTCTTAAACAAATTATAGAAAAGAAAATTGTGACAAATAGAGAGTTACATATGACTTTTGTAGATCTTGAGAAGGCATATGACACAGTCCCGCTAAATAAACTATGGGAAGTCCTGGGCGCATCAAACATACACATTGGTTAGTGCCCTCAAAGATCTATGTTATGGTTCAAACTCCCAAATGAAATTCGGAAACCTCTTAGCTAAAAAATTTGCAGTTACCAAGGGTCTCAGACAAGGATGTTGTATCTCTCCGACTCTATTTAAGATTTATATCTCTGAAGCTCTGAAACAATGGAAAAGGAAAGTCAAAGGAATGGGTATACAATTGAACGATCAGGATTACATATATACTTTACAGTTTGCAGATGATCAGGTGGTGATCTCAAATGACAAAGATGACATGGAATACATGCTTAGAAAACTAATTGAAGAATACCAGAAATGGGGATTAAATATCAATTTAGAAAAGACAAAATACCTCTCAATTGGAGCTGAAGCAGAACAACTCGATATCGATGACAATCAAAAAATAAGTCCATGCAACGACTATAAATACCTGGGCGTCATCTTCGACCGTAGTGGAAAAGACGAACGAGAAATAGAACATCGAATTGTACAAGCACGAAGAGCTATAGCATGTTTGAACGGAGTTCTATGGAGTAAAGAAATATCAAAGAAAAGAAAATGGAACATCTATGAGACAATGGTTAAAACTAGCCTACTTTATGGAGTGGAGACATGGAGAATAACCGAGAAATATAAGAAAAAGGTCGAAGCCATGGAAATGGATGCCATCAGAAGATCGATGAGAATATCAAGAGCCGACAGAATACGGAATGAAGTGATAAAACAATAAATGGGTATAGAGGGCACTATAGTTGAGGATATTGAGAGAAAACAGCTCATATGGTATGGACATGTGAGCCGGATGGGGGACGAAACATTGCCTAAAAAACGGAGATGTGGCAACCCCCAGAGAAGAGGAAACGAGGAAGACCACCACAGAGCTGGAACCTGGGAGTTAGGAAAGCGATTAGCGCTCGAAATCTGGACGAAGACCTAACTCAAGACAGAATACAGTGGCGTTTGGGAGTCGGACAACGTCGTAAGACGTTATAAAACCGAATATATATACAATATTTTGTACACTTCAGGAATGTGCGTATACTCTTAAACATATAGATGCGTACTCTTATGCAAATTTGTGTATAAGAGTACGCATTAGCAGCTTCGCAAACAAAATTAAATATTTCTTATTTGAATACAAATGTTAAGGTGTGGATTTGGAAAATAAATAGTCGTACTTTACTACTATTATAAAAGGCTTTATTTCCTATAACATACATACTAATTAACTAACCTAACTTAAGCCACCATACTTCTTACTACTACCTACAACTACATGATACTCATTGACATTACTATTATTGTCTGTCATGTCAACCCATGACACTATGGGTGCGTTCCGCTTACTCTTACACCAATATATCTGTGTATACAATATAAATGTATTACATTCTCAACACGCCTCCTTACATTTACATTGTATTTACATTAATTCAAATTTAACATACTTCGAAATTTTTCAAATTTATCTTGGCCCAAGGACTTCGTAAAAATATCTGCAATATTATCATCAGAATCTACTTTAACCACATTTATAACATTTGCTTTAACATAATCATTTACATAATGATAATGAATTTCAACATGCTTAGAATTTTTTGTAAAATTGCCATAATTAGCTATACTAATTGTACCAGTGTTATCTTCATAAACATCAATTGGCTTTATTATTTCAATATCAAATATTTTCAACAATTCTTTTACAAATATCAATTCACTTACTGCTTCTGACAATGCTACATACTCTGCAAAAGTTGAAGCTTTTGTAACGCTTTTTTGTTTTCTAGATTTCCAATAAATTACATTACCAAACAATCTTATTACAAAACCAGTTGTAGACTTTCTATCTAAATGATCACCTGCCCAATCGGCATCCACATAACAATCAATAATACTTACTTTTTCATTTCTGTTATAAAACAATTTTAAATCTTTAGTTAAGCATAAATATTTCAAAATTCGTACAGCATATTTAAAGTGCGTTTCATTATAGCAATTTTGAAATCTACTCAGATAATTTACGCTGAAACTTATATCAGGCCTTGTTGCCGAACTTATGTATAATAGTGCACCAATTAAATTTTTATATTTAATATTTCTTTCACAATGATCAGATTTATCAATTTTTAAATTTACTTCCATAGGTGTATTATACAGTTTACCTTTTTCTAAATTATATTTTTTCCTTAATAATTCAATATATTTATTTTGATCCAATCTCATTTCATGTTTACTAGAATCATAATCAACAGTAATACCAAGATATTCTTTAATTTCACCAATATCTTTCATTTTAAATTTTTCTGATAATAAAATTTTAATCCTTTTAATTTCATTTAAATTTCTACCACAAATCAATAAATCATCGACATAAATTAATAAGTAAATAATATCATTTCCAATTTTATAAACGTACAAACAAGGATCAATATTACTTCTTTCAAAACCTAAATTTATCAAAAATGTATCTAGGCACTCATACCATGCCCTTGGACTTTCTTTTAAACCATATAAAGCTTTAACTAATTTACAAACTTTACTTGTTCCATCTTCATAACCCTTAGGTTGTTTAATATAAACTTCAGAAATTACTTTACCATTTAAAAAGGCTGTTTCAACATCCATTTGTTCAATTACTAGGCCCATTTGACAACAATATGACAATAAAATCTTTAATGTTTGCATTTTAGCCACAGGTGAATAAATATCATCAATTTCATCAGTTTGTTGAAAACCTCGTACAACCAATCTAGCTTTATAAGTATTATCAGACTTTTTAGTATAAACCCATTTAACATCCAGAATATTTTTGTTTGTATCATTTTTAACCAATTTCCAAGTTTTACTTTTATTTAAACTATCAATTTCTTTGTCCATAGCTGTTTTCCAATACTTACTTTCATTAGAATTTATCGCCTCCTCAAATGTATGTGGTATATCAGTTCTACACATATTTACAAAAATACTACTATTA
Organism: Diabrotica balteata; assembly: GCA_918026665.1. Lineage (NCBI taxonomy): Eukaryota > Metazoa > Arthropoda > Insecta > Coleoptera > Chrysomelidae > Diabrotica > Diabrotica balteata. The sequence continues at coordinate 24,907,874 of OU898276.1, read as the reverse complement.
TATACATAGTAGTCATCAAATTTCTTTGGAGGATTTTTGGCTCTGTGAGATCTAGGTAACTCAGGTTCATTTTTATTCACACTATCATCCATACTTTCATTTGTACTTTCAAAAGTTTCATCTATTGAGTCATTTTCAGAGCTTTCATCAATTTTATCAGGGTAACACTCTTCATTATTATCATTATCTGATTCATTAAAGTCTAAACCTATACACTTAACGTTTTCTTCAACAATATCCACGTGTCTAGCAACAATGACTCTGCCATTTAATAATACACGATAACCAACATTACTATAACCAATTAAAATTCCCATATCAGCTTTCTTATCCCATTTAGAGATTCTCTTCTGTTCTGGTCTTCGTACAAAAACTTTACTTCCATACAAACGCAAATTAGAAACATCAGGTTTCTGTCCAAAAAATATTTCATATGGAGTTTTCTTTTCAATTGTATCAGATAAAGTACGATTTTTCAAATAAACCGCAGCACAAACTATTTCAGGCCAATATTTTTTATGAATATCTGCTTCAGCCAACAAACATCTTGACATATCCATTATAGTTCGATTAAACCGTTCTGCAGTCCCATTCAATTCATGTACATATGTAGGACAATTATCAATTACTATACCCCTTTCTTTTGCAAATCTGTAGACTTTACTGTTCAAATATTCTTTCCCATTATCACATCTTAAAATCTTTATTTTCTTTCCAGTCAAATTTTCACTTTCATTCGTATATTCATTCAAACAATCACATACTTCTGCTTTTGATTTTATAGCATATACTTTAGAAATCTTACTATAATCATCAATGAAAGAAACAAAATAATTTTCACCTTTAAACCCAGTAGTTCGAAAAGGCCCACAAACATCAGTATGTACAATCTCTAAAATATCTTTAGCTTTTTTTCTACTGTTTACAAACGGAATATTATGCATTTTACTTTCAATACAAATCTTACATTTCATAAATTCAGATTCAAACTCATTAGGAATTCCATTCAACAGCTGATCTTTAGATAAAATATTCAAATATTTAAAATTTACATGACCTAATAAACGATGCCATTTTTCCTTTTGATTCATATTATTCATATCTTTATTTGCAACATTTACATGCAATTCAACTGATTTTAATTTACTTTTCATAATATATAAGCCATTATTTTTTAAAGCAACTGCTGTTATATTACCAAGTTTATCAAAAACTTTTGAAATATTACCTAGAGAAATAATCTTATTATTTTCTGTTATTTTGCTATAACTTATCAAATTTGATTTCATATCTTTAACATAGAAAACATTTTGCATATCTACTAAACTCTTTTTACCAAAAGCATCAAAGTAACTTAAAACATTTCCAATTTTAGTAGCTTTTACAACCCTATTATCTCCTAAATAAACATTAATGGGATCTTTAAGTAATTTACATTTATCAAATAATTTTTCATCATTAATAATGTGGTCTGTACAACCACTATCTAAAAGCCATTTTATTTCAATACAATTATTTACATTACCTATTTCAGTATTTTGTGCAATAACTGACATATCCTTACCAAGAGCTACTGTTGTAAGCCAAGAAGCACTGTTTCGCTCTTCGTTCTTCTGTCCTTGTCGGTTGAACCGCTGTGCACTTGTTCCATGCGTTCCGCGCTGTCCACGTGAGTGGCCACGTCCTCTGACGTAGCTTCCTCTTCCGGCTTCTTGTCGACCTCGCGTTTCTCTCCACCAGCCTCTACTGCTTGTCGTTTGTCCGCCATTACCCGACGCTTGATTGGCGCCATTTTTGCAATCTCGCTTGAAATGACCAACTTCGCCACACTGGAAGCATGATCGATCCTGTCGACCTTTATTTACCACAAATGTACTGGATTTTCTTCCAAAATCATTGTTTTGATTTTTTAATTCGGACATCATAACCTTAGTTTTTACGTAGTCTGCAGTTTGATCATCTTCTTTTAATGTATCTATTAAATCACCAATATAACTGTACGACTCTGGCAACGTGTTTAACATATAGTTCAATTTTTCCTTTTCAGACACACTAGCACCCGCGCTTTTTAACTCGTTTATAGCTTTTTCGAAGTCACTAAAAAATGTTGCACAGTCTCCATAGTTGTTCAATTTTAATCTTTCCAAGTTATTTCTACATACTATCTGCAATGCCGTTGATTCTTTCAAATATAAATTATCAAATTTCTTTATCATCTCATACGCCGTAGTTTTTTCGTCGATGTACTCCATCTGTCGATCCGATATTGCACCGCATATATAATTCATTGCTTTTACATCATCGTCATCCCAATTTGTATCATCATTTTCATTTTTCGGTCTGGTTACCACAACATCACACTTCTTCATTTTCAAAAATAGCATAAGACGTTTTTTCCACATTTTATAATTCTCCCCATCGAATATAGGTATTCTAAAATCACTACTACCTGCCATCATGTGTCACACTTTTTTTTTCAAACTGCACCAAACTTTTTCTGTTGTAAAAGGTACGACTTTCCAACCACGGACCTCTGCTACCATGTTAAGGTGTGGATTTGGAAAATAAATAGTCGTACTTTACTACTATTATAAAAGGCTTTATTTCCTATAACATACATACTAATTAACTAACCTAACTTAAGCCACCATACTTCTTACTACTACCTACAACTACATGATACTCATTGACATTACTATTATTGTCTGTCATGTCAACCCATGACACTATGGGTGCGTTCCGCTTACTCTTACACCAATATATCTGTGTATACAATATAAATGTATTACATTCTCAACAACAAACATGGTTTAAAACTATTCTAAAACATCTTTTTAAATGGTTGATTAACAATGTGAGAAATGATAAATAGTCCATTTTCGTAAAAATAAAAAAATGTCGCACTTTTAATATTAAGTGCGTACTCTTATACGCATTTACCCTATTCTGTGACTCAGGTATTCGATTATTTTCCCGTTATTCCTTAAAGAATGTTTGTGCAATGGAAATTTATTTGACATAAAACTACTTGATAATAACTAATATAATATAATGTTAGTTTTTTCTTTTTGTTGAGCAAAAACTGCATCTTGTATAACTTCTTTGAACATCTGGTAAATATGCTGCTACATTTCTCAGCCGAATTGGAAAATTTTACTGGTTTTTGATGTGAAATATCACAGATCGAGATTTATTTATGGTAAATATACCTATGAAGCCGAAGCCTACAATCGTTGTGGGAAGTATTTTATTGATTACATAAAATAAACATGCTTTAATAATATCTACAGTAGAGCCTCGTTTAACCGAAATAAAGGGCGTTTTTTTTCGATTAGTCCATCCTATGACCGTTTAAAAATGGACCACGTAAGGAGTGTTATGCTACGCATGTGCATCTATATTCCTCGGAAGATTTTTCTTCCTTATTTAGGTACCTGGAACTGGATAATTTTGTTCTTTCTATTGTACTGCAAGGATATTCTTGTACCTTTGTGAGGTGTTTTTATATCTTGACGAGCATTTCTGTCAGTTTTAGTCGACTTACCAATACGAAATTTATAATTATTATTATACAGCGGAGACATGACAAAAGCAAAATAAATCCAAAAGTAAATTACCCATGACAAATGTGTGTTGTGTGGAGTAATTCATGGCGAAAAATAAATTTGATGTTGAGTTGACAGACAGAGTGAAATCTGTCAGCATAGATAAATAATATATCTGTCAGTGTCAACGCAACATAAAATAAACATAGAAAGGAGCATTTATTATGGCCATAATATTTCCTGAATTGATTGAATTTGTGTAATGTGTACTAGCCATGGAAGTTAAAGTTGAAATCAAGAAAGAGATTCCTGAACATAATCAAAAATGTATAGAGAGTCATCTAGGGAAATTAGATCTCGAAGACTTAAAGAATGAACCAGAGGAAGATCAATCAGGTGCGATTAGAATAAATAGTAAGCAATGCGGTATAATAATAAAACAATGATAGTAACTTGCTTTAAACTGCTAAATTCTTTAATCAATTCTTGTATTTTTCATTCTATTGTTTCGAAGGTAAGGAATGGTTACTGAATAGGCTCATTATGTATTTTTGTACCAACATTTGCTTTGCTAGTGTTTTAGAAAAAGTGTTTTCTAATTCTAAATAGATCTTGTTCCATGGGTTAATAAAATTATTCAGATTAATATGGTTTGCATTTGCCATTCGTATGGTTTGTGATTTTTCCCGCAGTTTGGACAGATAGTAGATCTTTGGGTTAACTTTAATATTGGTGCAATGAACATAACCTTGATATGTTTGACGTTAAATGTACGTTGCTTCACTATCGTCACATTAAGCACATAGGGATCGAAAGTGGTCTACCCATGTTTCATTCTGAATATGTTTTGTTTTTATTAGTTCGTTCATATCTTTTATTTGTCATCTGATCATTCTCCATATTTTTTTTGTGTTCCTTAGAAGTCATGTTCCATCTGTTTTGAGAAGCTCTGCCAGTTTTCCCTCTTTATTTGTTGTACTAAAGTATTCTTTTCATTTCTGATTCGTTTATAGTGGTTATATGCCTGTTGTGTTATTATGTCCTGTATTGTAAAAAAAAATTTCTTCACAATTTGTCTTCACTTTCTCTCTGAACCATGGAGAGTGCTTACTCATTTTGGGAAATTGTCTTGCAGTCTTTGGCTGGTATAGATGTCTACACTTACACTCCTACTCCTGACTACACTGCCCACTTCTCAGTCACTGGACACTGAGGAAGAGGCAGATTGAGACCTTAAGGCCGTTTGACGGTTCTTGTATTTCTACACAAAAAGATACTGGTAAGTCACGAGTGAGGGGAGTAAGCACATTGAGACCCCAAACTCGAACGGAACCATATTCCTCTTAAGAATATACCCATATGTTGTCATTAGTAGAAAAGTCACCATTTCAACAAACCTCATAATTTTCAAAATAAATTTTAATATTATATCACAATAAATAATATGAGCAATAATTTCATGTATCTATATAAAATGTTTATACAGTGTTTAATCCATTTTTATTTAATTAATTCATAGTTGCGGAAGTAAACATTGAAATTAAGGAAGAGTTTGAGAAAAATGATTATATATATCAGGAGTATCAGCTGCCCACCTCAATAGATCTTGAAAAGTTAAAGATTGAAACAGAACAGAAAGATCACTCAGGTATGGCAAATATTTTAAAAAATTACCCAAAATATGATATAAACTCTTAATTCTGGTATCCTGTAGTGACTTTTATTTAATCTCTTGTTTTCAATAGGGTCTAAGATTATAATATAATAATAGAATATTTGTGTAACAAGCTATTCATTTTGTACTATTATTATAAATCTAATTTATTGTCTTTATTTGTTTTAAAAGGTTCGACACTTTTACAACACTTACAAATTTATTAAAGTCTTTTATTAATACAATATCACACTAATTTATTTTAACATTTATTACAATTTATATTCGATACAATTTTATTTTCGGACTGAAAACTGTTTACAATAAAATTTCTATTTATACTAATCAACCGTTAGACTAGAATTCCGGAGATCCCCTTCGAACAGACTAGAAGGTCACCCGGACTGGTTTTTAGCTAAGGGGAACCCTTGATCGGAATGCTGGTGTATGACCTGGAAAATACTTGAATGTAATAGAATTAGTAATAATATGTTTACAGTTTTATGAGTAATTTATCGTAACAATATTATAAAATATAAGGTTTTTGTACTATATATTTAATCTAATTTTATTTTATTTATTTATAGTTACGGAAGTAAACATTAAAATTAAAGACGAGTTTGAGAAAAATGATCATATATATCAGGAGAAGCAGCTGTCATCAATAGATCTTGAAATGTTAAATATTGAAACAGAAAAAAAACATCACTCAGGTAAGGCAAATATTTTAAAAAATTACTCAAAATATGATATAAACCCTTAGTTCTGGTATACTGTAGTGACTTTTATTTAATCACTAATTTTCAAGAGAGCCTGAATATCGTACTCTTTTTTAAATGTGGTTGATTAATAATATCATCATCATCATCATCAATCAGCCCTAAGTTGTCCATTGTTGAACATAGGCCTCCTCTAGATTTTTCCATCTGCTTCTGTTCTGCGCCTCTGCTATCCAATTGGTCACGACTCTTTTGAGGTCGTTGGTCCATCGCGTTGGGGGTTTTCCTCGGCTTCGCTTGTCAGTCCGTGGTCTCCACTCAAGCAATTTTTTTGTCCAACTGTCGTCTTTCATTCTTGCAACATGTCCTACCCATCTCCATTTTTGCCTTGTAATATGTTCGATAATGTCTTCCACTCCGGTTCGTCTACGAACTTCCTCGTTTCTTATTCTATTTCTTAAGCTTATTCCAAGCATTGATCTCTCCATCTTTCGTTGTGTCCTCAATTTTTCGGCTGATGTTTTTGTGAGAGTTAAGGTTTTTGCTCCGTATGTGAGGACTGGTAGAACGCACTGGTTAAAAGCTTTTCTTTTTAAATGGATCGGTATATTTGTTTTAAATACATCTCTCATTTTTCCGAATGCAGGCCAACCCAGACTTATTCTTCTGAGTAGCTCGCATGTTTGGTTATCTCGCGTTAACCTTTTTTCGTGACCCAAATACACATATTTTTCCACAAGTTCTATTTTCGACTTTTCGATTTCTATTAGCTCATTGGGGACTAGGTTGGTCATCATTTTTGTTTTTCCATAGTTTATCTTTAAACCGACTTTCTGGGTTACTTGCTGTAGTTGTTGTAGAATAACTCTGGCTTCTCCTAAGTTGTCTGTTATGAGAACAATATCATCGGCATATCTGAGATGATTGAATATCTTTCCATCGATGCTAATACCCTTTGATTCCCACTCTAGCCGTTGAAATGCGTACTCCATAACTGTTATAAATAGTTTTGGCGACAAGGTATCTCCCTGCCGCACCCCTCTGCCAATTTTTATCGATGCTAATACACTTTGATTCCCACTCTAGCTGTTTAAATGCATACTCCATAATTGTTATAAATAGTTTTGGCGACAAGGTATCTCCCTGCCGCACCCCTCTGAAATTTTTTATCTTCTCAGTCAAGCAAAGGAGGTTAACGGTTGTTGTCGCATTTTCGTATATATTTCGAATAATATTTGCATACCTGTGATCTATTCTGCATTCTGATAGTGCTTTTAAGATAGCAACTGTTTCGACTGTGTCAAATGCTTTGTGGAAGTCGTCAAAGATAAGAGCAAGGGGTCTGTTATATTCGATAGACTTTTCAACTAGAGTTTTAAGGCATTGCAAATGGTCGTTTGTTCCGTGTCCCGCTCGAAATCCTGCCTGTTCTTCTGATTGATAGAAATTGAGTTTTGCTTCTAATCTGTTTGTCAGTATTCGAGTAAAGAACTTGTATAGGTGATTAAGCAAACTAATTGGCCTATATATTAATTAATATATTAGATATAGATTAATAATAGGTTTATGGATAATATGGACATCTCGCCCTGTATCATTTATGAAGCATAATAACTCATTTAGAATAAATTTATATTAACTACAATTGATTTATTTTTATTTACTTATAAACGGGAGAACCCCTTTTTATAAATTAGTTTCAAATATAAATATAAAAAATCCCAAACTAACTATATTAAACAATATTCAAAATAATATACAGTAAAGTCATATAATTAACTATCATAAACATGAATACATTCAAAACAAAAATATGGAATCTACAAATCATTTAAAGCTATGTTGTTATAATTTTTAAAACCAGACAAAAAAGTAACATTAAAAGCTATTGCAGTATCTTTATCCAATCTGCAATACCAAAATTATTTGATTGTCTAGTTACCAAGCAGATTTCTTGGATGTGTAAGAGTCTTATATGTCAGGGGCAACATGGCTTCTCCAAAAACAAATCAACTTTGACTAATCTATTAACCTGTCAACTGTCAACATATTCTAAACAACATTGAAAGCAGAAAGCAGACTGATTCAATTTACACAGAAGGCGTTTGATCCTGTTGATCAGGAAATACTGTATACTAAGCTGATTTTGAATTGGGTTCAGCCCAAGTGGAGAAGCTGGTTGCATTCAAAGAGTTAAAATAGGTTGTTATTTTTCTGAGGAAATTGTTGTCACATCTGCAGTTCCACAGGGAGGCCATAGTTCTCCTCTCCTATTTGAGAACTATTGAAAGTATTTCAGATTAGGATCTGGTTCAGGAGGACTTAAATTGTTTGTCGGAGTGGTACCAAAAAAATAAGCTATATTTGATGATCAACAAATGCAATTTTATAAGTTTCTCTAGGAAAATTACTAGACTTGAGTCAAGTTACTTTATTCATAACCAGCCACTAAAATACACATTTACAGTAACAGATCTGGGTGTAATTTTCGATAGAAATTAACTTTTCTCGATTATTCATTAATTCTATATCAATTAGGAGCTCAAAGATGCTGGGCTTTATTACTAAAAATTCTAGTTTTTTCTCCATTGCAGCCACAAGAATGGTCTATTGTTCTTTGGACAGATCTATGCTGTAGTACTGTTCAGTCACATGGTCGCCTTATTGCCAGATACATTCTGATTCCTTAGAGAGGGTTCAACATAAATTGAGCTTGCCTGCTTTTACTGTGAGGGGGATTTGTTTGGTTTAACTTTGATTTTAAATTAATAATTGCTAAAATTGGTTGTCCCTCTCCTGTGAGTCAGATTGGACTTAGAGTCCCATATTACCGTGGTTTGTGTCTTTAATGTTCCATTTGCAATCTATGGTGCTAATAGCACACTGATATTTAATATGTCTCTCAATAAATATATAAATACTTGTAGAAGAGTTACTGGCACCTTAGAGTGTGGAAACTTAACTTGATTGTAATAATACTTTATGTTTTTATTGTAACTAGGTAATACTTTATATATTTTTTTTTATTTTTAATGTTTTTTCCCTCTTTTTAGTGCTGGATCTTATCTGCTGGGTTTATGTTTTAATATTTTATTATACATATATTTGTGTATATGGGTATATATCTATATGTATATGCATGTGTATGTTTATATTTCTTTTGTTGAATGTTATTGTTCAAAAAGGGCAAAGATAGTCCAGTACAACAAATACCCCATTGTACACCAATCAAATTTTTTAATTGTATTGTAATTTTGAAAAAAAAAAGAACTGAGTTAATAGTAAATAAAAAAAAAAAAACAAATCTGAATTGTCAACACCGCAACTGTCAAATGGTCCAGGAAATAAAGCTCGAAAAAAGTTAAAACCTCGCAATTTTTTCGTCCTGCATGGATTGAGTTGAAATTTTAACAGAAGGTACAGTAGGTAACAGAAGGTACAACATTGCAGTTTTTATAAACTAATTTAATAGATATAAAGTAGAATTAAATAGAAAAAAATTTATCAACATAAAAAGGCACCATATATTCTTATACATTTACATAAATAGTTGAAAATATTTACATTTATAGGTAAAACAATTATATTAATTTCATTCGTCATCAATTACATCTTCATCGTGATCTATGTTATCCTCATCTTCTTCAATTATTGGTGGACTATTATTGCACCCTTCATCTGAGCACCCGAAACAAGTAGAGTTACAGTATAAACCAATTTTTCTGCACATAAAACGCCGCATCCTTTTTTGCATTGGCATAAAATAATTTTCAACAGTTCATCGGGTGCATGTTGTTTGTTCATGCGTACGGGTAATAACAAACCATCTTTGGAATACCATCCCCAATCTGTTGCTCTGATATTTTCATTGCCAAGCCACTGTGGAATTTGGTAATAGCGTTCATGTGATAGAAACTCCAAAATAATATGTACGAATAATTCCTACAATCATAAAAGTATATATAAAAAGAATAGCTCAAGCACTTTAAATAAAAAATATAATGAATTTTTTATCCACTAACCCGTTTATTTTCACAATTACAATAAACAAAACTGAATAATTTTAAAAATATTGTCAGCGCACGTGCTACTTCTTTTAAACTTGAGAAAACACTGACGAGGAACCAACGAAATATACACTCACACACGTAGACATATGAGCAGATTATGTTTTATTCTGTTATATGGGATTTCAAAATAAGAACTATTATTCTTCTACTAGAATAAGAAAATAAGAAATAAGAATAGTTAGGGGGTTGTTTTCATCGATTTTTTCGTAAAAAAATGAGGTATTGACCTTATTTTCATCATAACTCACTCAATTTTTGAGCTAGAGTCTTTTTTTTATGATAGGTCTATTTATGCTCTTTAAAAAAAGGTTCTATGAGTTTTCTTCCAAAAATGCATCATTTTCCCGATATTTGACTTTGAATCTTTCAAATTTGGCATTTGAAGAAAACCGCTGAACATTGATAGGCCGTATTTCGGTTCCTATTATATTGCAAAAACATTTTAAAAAATGAATTGTATTTGTCTTTTTAAAAGCTACAAATTTGTTCTCTTCAATTTTTTTGGTAAATGCACTATTTTCGAGTTATTCTCGAAAAATCGATTAAAAACGTCCATTTTTCATCGAAAAGTTGTTACTTTCAATCGCGAATAACTTGAAAAATATCAGTTTTACAAAAAAAATTTATAGAACATTTTTTGTTTAGAATCACTTTTTTAATCGAAACCTGTGGTTTTTTTTTTCCTGAAAAATGGCTTTGGCAGAGCCAATTAGCCAGACTTGTTTGTGTTGATTGTTAAAATCGACTGAATTTTAATTATTATAGATTGCAGATTCATAGTCAAAATTTTCTTATCAGATATCAATGTTATTACTACATACCTATATCCAATATTTTTATAGATACATAAATTTTGTTTTGATATATTTTTATTTTGTTTTTTATTTTTTTGTTTTCTTGTTTTTTTTTTGTTTTGGTTTCTCTTTTTTTTTGTTTTTTTTTGTTTAATTTTTTTTGTTTTGGTTTTTTTCTTTTGTTTTTTGTATTGTTTTTTTCTTTTTTTTTTGTTATTTTTTTTTGTATTTATCTTTTGTTTTTGTTCTATAACGTTGTAACCTGTGGTTAACGTAAAAAAAAATTTCACCCCCGAGATGGGGTGGCAACCACCCCCAAGGCTTTGGCGCACTTTGGTTCAATGTAGATTTTGAACCTTAGGCTATTACTTACCTTCTGTTAAAATTTCAAGTCAATCCACGCAGGATGAAAAAATTGCGAGGTGAAATGCTTCATTTCCTGGACTAAAATAAGTTTTACCAATTTATGCCAAAATGTCACCTTCGTTTGGTTGCAGTTAAAGTGTGATCCGGACAAGTGTGCTTCATAAAAACGCTTATAATTCACTAATACAAATTAAATGAAACAACTTATGGTGTTTCTATAAGTTCACATTCTAAATCCTTAAATATTTTTTTACTCGTAAAAAGATAAGATAAGATAGAAACAGGGCACCACTTAACGTTTTGGGGTTAAAGGTTAAAATTAAGAAACATTAGAAAAGAAAAGAGATTAGGAAAGATATTTAGGCTCAGAGATCAAACCCAAGAAAAGATATTAACAGTTAATTATTAGGTAAATTTGGTCAACACTCTACATAAACAAATAATAAATATATTAGGTGTACTCCGTCCATCTACTTACCTACGAAACTTAATCAGCCTGATCTTTCTTCTGGTCGAAGGTATAAGAAATATTTAATATAATAAGCAAATATGCAGAGGTATTGTTATATTAGGAAACTTGTTAGGAGTCGACAAATAAAATTCATACATAAAACAAAAACAATATATTCAACACCACAATGATAAAGGGAGCTTAATGTACAGACAAGTAATAAAAATGCACCATCAATCGATCAATGGTTGTATACATATGTATAGAAATGAACAGTATTATAATTAGGAAATACCTTTACAAATACAATATAATACAATAATAAAAAAATTGAATAACAGTTATAACAAATAACAAATTTGATTAAATTTAAATTCAAAGAATACAAAAGGGTTTCAAGAGTGCTGTATTATAAAAATTAAACCACCCGCACTTGGTTTTAGTTAATTATCTATTCGCACTGTTGTTTAATGATTAACGGAGAATTAGATGTTCTTAATTATGATTTATTAGAAGTTCCTAAAGTTGATTAAAAGTTCGTAAGAAAATATTAAATGTTCTTTTAGTCCAACTGTTACATCGGTAGTTAACCCTAACTACAGATGATGAGATAGTCGACGTAGATTCGTCCAGATAATTGAAGGTACTATGATTATGATAACTTACAGCAATTCTCAATGACTGCTACAGTGCACTGAAGCTATTATTATTATTATATATTTATTTTTATTTATTTATTTATTTATTAACGGATATACCATTTTTACATTGGAACAACATATATATAAAATTTTGCAAAGTAAGCACAACATTGGAAAATAATAGTAAAGTTTAACAAAAACTAATAATTAACTTGAATACAAACTAATATCAAAAACTAATAATTAACTTCAATACAAACTAATATTACACAAATAGCACTCTGTTTATCACATTTTTAAATTGTTCTAAGGACTGGAAAAATAAGTCCAGATCACTTTGGTACCTATTATATAGTCTCAACATATTAGTAAGAGGCTTGAAGTATTCATAATTAAATTGATGAAATGGCAGATGAAACAATGAAGTATGTCTAGTTCCATGAAGAGTGTTAAGACCTAATCGATTTAAAAGTTCAGGGCAATTTATCAAATTATTAACAATTTTGTAAAGGAATATTAGGCAAAAATAATCTTTTCGCTGATTCATGGAAACCATTTTTAAGTGATCAGCTATCATACTATAACTGTATGGGACAGAAAGGTCATGAAAAGCACTACGGTAATGATAGTGTTTACAAAATTTATGCTGAACACGATCAAGCTTGTCTATAGAGGTTTGATAGTAAGGTCCCCATACAACTATTGCATATTCTAGTCTGGAACGAATGAGACTATTAAAAAGAATTGGTAAAACAAAACATGAAAATTGAGAAGTGTTTCTAGTTATAAACCCTAATTGTTTAAATGCAATGTTTACTGTGACCTCTAGATGATTACGAAATGTTAATTTACAATCAAAATAAACACCTAAATCCTTAACACAGTCCTGCCTTGACAGCTGAGTGTTATCAATGCTATAATCGTAATTTAAAATTGTTTGCTTTCTGTGAAAAGTAATAACACAACACTTATCAATGTTCAATTTTAATTCATTTAGTTTGCACCAATCGCTAAATCTGCTGAGATCCTCTTGTAACTGAATTTGATCATACTGACAAGTAATGGCTTTATAAATTTTTTTAACATCAGCAAAGTTCAGAAATTTTGAATTCTTAATGACTTTTTCAACGTCGTTAATAAAGAGGGCAAAAAGTAGGGGACCACAATGTGACCCTTGTGGTACTCCAGAGAGGACGTCAACAGATTGAGACAACACACCATTTATCTTAATGCTCTGGGTGTTACCCACAAGAAAACTATCATATCAATCAAGCCATTTGCCAGCTATACCAATGGCTCCTAATTTACTGATTAAATAACGATGATTTACTTTATCGAATGCCTTTGAGAAGTCAGTATAGATGCTGTCCACCTGGTACTTCCTCTCAAAGGCACCCAATATATCATCTTGGTAGACCAACAAGTTTGACATTGTGTTCCTCCCCCTTTGAAAACCATGTTGTTGGGGTATTATTATATTGTCTGTTAGTTTTGATAAGTGAGAAGTCACTAGTTTGTCGAGAAGTTTTGGGATTGCTGACTGTATACAAATTCCTCTGTATTTTTCAATATCCTCTCTTTTACCTGACTTAAAAATGGGTACAATATAACTGTTCTTCCAGCACGGAGGGAACTCACCAGTCATAAGAGATAGATTATAAAGATATTTTAGGGGAATAGTAAGAGAGCATAGGCAGTGCTTTAATAATACCGGTGGGACTCCATCAGGCCCTGAGGAGAATTTGTTTGGAAGTTTACTTTATTCATCAAACACTGATATAGTGTCAACTTGAATTAGGTTTACAGGGTCAATGTGTCTGACACAGTCTTTAAAATCTGGAATGGGAGCACCTTTATATTTCTCATATACACTAGAGAAGAATTCAGCAAAAAGGTTAGCAATTTCGATATTGCCCTGTGCCCTTCTGTTACCGAGATACATTTCTTGGGGGTAACTCGAAGATTTACGAAGTCTGCCAATGTATCCCCAAAATTCCCTGGGGTTATTACTAAAATTTTTTTCAAGAGATGAAAAATGTTGTTTCTGACAAAGTGTATGTTCAACTTTACATTGATCACGTAGATTGGAGAACAATAAGTAGTCCTCATTTGAATTAGATAATTTAAACCTCAGATGAGCTTTTTTCTTTTGAATAATAAGATCTTTAAGTTTTATTGGGAACTTGTAGGAACACTTGACAGCCTTCATAGGAACAAAAATATCTAAACACTGATACATATAGCTGTAAAATATTTGACAAGCCTCATTTATATTATTACAATGGTATAATGCATCCCAATTAACTGAAGATAGATAAAGGTTAACAGAATTAAAATTACAGTTTTTGAAATCATAAACATAGTCTTCATAAAAAACTGACTCGTTAAAATAACCAATAGGGATAAAAAATTCATACGGCTTATGCCTGAATGATTCACAAAACAATGGATCGACCGGCGTACATACATTTAGATCAGGTATATGTGAAAAAATGCGATCCAGGAATGTTCCATGTCTGTTTGGTATATTATTGCACTGATGGAGATTTAAAAATGCAAAAGATCCACAAACTGTATTCGCATGAGATCCATCAGGAAGTATGGTAGATAAATAAACCCCGTTTTGATCATTAGCATCTCTCAGGTTGTAATTGCCAGCCAAGATCACAGAACTCTGTGGATGTTGACTTATCAGTTCCTCAAGAAAGGTGCAGTGATATTCATATGCCTCAGCTAATGAACTAGGTGGTATATAGATTCCTCCTATTATAAGCTGATCATCATTCAGTTTAACTTCCACAAAAAGTTGTTCTATGTTAAGCAAATTTGACTTACATATTAGTTATATATATATATATATATATATATATATATATATATATATATATATCTCCGGTTTTTTAGGCGTTACGCCCGTCCGGTAGGGAAATATGGAGGAGTATCACCGAGCCGCAAGCCCTTATCTCTTGCCGTACTGCTCCACCATAGGCCGATCAGATCCCAGCATATCCTAGTCTAAGCCGCAGATTCATCTAGAATTTTAAACTGCTGCGTTAGACTTTTTAACATTTAAGTGTATACACACTTAGAGAAAAAATGCTCAGAGACGGTAAGGTAACACAGAGACGATAATATGAGCGAACGTCTTTACTCAAAGGTCGCCCGACCAAAAGTAATCTGGTTCTTCTAAAAATTTACCAAACTACCCAAGAAAGGTGGGATATCTCCCACTCAAAATTAACAAGTCCTTCTGTATGTATTTTTAAGAAGGTAATGTTCTAACGACTATCGGAAAGTTCGAGGTAAATGCAGTACTAGTAACTGGACGTGAGGAAAATAAATCCTTTTGGATTAGGTTCTCTTCAGAAAAATTACAACGTGCTTTCGACGACGTTCGCCAAAGTATCAAACAAAACCCGCTTGAAAACCGGAAAAGAACCAACTAAGGATCAAACAAACCGGCGTCTTTAAATAAGTCGGTAGATTCTTCCGTAATATTTCGGTAGTTTCCAATAAAATTTAACAACCCATTTGCGAATACGACCATTGGCGTATTTGCAACCGGGGTAAAGGGATTAAAAATAATTTCATATTTTAATTATAAAAAATTTTTACAGCTGTAATAAAAGTGTACTTGGCTAAAGATTATAAGAAGCAACTAAAAATATATATAAATGGTAATATTATTAATATTACCATTTAGATATATTTTAATTATTTTACTGTACTTAGTACAAATTTTCTTTTGTTCATAATATATTTACCTTAGAGTTGAGACAATCTTTGGTTCACCTTTTTTGAATGATCCCTTGTCCCAACCATTTGTGTTGAATGCTTTTATCAATAATTCTAACAAAAGTCATTGGATTCTTTACTTTAAACTTTTGCTACATTTATTCCTTCTACATTTAATAATTTCCAATTTTATAGTTTAGGCATCAAATAATTTTGTTTGGTTATTGTTTTAGGTTTTCAGCAAGAGGAAAATATAATGGAAACTGGGAAAGGATTACCTGATCATTTCTGTAATAAAACACCACATGTGAGACAAGCTAAAAAGAATCGACGTTTTGGGATACAGTCTGGGGATATTTATAAATGTGAAATTTGTTTTAAGCAGTTTACTACATCCTCTAATTTGAAAACACATTCGAGATTGCACACTGGAGAAAAACCATACAGGTGTACAATTTGTTTTAAGAGGTTTACTGTAGCAAGTTCTTTGAGACTACATGTGTGGACACATTCGGCAGAAAAACCTTATAAGTGTGAAATTTGTGTTACTCAGTTCACTCAAAAACGTGATTTAAAAAATCATTCGGTAGTGCACAGTGGACAAAAGCCTTATAAATGTAAAATTTGTTTTAAACAATTTACCCTAGCAGGAAATTTAAAAAAGCATTCGAGACTGCACACTGGAGTGAAGCCTTACAAGTGTGAAATTTGTTTTAAACAATTTACTGAAGCAGGAAGTTTAAGAAATCATTTGAGACTGCACACTGGAGTCAAGCCTTACCAGTGTGAAGTTTGCTTTAAGCAGTTCCCTCGAAACACTGATTTAAAAAGACATTCGATAGTGCACACTGGAGAAAAATCTTATCAATGTGAAATTTGTTTTAAGCAGTTTACTAGATCCAATACTTTGAAAACACATTCGAGAGTACACACTGGAGAAAAACCTTACAAGTGTGATATTTGTTTTATGCAGTTTACTAACTCCAGTTATTTGAAAACACATTTGATGACACACACTGGAGAAAAACCTTACAAGTGTGAGATTTGTTTCAAGCAGTTTACTCAATTATGTAATTTAAAAACACATTTGAAAAAACAACACACAGGAGAGAAATCTTACAACATGTGACATTTATTTTAAGCAGTTTACTATAGTGGGCTATTTATGAACATGTGGGAGTGTATAAAGGGTGTTTGGTAGGTCGATGGAAATTTTTTAAAGTATAGTAAGGGACGCCATTTGCAAAATTTTTTGCTAATAATGTATCGCTCAAACTGTTAAGGTTTCTGAAAACAACACTGACTCTTCGCATAAAATTTCCATTAGTTATAGTCATTCTCCGAACGCATAACAAACAAAAAACAATATACCTGCTATGCTAACAAACAATCTACCTGCTATGAAGTGGTTTATGTTGGTTTATAAACATGGTTATTGTATGCGTATGAAAGGTGCGTTTTACTGTTTTGACATCCGAATTGTGTTTGGAATTTCTTGTGAGTTTTTTGTACATTACTATTTTGAACTTTGTTTGAGTGAAGAACCAGACTGTGTATTTGGATAGAATAGAATAGAAATATGCTTTATTGTCACTGAAAATTATTGAAAAATTTTATGGACAAAGCTAAAAAAATCAGTCAAATAGTACAAAAAGTATAAAACAAAACAAATATAATAAAAAACACAACAATACAATTTTAAATTAGTAAAATTATTGTATAACTTACATAATTTGTCACTGCTTGAGACACTCAAATGTAATTATAAACAATACTAGATGAGACCCGAAGAAAGAAAAATATGCAATTTTGGAAGATTCTAAATTGATCGCCTTCGAAACAGATCTTATTGCATAGCAGGCTGAGGCTAGTTTCTTACTTAACAAATCGATATGAAGGGACCATTTAAGGTTGCTGTCTCAAAAAATACCAAGAAATTTTACAGAATCAGCGGTACTGATCTGGCTGTTAAGAGTTGAAGAGCTCCTTGATAGGATAATGCTACTGTTTTATCCAGGTTAAAAGAAAGTAAATTAGAGTCGGACCAGGTTTAAGCTGACATGTTAAATAAGGTTTTTAAAATGGAAACTTTTAAATACAAAAACATATAAAAAACAAAACGACTCAAAACAAGAATTAGAACAGTTTAAAAAATTATGTGACAAATTTCCTAATAAATTGTGAAATCTCAAGCACTGTTGCAGAAAAAAGTACCAAAGACCAGAATATATTCAAAGAAATACAAACAATTCGCTTTGACATTATACTTTTTGAACCTAATTAATTAATAACTAAGAAATTACAATATCTTAATGTATAGTTCCATGGTTCTTTACCCGTGGGTCATCATTACCCAAAGTAGCTTAAACTTATTAGTTCCTACGGTTGATTATGCAATTTGTTATTGTCTTTTTCCTCTGAGTCTTTGTAAGCTTCGTCCATAAAATTGTAAAATTTTCAATGACAATAAAGCATATTCTTCATCTTCAAGTTCCACTCCTATCGGAGATTGGAAATCATTCTGGCAATTATAATTTTATTGGTTACTTGCCTGAATAGTTCAATTGAACTGCATCCAAACCACTCACGGAGATTGCGTAGCCACGAGATTTTACGTCTTCCTACGCTTCTTCTACCTTTGATTTTACCCTGCATTATATTCCTTAGTAGTTCGTACTTTTCACCTCTCATGATGTGCCCCAAGTATTCCAATTTCCTGATCTTTATGGAATTTAAAACTTCGCATTGTTCTCCTAGTTGTTCAAGAACTTGTTCGTTTGTTTTGCGATCCATCCATGATATTTTCAAAATGCGTCGGTAACACCACATTTCGAATGCTTCTAGGTTTTTAATGTTGGATTTTTTAAGTGTCCAAGCTTCAACTCCATACAAAAGTGTAGAGAAAATATAACATCGAAGCATTCTTATCCAAGTGCCCCAAGTATTCCAATTTCCTGATCTTTATGGAATTTAAAACTTCGCATTGTTTTCCTAGTTGTTCGAGAACTTGTTCGTTTGTTTTGCGATCCATCCATGATATTTTCAAAATGCGTCGGTAACACCACATTTCGAATGCTTCTAGGTTTTTAATGTTGGATTTTTTAAGTGTCCAAGCTTCAACTCCATACAAAAGGGTAGAGAAAATATAACATCGAAGCATTCTTATCCGGAGCGATTTATTGATATTGCGATTACAAAAAAGTTTTCTCATTCTATTAAAAGTTGACCGCGCAATTTCAATGCGGCATCTTATTTCTTTTGTCTGATCAGTATCTTCTGTGATCCATGCTCCAAGGTATTTGTACGAAGATGTTTGTTCAATTTCTGTATTATCTAGTACTAGCTTAACTTTGATGTTTTGTGCTTTTGTAAATACCATGAACTTGGTTTTCTTCAAATTGATTTTTAGTCCATAATCGTTGCAATATATATTTAGTTGTTCAGCAAGGTGTTGCAGTTCTTCTAGTGTTCCTGCCAGAAGAACGATGTCGTCAGCATATCTTATGTTATTAAGTGGCTCACTGTTTATTATAAGGCCCTCACTGATTTCGGCAAGAGCTAATTCTGAGATGGCTTCACTGTATAAATTGAATAACAAGGGTGATAAAATATACCCTTGGCGGACCCCACGGCGAATCTGGATATCCTTGGTCAGTTCGTTTTCAACTTTTACTTTTGCTGTTTGATTCCAATAGAGGTTACAGATGATTCTAATGTCTCTACTGTCTATGTTTTTATTTAATAAAATTTCTTTAAGTCGATTATGCTGCATTCTGTCAAATGCCTTCTTAAAATCAATGAAACAGGTATATACTTCCTGATTAATATCTAAGCATCTATGCGAAAGAACACTTACTGCAAACAGTACATCTCGTGTTCCCAGTCCTTTCCTAAATCCCATTTGTGTATTACTACTTATGCCTTCATCTAATTTCTTATGTATTCTATTGTGAATTACTTTTAAAAACAATTTCAAGACATCACTCATTAAGGCTATGGTGCGATGTTCATTGCACTCCTTTGCATTGGCTTTTTTGGGAAGCAGTATGAATGTTGATTGAAGCCATTCTTTAGGTATTATACCTGTTCTATATATGGTATTGAATAGATCCAAAAGAAGATCAATAGATTCAGTATTCACAATTTTAAGTAATTCGATAGGAACTTCATCAGGCCCGGGAGATTTACCACCTTTAGCTTGTTTCATTGCATATTCAATTTCTTCTCGTATAATGTCAGGCCCAGTATCATTCTTAAATTCTTTTGGTGCTTCTGTTCTCTCTTTGTCTTCAAATAGTTGTGCTATATATTGTGTTCATCTCTGCATTTTTTGGTTTATATCTGTTATAAGTGCACCCCTTTCATCTCTTAGTTGCCTAGTTTGAAGTGTTTTTCTCATTCCTGTTAATTCTCTAATTCTTTTATGCATGTTAAAAAAGTCATATTTTTTCTCAATTTCTTCTAGTTCTTGGCACTGCTCATGTAACATTCTCTCCTTAGCTTATTTTATTCTCTTTTTTATTAATCGATCAGTTTCATTATATTTAATTGGATTTTTTTTGGAACAAAAAATCAAAAAAAAAAAATAAAGCATATATTTCTATTCTATTCCCATCCGGGTTATGTTTATCCATGCTTATGATGATCTTTTAGAATAGGGCGGAATAAGGAATATTTACTTGCATTCTATAAACATTCAGAAGTGGTTAATTAGATTTTAATTACTGTTACTGCGAACTGTTATACAACGAGAATAAATTATTAACTGTACGTAAATTGTCCTCTTACAAACCTCTTATACACATACATGAACTAAAAAAGGATACTATTATACATTAGCAATCATGCGCATCAAACTAGTTATATAAGGAATAATGCAATTTTATCTAAATGTAATAAATCCATACTCCAGAAATATGTTGGCTACATAGGGCCCAAATGATACAATTGTCTACCGGAGAATTTAAAACAAATTAAGAGTTATAAAAAAAACATAGATATCAGTATAAAACTAAACAATAAATTGGAAACAAAATAACACAATTCTGCGAAGAGCAGATTAATTGATAATAGTAATAAATAAAATAATAGTCCAAGGAAGAATCGACAGTAGGAGGGGACCGGGAAGAAGACGACACTCATGGATGCATAACCTGCGACAATGGTTCGGACTAACATCGACCGAACTGTTCAGAGGTGCCGTAAACAAAGTCAAAATAGCCTTGTTAATAGCCAACGTCCGAAACGGATAGGGCAAAGGAAGAAGAGAAGAAGAATTAGGATCTATCTATCTATATAAGGATTTTTACAGCTGTCGCCGCCTCGCTTCTTTCAGCCAACGTCTCCAGTCCTTTCTGTTCTGCCATTCTAAGGTCTCGTCTTTCTATGGCCTCGTCCATTTCATCCCTCCATGATGTTCGAGGTCTACCTTTTCCTCCTTCCTATTGGGCTCACATCCGAAAAAAATATCACACACAAGAGGTGCTACTTTTATGGTAGCTCTATTTCAGTGATTTTTCATGTTTATTTAGTGTTAAGTATGCTTATTTTTTGTAAATCTATATTATAATCTAAGCTTCCTAAATAAACATTATTATTAGTATTAATTACAATAAATTTCTATTATTATTATTGTGTTTTATTACAATTTTTTACCCCTCCCTACCACAAATGTGATGTATCCAGGCGAATTGAATGTAGTACTGTACAACCAGAAGTTTCAGAGGCCTCAGATGCATAGAAAGAAATCTAAGGGGTATACAGTCATTCTAGCCGCAGCTGCAGAGTTTTTACGCGCAGCGAAAATATCGTGGTGTTGGAGGTTAATAGATATTCACATTCAAAGAAATTCCCCAACAGGAAACAAAAAAAGTCAGCAACTTAAGACAAAGTTAATAGAAATTTCAAAAGTATAATTCTGTATTGATAAGTAAAAAAAGTCTTGAGTCAAAATATAGATTTTGAGTGATGAACTGTTTTAATAACCTTAAAAAAACGATAAAAAGTCATAGAAACCAACTGCTTTTCATCTCTATTTTGAAATTAACTCTCAAATTCTATCGATTTTTATCGTTTTTTTAACGTACTAAAATACTTTTAGTACGTTAATTTGTTTGTTAAAAAAAAGCAAATCGATATTTTTGACTTAACAACTTTTTAATTATCAGTACAGAATTGCTATATTAGTTATATTAAATTTTACAGAAAAAATAAAATTCATACAAAACAGATTACTTAAAAATGATTACTTTATTTCTCAGTGTACCTATCATTTGACTACAGTTTTGAACGACTTCCTCACTACTTTTCTTCGTGTAATAATGCGTAGTTTCATTGCCACTGTCACTCTGAGTTTCTGTCCTACCAACATCAAAGGTTCCGACAAAGCTTAAGCTTTCGCTTCTTGTGATTAGTATTCTGTGGTTATACAGAAGGATCCTGGAGATACCATGGATAGACAAAGTCACCAATGAAGAAGTACAGCGGAGGATGAACAAAACCGCGGATTTGGTCAACATCGTGAAGGGCCGTAAGCTGCAATACTCAAGGTAAAATTGAAGGAAAAAGGGCCCCAGGACGAAGAAAATTATCCTAGTTTGCTAACCTGAGAGCATGGTATAGAAAGACCTGTGTGTGTGTGTGTGTGTGTGTTTTATTGGCACTGGTTTTGACAACCAACTGGCCAGTCAATTTGTTTTAAGTTCTCTCTTTACAAAAGATATTGTTAGTATTTACATTTAGAACTATTGTATTGTATTGACAGTTAAAACATGGAATGTTAGAAACTTATTTACTAGATTACTCTGATTTTGCTGTTTTGTTTTTTGTATCTTTTTTTTTATTTTTTATTTATTTTTTTTTATTTATTTTTTTTATTTTTTTTTTTATTTTTTTTTATTTATTTTTTTTTATTTATTTATTTATTTTTTTTATTACTACGCTAAGACATAAACCCGATTCGACACCTCGGAGGTTTAGATCTTCTTAGTATTTTTTTTTTTATTTTGTTCTTCATTTTTTTTATTCTTTTTTATTTTTTTTTTATCAGAGCTTTAATTTTAAACAATTAATATAACTATATATAATTTTATATACATCTAGATTTTTTGACTCTAAAAGATGTGTTAGATTAAAAGGTAATTGAACATTAACTTGAACTAGCTTGGTAAAAAAATTTGATATTTCAATAAAATGTAAAGGACATTCTAACAGCATATGTTGTAGATCAGCTAGCTCTCCACATATACATTCATTATTATTTGCCAGTCCCATTTTTCTTTTATAGACTGGAGTCATACAATGATTGCTTTTCTTATTCTACAAATAGTTTTGATGAAGCCTCTGTTGGAAACTTGTTTAAACCATATCTTGACGGAAATTTTGGGTTGGATTATTTTATAAAATTTGCCTTTGTCCGAATTGTTGTAGTGTCCCTGCCATTTGGTCCGTTTAAGAGACCTGATTACAGATATTAAATCTCCCATAGGAAGTTGATAGGTTTGAAGAGTGGATTCTTTCATTGTTGCTTTTTTTGCCAGATCATCTACTATTTCGTTGTTTTTTTATACCAATATGTGCTTTTATCCAGCACAATATGATATTTTTGCCCGATTTCAAAGCTTCACTGTTCAGTGCTATAATGTCACTGATGATATAATTGTCTACAAAAGTATGAAAATTATATTTCAGTTTATGTACAATGCTTTGGCAGTCTGTAAATATAACATAGTTTAGTTCTTTTTGATTCATACATATTTTGTAGGCTTCTTTGACTGCTATGAGTTCAGCTGTGAAAGTTGTCATTTTGTCGGGTAATCTGTTGTTTTTCTTTATACTTTTTTGGGGGTAGAATATAGCATATCCAACTTTGCCGTCCATTTTTGAACCATCTGTATATAATTTTTGATAACTTCCCCAATGACTTTGTACATACTGAAGATGATCTATTTTAGTAAGAAAATCTGTGGCAAGAATATTACTTAAATGGCAGTTAAATGGAGATAAATAATCTTCATAGTTTAATTTTCGAGATGAGGGTTGATCCATTTTGCATATGTCGTCAATATAACAAGAAACGTTGAGAAAACTTTCCACAACTAAAAGCTGCTTCTTTTTTTCCCAGTAATGATGAGTTAGGTATGTAGTGGTTAATTGTACAATTTTATTTAACAACAGTTTATTGTTAACTGCCACTTTAACTATAAATTTTTCACTTAGGAATTCTCTGCGTAATGAAAGTGGAGGTTCATTAAGCTCACATTCCATGACCAATATGGGAGTACTACGAAGATAACCAGTGCTTAATCTAAGTGCCTTATTTTTTATACTTTCGATTTTTTGGAGTACAGCGTTTGATGCTGAGCCATAAAATATAGATCCGTAATCTAGGATCGATCTCATTAAATTTCTGTATAGTAATATTGAGATGTTTGGATCAGTTCCCCAGTTACTGACATTTACAGTCTTGATGATATTCATTGCGTTTTCCGTTCTTCTTAATATATAATTCGTGTGTTCTTTCCAATTCAATTTTGAGTCTAAGAAGACGCCAAGGAATTTTATTGAAGTTTTATAATTAATTTTATAATTATCAAATTGTAGGTGGTTTGGGGGAGAATAACGTTTTCTGGTAAAAGTAACAATGGTTGATTTACTCTCCGAGATTGTTAAATTCTTATCCGGCGCCCATTTTTTTATAATATTCAATCCTGATTTAAGGTTTTCATTACATTTATCTATTGACTTATTTTCTACATAGATTGCAACATCATCAGCATACTGTAAGATTTTTATGTGTCGAGGAAGTTTATTTTCTAAATCAGCAGTATACAGAATATATAATAGAGGACTCAAGATGCTACCTTGTGGTAGTCCTAAAGATGTGTACCGTGTGTTAGATTTATCACCATTTAATCTAACGTGTACTGATCGATTAATATACAAATTAATGATATTCCATGTTACAGTTTCAGGTATTAATATTTCCAACATTTTCGCATATAGAATGTGAAGATTAACATTGTCATAAGCCCCTTTTATATCTAAAAACAAAGCACTAACTGCTTTCTTACAAGTAAATGAACTATAAATGTCTATCAATAAGTGACTCAGGCTTTCTTATGTGGATTTACCTTTTCTAAAACCAAACTGAGTTTTTGGTAATAGGTCGTTCTTTTCTAACCAAAATTCCAGACGGTTTTTAATAAGTCTTTCATATGTTTTAAGTATACATGACGCCAGCCCTATTGGACGGTAAGAATCCCAATTATTTAACGATTTTCCGGGTTTCAAGATCGGAAGAATAGTATAAACGTGCCAATCGTCAGGAATCTTTATGCGCCGTGACCAAATTTCATTGTATATATTCAGAAGCACAGTCTTACCAATTTTTGAAAGATTTGATAGCATCGAGTAATGGATTTCATCAGCACCTGGTGCTGAATTTGAATTTTTCTTTAACGAAAAGTAAAGTTCAGTGTCAGAAAATGGTTTGATTAAGAAGCGGATTTGTTCTGGATAATCGTATTGCGCATTCAGTTGTAGATCAGGAATTACTAATTCTGCAGACAGTGGAGTGATATTTTGGTGGAACTCGTCTATCCATGAAGCTTCCGACAATATTATAGGGACTTTGTTCTTAGTTTTTCTATTTTTTAGTCTATTAACTTTTGACCATACATCTTTAATGGGAACCGACCTATTTAAGCACTTGACATAATCTCTCCAGCTATTTCTTTTAGCTTGTTTAGTGATCTTCTTCGCGTGGGCATCATCTTTTTTATACTTGAGTAGGTTTTCTTGGTTTGGATTATCTTTGAATATACAAAAACTTTCCCGTCTTCTTCTGACTGCTTCCTCACATTCTAAATCCCACCAGTATTTTCCTCTGGAAGTTGGTTTTTTTATTTTAAATTTGGGGATGCTGTAGGATGCAGTTATATTTATATTGTGCAAAAATTTTTCATATGAATTTATATCTTCAGATTGAGAGAAGATATCTTCCGAAAATTGTTCATATAATTTCCAGTCGGCTTTCTTTAAATTCCACTTTTCTGAATACGGGTTATATATATGAGTTGGTTGATCCGCTAATTCCATCTTTATAGGAGCATGGTCTGAACCGAATAGGTCTTGAAGTGTTTTCCAAGTGATCAGATGACTTAAGTCAAGAGTACAAATCGTCAGATCTATTGCCGATTTCGAAAAGTTTCTAAAGAAAGTAGGAGAGCCATCGTTTTTGTATATCAAATTATTATCATCTATACAGTCCATTAAGATTTTGCCTTTTATATCTGTATGATTGTCTAAGCCCCAGGCAATGTGATGAGCATTGAAATCGCCTCCTATTATGAATGGTCTTTCTATAGATGTTATGAAATTGTTCCATTGTTGTAACGATAATTTTACTCCTGGGGGAACATACATCGAAATAAATGTTACAGTGAATGATTTAAACTTAATTTTAATGGCTACTTTATTGATGTTGAATAATTTGACTTTCATGGTGACTTCCTCATAATACAGATTTGAGTTTATTAAAATTGCCGAGCCACCACCGACAGTTGCTGAAAAGCGGTCGTCTCTGACAATATTATATCCGTGAAAGTTAATATAATTTTCTGGTTTAAATCTAGTTTCTGATAATAATGCGATATCAACTTTCTGGTCTTCTAGTAGGTGAAGGAGATTTTCTCTATTAGAGTTAGCTGATCTACAATTCCATTGACAAATTACCAAACTATTCATTATTATATGAGAGAGAACTTAAAACTGTTTGAATTAAATTTATTAAAACTGATTTTTCTGGGATTTCAAAATTTTTGTGATTCATATTAGAAATAATACTTATATAACTATATTTGATATTAACTCTGTTAATTCTTTAGGAGATTCATGTATTTTGGATCCTTGTTCTTCATTAAATGTAGATTGATAAGAAGATGAATTAAAAATGCCACCAGGTCTGTTGGACATGGGGTTTAACTTTATTATTTTTTGATGTTCTATTGCTATTGGGTCTTGCGATGAAGAGAGGGGTCGTTTGGATTTTGGAGGTTTTGTTATTGTATATCTGTTTGAAACTGTAGGGTGGGCGTGCTGGTTAGGGGGTGAGGGGGAAGTGGACAATTGAGTAGAGGAATATGAAAAGGAAGGAGCGTTCATATTTGGGATTTGATGTGAATTTAATGAGGAATTATTAGCTGTTATTGATGCATAGGTTACTTTAGGAAATAATTTAAGCGTTTCTTTGAAAGACAAGCTGTTTTCAGACATGTAATGTTTTATTTTTTTTTGACGGTCAAATTCTGGACATAACTCCCATTCGTTAGTGAAGTGTTTACCTTCACAGGAGAGACATATTTTATTAAAAGATGATAAAGAACAAGAATCGAAAGGGTGGGACTCATGACATTTAAGACATCTAGGGTTGCTTTTACATTGCTTACTCATGTGTCCATACCTATAACAGTTGTAGCAAATAATTACTTTTTGCTGGTATTTTTCTACATCATGTAAAACATGGTTAATTACATCATGGTTAATTACGATATATTTTGGTATATTTTGACATTTAAATGACACAATTACCGATTTTGTAGGTTTAAAAACTACTTTATCATCTGTTACTATTTTTCTCTTTATTCTTTTTACATAATCCACCGAGAATTTACAATGATGATCAAATTCTTTTATTTTATCCTTAAGATATTCTTCCGATATATCTGATTCTATATCCCTAACTACACCTAATTTAAATAATTGAAATTTCGGAATATATGCAATTAGATTTTTTTGAATAAGCAATTTAGAAGTAATTAAGGTAAGCACTAGCATAGTTTTTAAATGTTATTCTAATACGGTTGCGTCCAATTGAATCAATTTTTTTAATATAATTATCAATTTCCGGATGTACGGTAAATAATATTTCACCTATCTTAACTGCACTTAATTTGCCTGTAAAATTGTTATCACTGTTTTCAATAAAAATATGAAATGGCCCTAAATCAGTTTTTTCATATAAATATACAGGTCTGCTTTTTTCTGTCTCATTAGAATTTAGTGAGGTAATTTGTTTATCGGTTTTTAAATTAATAATATTATTAGGACTACTTATCGAGTTTTCTAGCTGATGGGATAAAAATCCATGGGAACCATAACTGCAATCATCCATCGCATCCTGATCCCTTGGCATTTTATCGGGGGGCTCGCCCCCGTTAGAAGACTCCATAAATGGAGCCTTCGACGACTAAACTAGTACTAATGTATATGTATTAAACTGTGGTAATCAAATCTAACTGTTTAGCACTTCCTAAATCACAAAGATTCGCGGAGAACTTTAAAAAGTATAAATTAACTTAAGATTATATGTTAAACTATCTGAAATTAAACTTTAAAGTGCGGAGAACTATTAAATTCGTATTTACACTTTCTATAGAAAGACCTCAACACAGCTATTTCGTATAGCAACCAACAAAGTCATCATAGCCAGAATGATCGCCAATGTTCGGAACGGACAGGCACCCTAAGAAGTGAAATGATTACTGGATTCGAAGCAGTAAAACAAACAATATTTCACTATTTATTAAATACTTTTAATAATAAAAATATTGATAGCCAACGGCCATTACAATACCATAATAAACCAAAAAACAGGTGAACTCTACTGTAACTGAACTCTTCTATAGTTACAATCTGACATGACATATGTCACTTTTAAAATCAAGGCGGGAATTGTGGTATTTTAACAAGAAGAACATGGCAGGCAACACACACTATATCACGGGTTGCATACATATAGGAGATTTGTTAAAAACTAATGCCTGGTTGCACCAATAGATCTTAAGCTCCAGCTTAGCCCAGCTCTGCTTATAGCTAGGTGTGCCTTAACTCTCACTTACGTTGCACCATAATTTTCGATTCTAAAATATTCTTTATATTCATAAAAATACAAAATTTAGTTGATCGCCGTCGGACGGTTGGTCGTGGTCGGTCGATCAATCTGAGCTGAGGCCTACCTATGGCACTTCTTAAGCTTAAGATATGTTGGTGCAACCAGGCATAAGATATATAAACCTGGGGAAAATGTGGCAACTTTTAAAACACAATTTGGGGAAATAAATTTTATGGGCCTGGCAACTCTGTCTTGTTGGGTTAGTATTCTGCGGATTCTGTGGTGGTCACGGGCAACGGGCTATATGTCATGACGTATGACCAGAGAACTACGAACGCAGAGAAGCGACACTCCTTTGATCTTGCGTGGGCAAGCCGCCAACGAGTGAAAATGACAGGAAAGTACCTTATTTTTTAATAGTCAGTGGGCATATTACACAATATAAATTCTTAAATAAAATTGAGCATTTATGTTGACTTTCAATAAATATGAAATATTGCACTGAAAAAATAATTACATGCAGGGCCGGCTTTTGTTGACATTCTAAATGGTGTAATTATTTTTGATTTACAAAAGGTTGCAAATACATCGCACAACGCAAAGTAATGGTGAAAATCGTATTGATGGAACCATAGATGAAAATACTTTTTTGTTTATTCTGATGTTGACGTTGATAATACAATAATACACCGATTCTTTTTGGCTTGTGTTGATACAAGATATAATTTGTTCGTCGTGGAATTTCCTAATAAATTATCTTTATCCTAATAACCTAAAAAATAATCAAAAAAGTATTACGAATCATTACAAGAGAGCATTAGGAAGATAAAACGAATTTATATCATTGTCATTACACATGATTCGGATATACATAGTAAATCCAGACTTTCAGTTTAAACTAATATTTGGATACAATTTATTTTGTTTACAATAGAATCAGAGTTAATACATACGATTTTTAGTTGATTGGTATTGCCTTTAAAATTATTTGTAGTATCTAGTTTGCCTAAGCCGGATTTGTAACAATTATTTCTGGTTTTGTTGTTAACTGCGGTTAGTACAATTCTTATACTTGAAGTCAAAACGACGAACCATTGAATCTTCAGGCCAGATACTGGGATTGAGAACTTCATTTTTATAATCCAATGGATATGAAACTTTAAAGTTTGCTTGGTACTCCGTAACCTTTAACTTCTTGAAGTAAAAATGTATATTTGGAGCATTTACCTTTAAATTATTGGTCAAATCTTCAGTTGTCTGTTGTGGAATTATATAACGGTGTAAATAAATAATGATTGATTGGAGTAAGATTTATGTCTGTTTACTCTTAATATTGGCTATGGGCATATGTGCTTGGTTGTAAATATAGTAATTGTCATCCAGTTCTAGTCTGTTAAAATGTAACTAACTTTCGCAATAAAATAATTACTAAAATACTAGATAGTTGTGTCTGAGATTAGCGAATCGACTATACATACACTACATACATTCAGTATCATTGTATATCCAAGATGGACGCCGCTACACAATAGCGGATTACTTATTTTTTCACAACTACTTCAATATGGGTATCAAATGAAAGGGTTTGACTAGTAGAAAAGAGTTTTTTGTATTTATAAATAATACTTCATTACTTACAACTATAAGAGTATTAGTATATTCTAAGTGTATTGTAAGTAATGAAGTATTTAACTTTTGTCAATATCTCATCTTAATAAATTTACAGTTTTCTCCTAATTAAGTCTCAAAATTGTCACTAAATATTGAGATATACAATAAATAAAGTTTTAATATTTTTTATTTGTAATTCCCATTTAAATATTTATTCCCTAAATATGTTGTGTACTCCGATCCATATATTTGATCTTTGTTATTTATATTTAACGAATTAAACATTGACAGACAACTTTTGTATATAGCAAAAAGTAGATGAGCATTTAGTTTTTTCATAATTTAATGTAAGTTTGTTTTGGTGAAAAAGACAGCAAATATTTGAAGTTATGTTAATGTAAGTTTGTTTATTTGCAATCATGTTTTTATTTTGAAGTCTTGTTCTGTTATAATTTTAAGATTTTCCCAATTTTCGATCTAATTAATTATGTTTCCAACAATTTTTAGTTTGAGCATCTTAGGAATTTCTTTGTTTCGTTTAAATCAAATATTCTCGTGTATAAAACCCACTATATATTTTTATTTCCTAAAAATACTATATTCGTATTGTTGTCTGCGAGCGCTTTCACACCAGTAGGCCAACATCTGTGTTGATTTTTTGACCTGAGCCTTCGGAGACAACAAATTTAATGTGTGTTCGTAGTTCTCTGGTTTTTATTCTGAACTATCCCTTGGCAAACCAAAATTTATTTTTTTATTGCTTCACTTAACGAGAGCTCGGGCGGACACGTCGGTGTCGGCTTACTCAAAGTCAAATTAATACTATTATGTAATAACTAATAATAATTACAAAGCAATAGTAATTACCTGTTATTATTCTTAGGAAATCTAAATAAACTTATTCCTTTTCCTGTCACAGATGAACATCCGCGAAACGCACAACAATAACCAGAAGACATTTTAAATACTTATAAATTAAACTTTTAACTATAAACTATAACTATAAACTTATATATTTAACTTATATATTTTAACTATAACTATAAACTATAACTATAAACTTTTAACTACTAAATAATTAGATAAATGGTCAAATGCACTTGTATAGTCGAGAGTTTACCACAGATGCCTACGGACTATCGTAAGCAACTTAAAATTGAAGAAAACGCACGTGTTTTTGACAGTAAAGCACCTTATTTGGGTCATGCGTATACAGAAAAATTACACGAATTCCGGGCCTCGTGTCGCTTCGCTTCTCCTTCCTGGTATGACGCCGATGAAGGTTTTTTGTTGTGTAAAATTTTCTGGAATGGTTTCTAAATTAAATTTGTTTATTAGCTATGGAAGTTAGAGTAGAAGCTAAGAAAGAGCTTGCCGAAGGCAACCAAAAATTTATAGAGAGCGATATATCGACATCATTAGATCTCCAAGACTTGAAGAATGAACCAGAAGAAAATCAATTAGGTGAGATTAGAAGTCATAAAAATATATAACAAAAATGCAGTAGGTCGCTTATTTTAAACTGCAAATTTATTTAATCAATTCTTGCATTTTTTATGAATTTTGTGATCGATCAGGCACATTATTTAAGTGTATTTTTCTCTCAAAATTTGCGCAGCATTTGAGGTGTTTTCTAAATACCTATTGGTTCCATGGGTTAAAATCTAAATATGGTTTGCATTTTTAATTTGTTGTTGTAAATAAGTATTTTTTCTGAATAGGTTATAGGGTAAAAATCGAATAAACGGTTTTTATAAATGATTTTTTTCGGAAACTACCAAAATGGTACTTAATTATTTGGCTAACTTTAATTTGAGTACAAGGAACATAACCTTTTCATCGAACTATTTTTTAGCAGATCATCATCTTTTCGTGACTGTCTTCTTTTTTCTCCCATTTATAAAAGTTATTCACTTCTGAAACTGTTACGTTAGGTCGAGATTTATGAACGATGTCTTTAAAATCAGTAAAATCATATAAACCATTTTTTTTTATTTATTTATTTTTTTCAATATGTGCATGTACACCATCTGCTGACATATGTGTATGTCCTTTTGTAAGATATTTAATAGTAATGCTCTTTTTGGAGAATAAAGGTCAATTTTTTTTTATTTTGTGCCGTACCATACATTTGTTGGCCCATAAGTAGAGGTGTTGTAAATCTCTTTCATGATTTAATATTGCACATATGGCATTAACTACATCACTGGCAGTTCGGCCTGCTTGCGCCTCGTGCCACAAAATGCAAATTGGGTTTTCCTTGCTGTTTTTTTCTAAAGGTGCAAAAGTTAAATTAAAAGCTACTAGCCTGCTAATAAAAAAAGAATCCTTGATATTTGGCATATCAGGCAATAAAAATACTTTTTGTAAATATATCGAGAAATACTTGATTTGATCCGAATTCGCGATCACAGAGTCCAGGCGGTACTTATCTATTGCAGTGTCTGCTTTCAATCTATGTGCGTCGTGTTTATGTATAAGCTCTCCTGATAAGACTTGTGGCGGTTGAATTTTTTTTGCTTAATTTTCGTAATACAAGCAGTCGACGCATTTATCTCCCTTTGGGGTGAAAAATGAAATTTTTACTTCTTTTATAGTCTTTCTAATGTTTCAGATGAGCATTTAGTTGTGGCATGTTTACTTTTAAAATCATTGTACATGGCAGTAAATCTCAAAGTCCTGGGTAAATATCACGCAAGAGGAGTATGCTTCCCTCTGTAGTGGCTGGCATTGGGATTAAAACTAAGAATATGTTCCTCAATAGAACATTTATTTAATCTTGGTTTCCTACCGCCGCTATTCTCTTTTACCGATTCATACATTGCGCTTTGCTTTACAGCTTTACTTAATTCTGTAATTACTCCATCACTACGAAAGCCTAAACTGTCCAAGAAAAATTTACGGCAAACCTGAATATTTTCAGAGTGATTTCTGGGAAGAAAATATACTCGCGATTCATTTTTGGCATACCCATTTCCATAACTTTTAACTTTTCGCTGCTGAACATTTGTAAAACGAACACATTTATTTAGAAAAACACGTCTACTAGTATACGCCAATCTCCAATAATTCTCCCATAGAACAACTAAGCACTCAACTCCGGTGAACAGTTTAATACGAACTCATTTAAATAATCGCAGTACCTATGAGCCATCACAGCTCCAGATCAACCGTAGAGTGCATTCAGCAATTATATTAAGGCATTCCAATCCGTAATAATAAGGTATTATTATGGCATTACTCCCATCAGATATGCCTAGTTACCTAGTTTCCAGATCAAACACCTCGACAATAATGAAAATCAATTGTTTATTACATGTTACCAATCAATTGCCACCAACATGCGACAAACTTAACTTAAAATTAGTTGGTATATATACAAATTTAAATACTTGTAAAACCCGATAACAAAATGTAAAACCAAGTATGGGAATTTTGCTACTTTAAAACCTAGCACCTCCTTGTATTTACTGGGTTATTAAATTGCAATGGAGCTGTACTGTGTTTTATATTGTTGTAAATGCATTTCAGTCGAGTACTTACTAGGTTTTGATATTGTATATCTTTAAAAATACGATTCCTATAACAACCGGAATAAGCGCATTCGATAGAGAATATTCCAAGTATAGGACACATCTGAAAAAAGTGATTATGAAAAATATGTCCCTTACTCGGTTTTGAATTTAGACAGCCGAGATGCTTCGTCGAGAGTCTGTTTCTCGCTTGTTAGCTGTCCTTACTAAATTTGCCATGAATTGACCTCTCGAATACATCCTGGATACTTATTTAAATTTATAAAAATGAAAATTATCATTTATTCTTTATTATAAAATATATATTATTAAATCTATTCAAACGTATTATTTTTAATAGCAATTTATACACTGTACAACTTTTATATGTTAACACCGTTGGTCATGTAGGCGTACCATCGGTGTACTTTACTTAATATTGTTCTGAAGCTATTTTCTTGTGGCATTGTAAATTAATTACTATTAAACTGGGAATAAGCCACAATTAAAGATAAAAATACGTTTATTGACGTTTCAATTTCCACTTCGAAAATCGTTCTCAAAATACAAACAGTAAATTAAACAAATTTTGTTTTTTGTTACATAGTGAAAAATTCTTCTAATAATTTAATTTTATCTGACTCATTTATATTGACAATTCAGACATACATTATGCATTTTAAAGTAGATGACTTTAAAATGATATTGCCAATATTGTTGAGTTGCGCTCCTGGGGCGACTTTACTTATAAGATAGTTCATTCGATTACATGAAATCAACTTTAACTTGAGAATAACCGTCAGAAAAAAATCATGTAATTCGTCTTTAAAAAGACAAACACATGACATGATGACAGTAAAATTCCCCTGTTAGTGATTCCATAGTAAATTATGAGGGAAAACCAGGAAAAAACCTCATAATACTATCCCGACATTGTAAGTATTTGTTCGTGAATTTAGTTTACCTTCAACAAACATCAAAATTCTGATTTTATATGTTACGTTATTTAAAAAGCATAAATGATGTATCCTCTATATGTTACTGACTTACTAATACTGGTATTTTCTTATTAATAACTTCCTCTTTTAATATTGGTAACCAGATCCTACTACATTCTGCCGAGGAATTTGCGACACAATTGGCCTCATTTAGCATAATTAGAGCCGCTTCTTTGATTTTTCTTTTTTTACCATCCGTTTCTTTTAGGACTACATTTGAATTATTCCATTGAACCCTATGTTCATTATCCCATGCGTGTTTACAGATTTGAGATCTATCAAATTCTTTATTTTTAATATAAGATTGATGTTCACTTATTCTAACATTTAATGGCCTTGATGATTCACCTAAATAAAACTGATCGCATTCACAAGGTATTTTATAAATGCAATTCTTTGTCCTTTCTTGTTCATTGTTAGGTTTGGTTTTGGACAAAATAGATCTCAACGTGTTTGTTGTTTTGAATGTTGTTGAAATTTTGAATTTATTTCCTATCTTTTTAAGTTTTTCTGATAGTCCTTTTATGTACGGTATTGTTATTTTCCCCATATTATTCCTTGTATATGCTGTAGGAACTCGTTCTAAGTTGTTTTGTTCTATTTGATCGATTGTTGAAAATTCCTTATTTATAAACGATAAAGGATAATCATTTTTTAATAAAACAGATGTTAACAAATGTTTCTCCTCCAAGAACGAATTTCCATTAGAACAAGTAATTTTGGCTCTATCGTATAAGGATTTAATTATTCCCTTTTTTACATTAATATTGTGATTTGATTTGAAATTTAAATATCTATTGGTGTGTGTTGGTTTTCTATACACCTGAGTCTCATATCCAGTATCGTTCTTAGAGATTAAAACATCCAGGAAAGGTAGCGTGTTATTATATTCCTTTTCCATGGTAAATGTTATTGTCTCTTCTTTATCGTTTATATCATTTAGGAATGTGTCCAACAACTCTGATCCATTAGGCCATATTGAGAATACATCATCTACATACCTCCACCATACTGTGGGTTTGAAATTTTGTTTAGAAATGATATTTGTTTCAAAGTCTTCCATAAATATATCGGCTAAGAATGGAGATAAACTAGAGCCCATTGCTAGACCAAAATTTTGTTTATAGAATTCATTATTTAGTTGAAAATATGTATTATCAGTACATAATGTTAATAACTCCATTATAGCCGCTATGTTTAGTCTTGTTCTAGTTGCCAATAAATCATCACTCTCTAATTTTGTCTTGACTATACTTAAAGTCTTATTTAATGGCACATTCGTAAATAAACTATTTATGTCAAAACTTACCAAAATAAATTCAAAATTTCAACAACATTCAAAACAACAAACACGTTGAGATCTATTTTGTCCAAAACCAAACCTAACAATGAACAAGAAAGGACAAAGAATTGCATTTATAAAATACCTTGTGAATGCGATCAGTTTTATTTAGGTGAATCATCAAGGCCATTAAATGTTAGAATAAGTGAACATCAATCTTATATTAAAAATAAAGAATTTGATAGATCTCAAATCTGTAAACACGCATGGGATAATGAACATAGGGTTCAATGGAATAATTCAAATGTAGTCCTAAAAGAAACGGATGGTAAAAAAAGAAAAATCAAAGAAGCGGCTCTAATTATGCTAAATGAGGCCAATTGTGTCGCAAATTCCTCGGCAGAATGTAGTGGGATCTGGTTACCAATATTAAAAGAGGAAGTTATTAATAAGAAAATACCAGTATTAGTAAGTCAGTAACATATAGAGGATACATCATTTATGCTTTTTAAATAACGTAACATATAAAATCAGAATTTTGATGTTTGTTGAAGGTAAACTAAATTCACGAACAAATACTTACAACGTCGGGATAGTATTATGAGGTTTTTTCCTGGTTTTCCCTCATAATTTACTATGGAATCACTAACAGGGGAATTTTACTGTCATCATGTCATGTGTTTGTCTTTTTAAAGACGAATTACATGCTATGATTTTTTTCTGACGGATATTCTCAAGTTAAAGTTGATTTCATGTAATCGAATGAACTATCTTAAGTAAAGTCGCCCCAGGAGCGCAACTCAACAATATTGGCAATATCATTTTAAAGTCATCTACTTTAAAATGCATAATGTATGTCTGAATTGTCAATATAAATGAGTCAGATAAAATTAAATTATTAGAAGAATTTTTCACTATGTAACAAAAAACAAAATTTGTTTAATTTACTGTTTGTATTTTGAGAACGATTTCCGAAGTGGAAATTGAAACGTCAATAAACGTATTTTTATCTTTAATTGTGGCTTATTCCCAGTTTAATAGTAATTAATGTACTTTACTTAGCCTCAAAATGCGAAAACTGTATTAACTTACGAAGACAACGGCACTTCCGTTCGGAATGCCGACGAAGACTATGCTAACTTAAGATAGGATAATTTTCGTTGGAAAATGTATAGATATACAAGTTAGTACAATATCGAAGTGCAAAATTGATTGCCTAAACATGGTCAAATTTACTTAGAACTTTATTCGTTGAAAGATATCACGGTAATCTACTTCTTTGGGGGTGTAACTCAAAAACCCCAAAAATTGAGCTAGTACAGTCTTCGTTGGACGAGTCGATTTAAGGTCAAACATAATTATCTATAGGTTATGTTCATTGTATGAAAATTAAATTTAACCCCCACTTATTTTAAACTGCAAATAACTTTAATTATATCTTGAATTTTCCATTAATTTTAAGATCGCCCATACACATTAATGCTCAGTGTATTATTCTCTCAAAATTTGCACAGTATGAGGTGTTTTGTGTTTTCTAAATATCTACTTCCTGTTTCACTGGTTAATAAAAATCTAGCATTTTGCATTTTAATTTGTTGTAAATAAGTATTTTTTTCTAAATAGGTTATTATATAAGAGAGATAAAAGGGTAAAAGGTAATTATTTACCTGAAAAGCCAACAAAAATATGTAATTGTCTTATAGTAAGAAACGTAATTAGAAAAAAAATAAATGTCAGTAATTTTTACTATTAACCTGTGGAAAAATACATAAAATTGTTTAAAATAATTTTTAATTTAGTTAGATTATTAGAATTTATTATGTAGCATTTATTTTTCCGGAATAGTTTTCATTAAATTTGTTTATTAGCTATGGAAGTTAAAGTTGAAGTTAAGGAAGAGTTTGCTGAATGTAACCAAAAATGTATAGAGAGTCATATATCGACATCACTAGATCTTGAAGACTTAAAGGATGAACCAGAGGAAGATCAACCAGGTGAGATTAAGCTAACTCGATGGATTAAGTCATAAAAATAAATAGTAGAAATGCCATATAGTCACTTTATAACTGTAAATTTCTTTAATAAATTGTTGCATTTTCTATGAATTTTGAGATCACTTTTAACTCCATTGTTTCAAAGGTAAACGAATAGTTCCTGAATAGGCACATGAAACCATGTTGAACCATGAAAAAATAAAAATATTACAAAAATATAATTTATTAATTTTGTAAAAAGAACTCCAACGCATGTGCCTAATAATTAGAATTTTATATACATTGAAAAAGACGATAATACACAAATGGAAAATTTTATCCACATTCAGATAAAAGTGATGTAGGTAAAATTTTCAATTTAGATATTAGAATAGAGTAGAGCAGAGTAAATTTTTATTTGCATAAATTTTTAAACATAATTGAGCAAATAACGTCACATTATTAATTACACGTTAAAAAAATATATATTGACATCACACATTTAAAATATATTAACATTACAAATTAAATATGCTGATCAATGAGAACGAGAGGCCAGGCACTCCACTACAGTATAGGGCTCTATGTCAACTAGGTGTTGAAAAACCTTTCTTTTAAAAGCTCTATAGTGTGTTTCCTGTTGAATGTCAGATGGTAGACTATTATAAAATTTAACACAGGTATACAAAGGACTTCTTTCTGTTATAGACAATCTGTGAAGTGGCAAATTCAAATTAAGGCTTCTTGTATTCATGATTGGGATGCAGGTGATAAAACAAAGAAATTTTTTTAAAAAGGAACATACATAATACATTCAAATATATAGATGGCTGGGAAAGGGAATATATTGAGTGATTTGAATCAGCCTCTACAGGATTCTCCCGCCTTTAGTCCTAAGATCACCCGGACTGCCTTTTTTGGACTATAAAGACAGTTGAGCTATCTACTACAGCACCCCAGAAGATTACTCCATATCGCATAACAGAATAAAAGTTTGCATAATATACTGATAGTAAAATTCCCTGGTCTAGATAGCTCTTTAACACTCTTAATGAGTAGCAGGCTCTATTCAGTTTTTTTGTTGTATTTTGTATTTGTTCCCCCCAATTCAGATTCTGGACAATATGAATACCAAGAAATTTAACTGATCTAGCAGGTTCTGTGTTTTGTGATAGAAGATTAATTGTATCTGGAAACTGTTCTTGTGACTGGCTGGTTCTAAAGTAGACAAAAACTGCCTTATCAGTATTAAGCAACAACCGATTTCCACTGAACCACTGTTCAGCCTTGCTTAAAATTTGCTCTGCCACTGTGAGTAGTGTTTCTAAAGTTTTTTCCCAAAAAACCACATTTGAGTCATCAGTGAAATTTACAAGGTTTGAGGAACTACTAACAACCGCATTTGGAAGGTCTTTATGTAGACCAAAAAGAGAAAAGGCCCCAGGACCCTCCCCTGTGGTATACCTAATTTTAAATTGATAGGTTCAGAGTAAACCTTACATCCCCTTTTCTTCAGGCATACCTTTTGCGACCTATATGTGAGAAATGATTTTATCCATTTTAATGCCGTTCCCTGTATTCCATAAAGATGTAATTTTTGTAATAAAAGAACATGATCTAGGTTATCGAAAGCCTTAGATAGGTCTAAAAAAGCACCTAGTGTTTTCATCTTTGCCTCCAGTTTTTCTAAAATTTTTGATTTCAACAAAGCGGGGTGCAGGGAGATCAACAGATCTCCCTGCAAGAAAACCATGCTGTGAACTACTAAATAAGTTGTTTGTAGTAAAAAAGTTTTGTAGCCTGAAATATATTGCATTTTCGAATATTTTTGAAAATGATGGAAGAAGGCTTATTGGTCTATAGTTCTCCATCTTAGTAACATCACCTTTTTTATGTAGTGGCTTGACAATTGCCAGTTTTAAACTTTGAGGAAATTTACCTTGCCTGAAAGAAGCCTAACTATAAAAGAAAGAGGAATAGAAATCTCTGATGAAACATATTTAATTAAGTTGGTTGATATTTCATCATAACCAGAGCTATGCTTGTTTTTTAAGTTATTTATTCATCATCAGTGGCATTACTGCTCTTCATGAGCCAAAGCCTTCTTCAGAACAATCTTGTGTTGTGATTTGGTCTTCTGAACAATTTTTTCCATTACTGAGCAAGTTATATGTGATTGGTAAATGGATATATATTAGATATTCACATATTAATGGGGTAAATGCGTTGTAAATCACTTAATGGTTCTAAATCACTTAATCATTTAATGGGTTTCTGCTTCTTAATTATAACCAATATAGAATGTTTTGCATATTTTTTTAATTATTCATTAGTTATCAACCACACTGTATTATTATTTAAATATTTACGACATACATTATCTAGTATGTTAAATAGCAAGAATAATGAATTCACCTAAAAAATGTTTCTCTTTTCTAAAAAATACAATTCTAGAATAGAGGAAAATGTACTGGCCTTAAATTTACTAGGTTTAAGACTCAATTGTGGTTTTAGGCCTGCAGTTTTATGATGGTTAAATTAAAGCCATATTAAATGCAAATGCTCTTCAATAAATACAAATAAAGATAAAATTTAGATTTGAAAACATATAAAACAAAAACATGCTTTTAGTTTGTTTATTGTATTGATTTCTTCAAAATTTGTGTACTTTTCATTTTTGCTAGATAGTAACATGTATAGTTGGTTTATATTTTAGGTCACCTGCAGAAAAAGAACAGAATTACAATTATGAAAACATTCACTGAACAGTCATTTTACAAAGAAGAATATGTGGGTAGACAGGCTGAAGAAAAAACATTAAAAAATGAAAATATCAGAAAAGTTCAGACTGGAAAAAGATCTTACAAATGTGAAATTTGTTTAAAACCATTTTCTCATCGACTAAATTTGGAAATACATTCGAGAATACATTCTAAAGAAAAGACTTACAAATGTGAAATTTGTTTTAAGCAATTTAACCAGGCTGGTAATTTGAAATTACATTTTCGAAGACACACTGGAAAGAAAGCTTACAAATGTAAAATTTGCTTTAAGCAACTTACTAAAACCAGTACTTTGAAATCACATTTGATGACACACACTGGAGAAAAACCTCACCAGTGTAAAATTTGTTTTAAGCAATTTACTCAAAGAGGTTCTTTGAAATTACATTTGGTGACACACACTGGAGAAAAACCTTACAAGTGTAATATTTGTTTCAAGCAGTTTACTCAAGCCAATAATTTGAAATTACATTTGGTGACACACACTGGAGAAAGACCTTATAAGTGTGATATTTGTTTCAAGCAGTTTACCCGAGCTGATAATTTGAAATCACATTTGGTGACACACACTGGAGAAAAGCCTTACAAGTGTGATACTTGTTTCAAGCAATTTAGTAATGCAACTAATTTAAACAGGCATTTAAGAAGACACGCTAAAGAAAAGCCTTACAAGTGTGATATTTGTTCCAAGCAGTTTACCCACGCAAATTGTTTGAAACGACATTTGATGACACACACTGGAGAAAAACCTTACAAGTGTGATATTTGTTTCAAGCAGTTTACCCGAGCCGATAATTTGAAATCACATTTGGTGACACACACTGGAGAAAAACCTTACAAGTGTGATATTTGTTTCAAGCAGTTTACTCGAGTCGATAAGTTGAAATTACATTTGGTGATACACACTGGAGAAAAACCTTACAAGTGTGATACTTGTTTCGAGCAGTTTAATCAAGCAGATAATTTGAAATTACATTTGGTGACACACACTAAAGAAAAGCCTTACAAGTGTAAAATTTGTTCCAAGCAGTTTACTTTAGCAGGTAATTTGAAGTCACATTTGAGATCACACACAGGAGAAAAACCTTATCAATGTGAAATTTGTTTAAAGTGTTTTAGTCATGCATGTACTTTAAAAACACATTTAAGAACACACACTAAAGAAAAGCCTTACAAGTGTGATATTTGTTCCAAGCAGTTTACTGTTTCAGGTAATTTGAAGTCACATTTGAGATCACACACAGGAGAAAAACCTTATCAATGTGAAATTTGTTTAAAGTGTTTTAGTCAGGCATGTACTTTAAAAACACATATAAATATACACGGTAAAGAAAAACCTTACAAGTGTGATATTTGTTTCAAACAGTTTACTCAAGCCTATAATTTGAAATCACATTTGGTGACACACACTGGAGAAAAACCTTACAAGTGTGATACTTGTTTCAAGCAGTTTAATCAAGCAGATAATTTGAAATTACATTTGGTGACACACTCTAAAGAAAAGCATTACAAGTGTGAAATTTGTTCCAAGCAGTTTACTTTAGCAGGTAATTTGAAGTCACATTTGAGATCACACACAGGAGAAAAACCTTATCAATGTGAAATTTGTTTAAAGTGTTTTAGTCATGCATGTACTTTAAAAATACATTTAAGAGCACACACTAAAGAAAAGCCTTACAAGTGTGATATTTGTTCCAAGCAGTTTACTTTTTCAGGTAATTTGAAGTCACATTTGAGATCACACACAGGAGAAAAACCTTATCAATGTGAAATTTGTTTAAAGTGTTTTAGTCAGGCATGTACTTTAAAAACACATATAAATATACACGGTAAAGAAAAACCTTACAAATGTGATGTTTGTTTCAAGCAGTTTACTCAAGCAGGTAATTTAAAAGCACATTACAGAATACACACCGAGCGAGAAAAACCTTAGTAGCAGAAGAAATTGTTTTCTGCAGGTCCTTTGGAGAATATTTGAATAATGGCAAAGCCTTACAAGTGTGAAATTTATTAATTTCGCTCAGGTTTTGAAAGCACTTTACTAAAATATTTAAGGACTCGTTCCTGGCCTTGAATCTGAGATAACACTCCTCCAATTCCCACATTACTTGCAACTGTATCTACAGTAGGTGATCAAATTATTATGATCACTTCAAAAAACTTTGTATTTTGCTGTTTAATAAAGAATAAAACTGCATATAAGCGTCTAATGATGTAAATATAATATAATATATTTAATATTTTGTGTGACCTCCTTTAGCTTTGATCCTCCTTGGCATGCTTTGAATGTTTCTCAGGCAGTCTTCTATTTTATCGTTTCTGTGCCAGGTGGCAATGAGACTCTCAATTAACTGCTGCTTATTTGTGACAGTTTTGTGGGCAATCCTCCTCTTCATAAGCTTCCATAGATTTTCGATCGGATTGAAGTCTGGGGAATTACCTCGTCAGTTCAGTTCTTTAATTTTCTTTTTTTTAGGTACGATGTTACTGTTTTTGCCTTATGGCACGGTGTTGAATCGTGCATAAAGGTAAAATCCTCCGATTCGCCAAACCAGTCTTTGATTTGTGGCATGAGCTTTCTTTCCAGAACTTCAATATACTGAAGTTGATTCATGATTCCATTCACAATGTACAGCCTCCCTGTGCCCTTACTGCTGATCACAGACCATACCATGATCTTGAGAGGATGCTTTACTCGCTCCACTATGCAATCCTTGTGATATTTTTCACCCACTCGCCTTCAGACGAAGGCCGACTTATCCATGAGTATCTCCACTGTAGACTCATCGGATAAACAAATCTGTGAATAAAAAAAAACTATAAGTAATTTTTTTGAGGATAAAAACAGTGGATATAGGGATTTAAACTTTAGTAGTGACGTAATTTACCTTATTC
This sequence comes from Diabrotica balteata, assembly GCA_918026665.1. Lineage (NCBI taxonomy): Eukaryota > Metazoa > Arthropoda > Insecta > Coleoptera > Chrysomelidae > Diabrotica > Diabrotica balteata. The sequence goes on along the minus strand of OU898276.1, from coordinate 24,863,953 downwards.
CAATCCTCAATTGTCCAATTTTAATGTTCTTTGGCCCATTCCAGTCTCTTTTCATCATTGCGATGATCAACTTTACTTTTTGGCAGGGCGACATAATTTGAAACCTTGCTCAGCAAGCCTTCCGCGGACTTTCATGTCAGAAACTGGCATCCCAGCTTCACGAATAAGTTCCGTGAGGATTCTTCTTAGCTTCTTTCTATTGTTTACGAAGATATCCCTCATTTTGCTTTCGTCTCTGGGTGTAATGACACGCTTTCGATCACATTTTTGGTCACGCTGGTAAGTCAGGGGTTTGTTTGTATCAATTTTTGTCTTGATATTGCTCACTGTTGTTTGCGCTACTTGGCATTTTTGAGCTATCTGACGTTGGAAAAGCTTTGGATTCAATAAAAGTGTCTGTATCTCCACCATTTTAGACACAGGGACGTCTTTAGCCTTACCCATTATGATTTTCTTCTTAAAAATCGAAATTTTTTGAAAATGTCTTTAAAATTAGAACTGATAGTTTTTTTTCACTCACAATCACCACTAATACATTAGTAAAACATACTACAAAAATAAAACGATACTAATCTTTCAAAAACAATACAAAAACATACCAATTCAAGTGTAAACTCCAAGCGCAAATTCACCACAATGTGTATGTTGTCACGTAATTTGACACAAATGACAGTTCTAGAGCTGTAAACGTCAAAAAAGTAAGGTTATTGTGACAAAATATATTGGCATAGCTTAATCGTATAGCAGCATATGATTTTGTTATAAAATTTTTGAGCAAATTTGAAAAACAACTTTTGTGACTGATCATAACAATTTGATCACCCATTGTAAGATAAATTCTTTTTCTAACAATGGTTACCCTAATATTGGTGCTATGATTATATGCTTCTTCGAGGTTTCAAAGGCAGTTTGACAGTCTCAATCCCAGCAGTAACCTCTTGCTTCCTTGATAAGTCGCATTAATGTGAGAAAACTTCTTAATAAACTTCCGATAGTAAGTAGATAGTCCAAGAAAACTTCTCAGTTGATGTTTGTCAGTCGGTTCTGGCAATGCCTTTTTCTCTTGTTTGAATCAACAAATTAATTTAAAATACGTAATTCTGAAGGTTTTTTATCAAATAAAATGTTTATATCTAAGTATAAATACATAACTTTTAATGGTAAGCGAAATAATCGCATCTTTGGCATTAAATTATTAATAAATATCTCGCCGAAATTTCTCCGTATACGTTTTACCTGTGAATGTTTCTATCTTTTGAAATAAAATAAAACTAAATTATATTAATAATTGAAAACAAATGCTAAATTAAATATTACAGTACCTATTCATATTGTTTATGATTATCATTGTTATCTACTTTTTGTTTGTACCAATGGCCATAGTTGTCAAGGTACTTTATGTAAATAAATAAATAAACTTTTTGATTGCAATATTTATGGTTATTATTCTTTTCTTATTGTATTTTTAGTAATTTTGGACGCCATGTAAATATTTAAATAAATATATATGTTTCTTGTCTACATACTTGTTTACTTTCCACCCCATTCCAAGGTAAAATGACGATCCCGCTGAGTAGTGTTACCCAAAATCTGTCTTGGTCTTGCAGTCTTGTTCTTGCGTTTTTGCAAGACCAAGACCGCCTAATTTTAGCAAGACCAAGACTGACCTTGCAAGATTTAAGCAAGAACAAGACTAAGCCTGCGAGACTCTTGCGTCTTGCAGTCAGGACTGAGTGTCGTTTTAGCGAATATAGTAGTTCCGGTATATTTTTAAAGACTCTGTAAGACACACAAAAATATGTAATAAAAATTAACCATATTCGTCAAATAATATAAACAGAAATTTGTAAAAATAGTCTAACCCATGTTTTCATTATAAATATGTGGGTGAGACGATTGTTGCAAATCTTTGTAAGGGTCTTTTCATTGTGTTCACCAGATGCAAAATATTAAATTGAACAAATCTTTATTTTGACTTAATAAAAGACGAGAAATTTATTATTATACTAATATTAGAATTTTATTTAAATAAATAAAATTACACCAAACTAGAGGCTTTATCTTTAATAGTAAAATACGAAAGTACATTATTTAAAACTGTGAAATTGCTTTGTGGTCAGCTCGGCAATTGATTAAAGAAATTTTTAAATTCCTTGTACCCAAAAAGATAACAATATGTTTTGCGATTACTCGAATGTCGGTGCTACAAATGCCGACAAAAAATTGCATTATCAAATAACGAAATCATTCATTGTTCATTATATAAAATATTGGAACTGCTGCTTAAAGTCAAAATTCTGCTGAGTAGGCGATGACACCATTCAATTAATCAAAATTTGCTGAAAGTGCGCGGCTAATATGTATTCAAAAGTAACGAGACAAATTAATAACAGATAATGTCGCCTATCGTGTAAACAAAATACCGAAATATTAAGAATAACGATATATAATTATCGGTTTGTTATTAGATACTTAGGGTATTGGATAGTAACGGACATAAAGTAACTATTATAGTAGTATTATAGTTTATTCGTCTTCCGGGTTTGGACCGTGTCATTTGTGAGTGACCCAAAAGTGGGTTCATCTCGACGTTTCGCTACAATTGTATGTAGCTTCTTCAGGAGAACAAAAAAGAAAAAAGAAAGAAAGAAGAAAACAAAGAACAGGAAGATGGGTAGTTAGCAAGGGTAACTCAGTTACTCAACGCAACCAGAGGCGAATACTAACTACCAAGATGGGCATTTGGTCACAGTAACTCAACTACTCAACGCAGCCAGAGGTGAAAACCAAATGCCAGGACAGGGATTCACGTCCAACAGCTCAGAACACTAACGCGTCGAGAGGCGGGGAGTGAATCCGACGATTACTCCGCTACCGCTCTATTTATAGTCGCGGTGCCTGTCGTGTCGGGACGTATCGGCACACTTCGTGGCGCGAACGTCAAGAAGCGCGCGCTGGCCAATCATGTGGCTGCATCGTAGTGGCGGGACCGGACAGCGGTTCTAGACTGAGATTCCAGATGGGAGACAAGTAGTATCCTTCCTCTCGATTGATATTATGGGGATTTTTTCGGATCTCTAGAGATTCGCGGATTTTCCTGGAATAAAAGAAGGGGCTTTTAGAAATAATATGGGTTTTTTCGAACAATATGGAATGACTGGTTTCTTGGCAGTGTTCTGCAACTGCAGAATGGGAGAAAAGACCTGATCGAATGCATCTTTGATGCTCTTGAATCCGAGTTTTGACGGAACGACCAGTTTCGCCAATATACACATGTCCACATGAACAAGGAATAGAATAGACACCACAGGAAGATAGGGGCGGTAATGGGTCCTTAGGAGAGGGTAGATATTGTGAGATTCTCTTGGGTGGTCGAAAAGTAGTCCTGATACCTTCTTTGCGAAGAATTTTGCCAATCCTATCAGTGACATTTCGAATATACGGAAGAAAAGCCACAGGAGTATTACCCGAAGATTCTGAATTTGTCGTCCTAGGGTGTAAAGGGGGATGTAGATGTCGGTGTGTAATATTTTGAATTGTGGACTTGGAGTAGCCGTTGGCGACAAGGGTTTTTTGCAGATGGCCAAGTTCTTCTCTAAGGTTGTCGGGTTCAGAAATCGAAATGGCCCGATGGATGAGAGAGTTGATCACAGAATTCTTTTGGGCAGGATGGTGGTGTGATGAAGCATGTAGGTAACGATTCGTGTGAGTCTTTTTTCTATAAACAGAGTGACCCAATCGGCCATTGGGCTTGGAGGTGACTAACACATCGAGAAAGGGAAGGGACCGATTATTTTCTACTTCCATTGTGAATTTTATACTCGGATGTTGTGAGTTAAGATGATCTAGGAAGGGAGAAAGGGTATGTTGACCATGGGGCCAGATGATAAATGTATCATCAACGTAGCGGAACCAGACTTTTGGTTTTAAGGGGTAAGATTCTAGGGCTAAAGACTCGAAGGCTTCCATGAAAATGTCAGCAATGACAGGGGAAAGGGGAGAACCCATTGGTGTTCCAGATATTTGTTTGTAGAAATTGCCTCTAAAAGAAAAATATGTTGAAAGGAGGCATTTTTCCGCAAGATCTGCCAAAACCAAAGACTTGTTATCATTGGTCAAGTGATCTCGCAGAACGACTAGAGAGTCATGTATGGGGATATTGGTAAATAGGGATGATACATCGAAACTGACGAGAATGTCTTGGGGATCGACTGTGAGAGAGGAGATTAAGGTGATGAAATGTGTGGAATTTCGGACATAAGAAGAGGTGCGACCAGTATAGGTCTTAAACTGATTCGACAAGTACTTTGCGAGTTTGTAGGTAGGAGAGTTAATCGTAGTCACAATGGGACGAAGAGGTACGTTATCTTTATGGATTTTGGGAAGACCATAAATTCTGGGGCAGATGGAGTTTTTCGGAACTATGGACTTCTTAATATCATCGGAAAGATCGGATTGTTTGATGACATGGGCAATTTCGCGTTCGACTCTAGGAGTGGGGTCTCGAGAAATTGTATTATAACAGGATGTATCCCTAAGTAAGTCGTTTACTTTCTCTATGTAGGAAGGAGTATCCAGGATGACTGTGGCATTACCTTTGTCTGCAGGAAGGATTATTATCTCAGAAAGAGAACGGAGATTTTTGAGAGCTATGAATTCCTCACGAGATATATTGGAAGTAGGGATTTTGGCTGTATCAAGACATTTAGCGACGTCAAAGCGGATACGGTCGGCTGGAATTTTGGGAATTGTGCGGAGTGCCGCTTCCACATTTGAAACTATTTCTTCGGTAGGAATTCTGGAAGGAGTGATAGCAAAATTAAGACCTTTAGATGGTTACTTTTTCGACATCACTGAACTTCATTCCCAATTGAGCTTTCCTTTGATTCTAGTGTAATAATAATTGTTTTTCATCTAATCCTTGTTGTTCCCGGAGTGACAAGTTTACAATTTGACATGAGGGACAAAGATTCAAATAGTTATAGTCGGAGTAGCGAGCGTTGGAATTATAGATCTGAAAGACCTAAAAGCAAATTTGATGATTTTTTCGAAATAATTGCTTTGTGTAAATTATAAGGTTGAAATGAAAAACAGAAACGCGTCAGGTTTAAGGAAACATCTAATATCTTTTCACAAAAAGGAATTACAAATATTTCGTCCTGAAAAACCAAAATTCGATGGAGATACCACAAGCTTTTTAATAACCGCTGGAAAAGTGGACATGTAAAATATATACTTATTAGCTTATTACCAATCACATATATGTACCTACTACTTTATTTTGGCAAATTATTTCCTTAATTTAAAATAATTTCTTTTGATTATCATTGCTTTTTTACCTATTCTTTATTTTTCCAAGTTTTTATAGTTTTTTATATAAAAGTTGAGCTAAGATCGTTAAGAACATTTATATTACTTTAATAAGTGGAATATAGTTTGTTATCTTATTACCTAAATAATCTGTGCCCTTGATACCTGTATGAGGATTTTTTGTCACTTACCAATATTTTTTAAGATTTCCATTTCATATATGGGGAATCCGTTTTTAGACAGACAATGTTCTTAAAATACAGTCAAGTTTATATCAGAACTTTGTTTTTTTTGTGATTTAACCATGTTTTAGCTCATATAAGTTTATTAAATGCACACAATTATTAAGAAACAGATTGACTTCCGTGGTGCATGGTAGATAGCTGAGTTAGTTAGAGCATAGGTACGGATCGCTTAGATCGTAGTTTCAAACCCTACCCAGTGTCAGTTGTACTACATTTATTAATTTGGTTGGTCTTTATTACGGCTATGTTAACTCAAGCTTAAAATGTACTTGCTCTGGTACGTTGTTCTAAGATTTAAAGTAACGTTTAATAAATAGGCTAATGGGTAACTGCGAGACTTGCAAGACTCTTGTTGCAAGACCAAGACCAGGTGTATTGATGCTAGACCAAGACTGTCCAAGTCTCGTCTTGTTCTTGAATTTGGGCAACACTAACGCTGAGAAATAAAAATTTGCGCTACGATCTTCCCATCGCGTGCTGGTTTATTTTATAAGAGTTTATTTCTGTATAAACTACTATTTTAATGGAAAAAAGCCACAATTTAAGGTTAAAGTAAGTTTATTGACGTTAAAATTAAATATTTATTCCCATTAAAATAGTAATTACTTTAAAATGTCACAAGAACGTAGCTTCAGAACAATAACATACTATTTGTCTGATAATGGTTTTGTGGATCTTGATTTTATAGACCTTGATCACCAGTGCGTGTTTTTGGAGCGGAACACATGGGGGAGTGAGAAATAAGGATTTTTTATCTATCCTATTCTTGCTGGAATTTTTGGTTCTTCTGTTTCATTTGTGCTTAATGCATCTCTCAAACATGTGAAACTTTCTAGTTTTAATATCGTCCTCTAATTCAACTGTTCGTCTGTTATTCCCAGATCTTACCTGTGTTAGCTTTTTGGATATTTATTTCCAGTCCGGTCTCTTTTGCCCTGTTTTTTTAATTGCGAATATATTTCTGTCGCTCTTCATGCTGATCTCATCGACATAGATGCAATCTGCATGGATTTATTTATTAACACGGCGCCAGACGCCAGTACGGTAAACTAAAATGTAAAAAGCTGTGTGGTTGTATATTATTTATCTATGACTAAGCGCTAACTGTGGTGTCACTCGCTAAGCAGCAGCACCACAGAACACTAATCACAACCAGAAGCGAAAGCTTTGTCGGAACCTTTGATGTTGGGAGGACAGAAATTCAGAGTGACAGTAGCAATGAACCTACATTTGATTACACGAAGAAAAGTAGTGAGGAAGTCGTTCAAAACTGTAGTAAATGATAGTTACACTGAGAAATGAAGTAATCATTTTTAAGTAATCTGTTTTGTATGAATTTTATTTTTTCTGTAAAATTTAATATAACTTATATATCAATTCTGAACTGATAATTAAAAAGTTGTTAAGTCAAAAATATCGATTTGATATTTTTTTTTTTAAAACAAATTAACGTACTAAAAGTATTTTAGTACGTTAAAAAACCGATTGAATTTGAGAGTTAATTTTAAAATAGAGATGAAAAGCTTGATTTCTATTACTTTTTATCGTTTTTTTAAGGTTAATAAAACACTTCATCACTCAAAATCTATATTTTGACTCAAGACTTTTTTACTTATCAATACAGAATTATACTTTTGAAATTTCTATTAACTTTGTCTTAAGTTGCTGACTTTTTTGTTTCCTGTTGAGGAATTTCTTTGAATGTGAATATCTATTAACCTCCAACACCACGATATTTTCGCTGCGGGTAAAAACTCTGCAGCTGCGGCTAGAATGAATGTATACAAAATGACCTTAGATTTCTTTCTATGCATCTGAGGTCTCTGAAACTTCTGGTTGTATTGTAGTAAATTCAACTCGCCAGGACATATCAAATTTATGGTAGGAAAGGGTAAAAAGTTGTAATAAAACAGAATAATAAAAATTTATTGTAATTAATATACACGTATACCTCTTCGATTTCTCTTTCTGTGCAACTGAGGTCTCTGAAACTTCTGGTTGTACAGTACTACATTCAATTCGCCTGGATATATCACATTAGTAGTAGGGAGGGGTAAAAAATTGTAATAAAACACAATAATAATAATAGAAATTTATTGTAATTAATACTAATAATAATGTTTATTTAGGAAGCTTAGATTATAATATAGATTTACAAAAAATAAGCATACTTAACACTAAATAAATATGAAAAATCACTGAAATAGAGCTACCATAAAAGTAGCACCCCTTGTGTGTGATACTTCAAAAATATATGTGCAAGAAAGCAAATATTTAACAAATGTATTAATATAAACAGTTACATATGCGCACTTACAAAAATACATTCATTTTAATATAGCATGTGACATAAATATGTCAATAAATTCAAGAAATATTGTCAATATATTTTTATTTATTACTATGATCAATTAATCTGCTTTTCGCAGAATTGTGTTATTTTGTTTCCAATCCATTGTTTAAATTTATACTGATATCCATGTTTTTTATAACTCTTAATTTGTTTTAAATTCTCCGGTAGACAATTGTATCATTTGGGCCCTATGTAGCCAACATATTTCTGGAGTATGGATTTATTACATTTGGATAAAATTGCATTATTCCTTATATATCTAGTTTGATGCGCATGATTGCTAATGTAAAATAGTATCCTTTTTTATTTCATGTATGTGTATAAGAGCTTTGTAAGAGGACAATTTACGTACAGTTAAAAATTTATTCTCGTTGTATAACAGTTTGCTGTAATATCTTAATCTTTTTCAAAAAAATCTAATTAAGCACTTCTGAATGTTTATAGAATGCAAGTAAATATTCCTTATACCGCCCCATTCTAAAAGACCATTATAAGCATGGATAAACATAACCCGGATGGGAATAGAATAGAAATATATGCTTTATTGTCATTGAAAATTTTACAGTTTTATGGACGAAGCTTACAAAGACTCAGAGGAAAAAGACAATAACAAACTGCATAATCAACCGTAGGAACTAATAAGTTTAAGCTACTTTGGGTAATGATGACCCACGGGTAAAGAACCATGGAACTGTACATTAAGATATTGTAATTTCTTAGTTATTAATTAAGAAACTCTTCTACTGAATAAAATGGTCTTTCCAATAGATAGGCTTTTATCATTTAAAGTATTTTAAGTATTTAAAATCATGAGACTTTAAGTTATCCCAAAGCTTTTTAACACCATTCATTGTTACAATCCAACACTTTTTTGATCGCGAACGACATGTTACATCTTTTCCTGTTTTATCTATTATATTTTCAGTTTATGTACCAAATCTATCATAGAATCAAGGTAATTGATCTGAAAATCAGTTTCCTCAAATACATTTTTAAATTTGTTAGGATTATTGTTATCAGTAGAATTTAAAATATCAAACAAATTATTAAATTTTTCAATAATTTCTATTGTTCCCAATGCATCTGATGGAAGAATACCAAGAGAAATATATGTATACATAGAACTTGCAACAGTGTTACTTAAAATTTGAGATGCTAGTTTTACTCGCATTTTTTCAAAAGATGTAGGATATATATGAGAGTGTGTTAGTTTTGGTGCACACTTATAGAACTGCTTTTTATCTTCATGATAAAAAGTTTCTATAAATGACCAAGATGTTTTTTTATCATCAAAATAAAAAACATTATTAATTAAGTTATTTCTAGTGGCTTTAATTAAATGACATGGATCATATATATATATAAACAATTTTAGAAAATTCGTTCCCATATCAGTAACAAGATAATTCACATATAAACCTGATTGAAATAGTTTAGAAATACATTCTTTTATAATAGGAAGAAGATGATTTGCTTCAAAGGTAGTGTTTACAAAGAAATATGCTAGTTGTTGTTTCCAATTTGAATATAAGCCTTGAACAATTATCACAAGTATATTTTGTGCAATTATTGATTCCTTTTTCCCATTTCCTATATCATATAGACCAACAATCTCATCACCACCTGTATCAAAAAATAAATTACTTTTAATAAACATTTCATCAATACAAATACTACAGTGCTTGTCCTGATCTAACATTGTGTTCACTTTTAACTTTAGGGCATCAAATATTTGGTCATTATTCAAACCAGGTTTACAGACCAAATTTTCAGTAATTTTTTGAAGACTTCGTTTTGAGGGCAAAAACAATATTCTTTCCATAAAAGCATACGCTCTTGGGCCCAAAAAATACAGTGTTAATGCAAATTGTTTATATTCATCGGAATACCTTCTACTTTTTGGACATTTAGTTTTTAAAATTGCTTGAGCTTTCACTATTTGTGCTAGGGATTTGTTTAAAAATTTGTCAAACATTTGAAAAATTTTTTTTAAAGATTTATTGTCTTCCTTCTGTTTGGAAGACGCATATGCTTTCTTTGCACTTGCACGCAATTTTTTATTTTCAATCTAAGTTTCCTTTTTCTTGGTGTACCTCCCGACAACTTGGAGGGGGTTTGTGTTGCAGCTGTGAAAAATGGAGCTGGAGTATGGGCCTAGGTGGGCTAGACACTTCCTGCCTATTAACATCTGAAATATAAAAATATATTTAATAACCATAAACATATAAACGTTCAAAGTAGATATGTTAATGCTTATTAGTGATTAGTTGAATGCATAATACAGTTGTAGCAATAAATAAAATTACCTGTTACCAGAAACTCTTCCATCAAAGTATTAGGTACAGTATTATGGTTTTTATCAGTTGGACTATTAATTACTTCCTGTACATTATAGGTTTCAGTGGTACCTAAAACAACGACATAAATATTACTCAGTATGTAACCATAAGATATATTATGTTCTTAATAAGGCTGATAAAAGATCATTAAATTTCACAATTCCAGATCTTGTTTATATTATGAAAAACAAACAACTTTGTATATAGTTGTAAGTAGATACTGATTTTTATATGACTTTTATAATAAAGCACTATAATTGTGAATAAATAAAAAGTATCTACCTTCCAGCCTTATGACTTTCTTTAATGGTTCGTCTGTGTGTTTTGAATATTGGCTGTGTGAGAAAATCGTTGGATGTGCTTGTTGAAATAAATACTTCCGTGTTTCCTTTGTACATGTACACCGGTTCAAAATGTTTCTCGCACATTCTATAATTAGTATGCAATTCAGCACCCTTGGAAAGCAGATTCAGCTCTAAAAAAAAAAGTGTATTTAACTAAAATATAAACATTCAGACAACATTTGTAATACGTTTGAATTTAAAATTTAATTTGTTTACCTGCTACGATCAGTCGGTATTGAAAAGAGACTAATTCCTTCCCCAGTTTTCGATGGGCACCCACGAACAACACAATAAAATCCTCCCTTTCGTGCAGCCATCACAATAAGTTTATTACACAAATATATTAAATTAACTAACTAACTAAATAATTCTCAATACAATACAATAACACTTCTCAATATATAAACAAACAAGGCATCGCATCAACACTACTAACACTATGGCCGATTTCGCACATGCGCAAAGAAATTTGGATTGCGAAAAAGCCCTCCGTTTTGCTTCTTGTTGTGATTAGTATTCTGTGGCAGCACTATAAAGTGACGTGTTCAACCAAAACCCACTGTGTCGGGATTCCCCCGGTCTACCCTACTTCAATTAAAATACTTTATTATATTTATTTATATTCTTATCAGTTATTTTGTTATAGAAATAATACATTTTAAAATCAGTAACCAGTTTCCAACTCATCAGAAAGTCTCTCTAACAATAAACCATTGAAACACGTCAACTGCCACTGAATCATTATTTACCTTCATTTTCACCCAAGAACACTCAGTTTGTAGTATTTACCTTCTGCTTTCGATTTCTTGCAGTCTGTAGTCCAGAAGATTCTTATCCAATCTGTGCTTACACAAATACTGACCGTTGAGAAACACTACAGGAATCTCGTAACGATAGAGCCTCAGATACCGAAGATTTTCTTTTTTGGATATATCGACGGTACTGAAATTGATTCTACTCAGATAAGTATTAAGCTCTAGTTTTAATTCATCGCACAAGGGACAGGGTTCTTTGGTATATAAAGTTAACGTTGGACGTTCGCCTGCAGGTAGATCGTCACACCTTTAAAAAAATTCTTAAATCAAATTAATAGAAAAGAGAACATAGAAAAAAATACTTATTAGCTGTATTAAAATTATTCAAATCTATAATCTTTGGAAATTAAATTAAATGAAATTATTGTTTTTTATCAGTTACCGTATTTCTCCAAAGGACATTTCCCAACCGCATAATTTCAACAAACGGTACAATCAAGTGGACTTCAAAATCGGTAGATTTGTCCCCAAATGATTTTTTTTGGGCTTTCTTAAATCAAATATTTATCGGCAAAATTTTAAATGTGCCAAAAATTTAATGGAGTTATAGGTGAAAATTGTCCAGCAATGTGTCAACATTACGCCGAATCAATTCAGAAATACAAGAGTATCTTTGTTAAATAGATTCAGCTATTTGG